>CM035809.1:25263454-25652091 GCA_020466095.1 Chlorops oryzae | reverse complement strand
TTTTAATATAGGCTGCGACGTGCATTAGATAAACTATGTTCCGGATTATTAAAAAAACGTTTAAATTTTAATAAGTTGCAATAAAAGCTGAAAGCTAAAATTTAATTTGTTATGGATAGAATTTTGAATTGAATAATCTTCATAAGAATCAGTAATTTGTAGAATTCTAGAATATATATCGTATGGCTGCTAAAAACATACTTAAATAAGTCCCTACTATATATATGGCTGTAAAATAAATTCGAAACATTTGTTATAAAATGCATCCGCTTCATTTGGATAGAATTGTTGCATGGAATACATTAAAAGTCGATATTTAATGCAGCTAATCTGAATATGGTATGCATATGCTAGCGTAACTTTTAAGATTTTTTAGGCACAACTTTTAATACTATGTTTTTTAATATAGGCTGCGACGTGCATTAGAATAAACTATGTTTCCGGATTATTAAAAAACGGTTTAAATATTTGAATAAGTTGCAAGTAGAAAGCTGAAGACGCTAAAATTATAATTTGAAGAGAAGTGAGAAAATTTTCGAATTGAAACATCTCTCCATCAAGGAATCATGGTAATACTTGCTAGAAAGTTCTCAGCATATATTACTATATGTGGCACTCTACAACAACTATGCTTGTTGAGTTGAAGTAGGCCCCCGTTGCATGCATTCTTATGGCAAAATCAAAAACGTAGCACGCCCCCGAGAAATTCCGGGTCCGGTCTAACAAATCTTTTCAAATCTTGTAACATGTACCAAAATGTTTGGTATAACTCATATACATGTATAAGTGTTCGTCAAATATTTTTTGTTAAAACTCATTTTTTTCGACTAAAATATGGTTTTTATATAATATCAAAAATCTTTACGTGAAATTTTCCTTTTGTTCTTCAACAACGCTAAAGAAGAGCACTCATCCGTCGAATATGACCGAATGTTTGTTTACAAAACAGAACAGCTGATATGAACTTTTCAGTGATGTAGAAAAAATTCTAGCTCGATACCAAACTAATGGCTCAAGTACTTATAACAAATCATGCTAAAATGAATACAAAAACTACTTATTTTTCGAACTCCTCTCTTGAAAAGGGCATAGTATTGCAAAATCTTTCATCAAAAACCTAAAAGGTTGTATACTAAAAAGAAAACATTAAAAAATTTCAACGCAAGAATGCTTAGTTACAAGAATTAGAGTTGAGTACTCTAAAACATTCTAGCAATCACTTAATTCGATTGTTTTGGAGTGCCACATATATACTATATGATCTGATCCGCAAGTACATTGCAATTTGCACATTTTTAAAATTTGATAATCTTTTAAGTTCAAGATGTACGATTTAAATCAAAAAACTATATTTGTGCTGGATCATACGCAGTATTTCAGCATTTCAAGTGAAAATTATATTCCATTGGATTTCCTAAAGTGTAAGTGTATTGTATTGAAAAATCAAATATGTATTCAAATATAAAACGGTTTCGCGGTTTTAGGAAAAGGAAAATGTAGGGAAGCTTTATAAAAAACATATACCTATATACATATATAATAAAACTTAAAACTCTACTTACTAATCTATCAAATCCACTTACAAATCTATCAATCTAGCAAATAACACAAGCGATACAAGTTCGGGTTCCGGTCCACAATTTAGCAAAAGCCTTTGGACATCGAGCGTCGAAGCTACGGTAGAATATTGCCGTACCGTCTGGGATTTGTTTCCCCGAGGAAAGCTGGTACGTTTCATAGTGAGTGACACAGCTGCCCACATAGTGAACACTTGGAATTTGACAACACAAAATACTTATCATGTTTTAAATGCAATGGCACTTGTCGGAACACCGCCGCATTCAACACCGGCGCCAAATGAGTTTTCCGTGGTGCACGGCTTAAGAGCGTAAGGATATATCGCACCCAGGCAACTAAAGTGACACAACTCAAAATTTTTGAATTTCGAGTTATGATGTGGATCTTGTTCCTAAGTCACCTGTGTCTACCTGCAGGAAAAATTCCATTCCGTTTTTCCTATTATAAAAGGCCGACAAAAAAGCCATAATGCCTTTCTTCTTGCTTTGATTGACACGGCGATGCATTTTGTTTATCGCGTTTTCTGAAAAATGGCAAATTTTGAGTTGTGTCTCTTTAGTTGCCGGGGTGCGATATATAGTTATATAGAAATTAGAACGAATACAATCATATCTATCTATTTTTGCAGTGCTATAGAAGCCCTTGCAGAGCCAACTGAATTACAAATTGCACTTGCACAATCACGAAATGATAGCATAGATCCAGCCATAGCAATTCCCAATAAAGGCCGTGTAATTTGCTTAACATCGACACGAAATAATGCTAGCATAAAGAATCTAGAAGAGATCTTTCATAACGTTCTCATGCAGCAAAATGCATTAGCTGTTCAACAAAAGAAATTCTTACACGTTGAACATTGTCATTTTGTTATAATTAATGTTGTTCCAGTGAATGTCGAAACCCTTGTTACTGCACGAGGCCGAATGGATCTATCTCCGATTTTATCAACTGAAGTGCATACGACTAATGCCGCTGAAATATCGAATAAACTTACGCATCTAATAATGCGACATTATGATTTAGCTAGCACAACCGTTACTGGAATACCAATGAAAGAGGAGCAAAATGCCAATTCCAGTGCCAATTATGATGTCGAAATATTGCATGCCAGGAATGCTCATCTATGTATATGCGGCAATGAAGCATTGCTGCCGACAAGTATAAAAGAAGGTGCCGAATATCAAACTGTTACACTGCGTTGGTGTACTCCACGAAGTGGTTCTAGTTCTTCGGATATGCAGGTGAGAGGACATTTTGACACTCAGCTAAAGTTTTTCTACTTTAAATTTATCATAATTAGGCATGCTTAGCACAGCATCGAGTTACTCCCGTTGACGTAACATCAAGACCCAGTTCATGTCTTATAAATTTTTTACTAAACGGACGTTCAGTATTGTTAGAAATGCCACGGTAAGTTTTATTATTATTATTATAATTTTTTTTTTTTTTGAAAAACCAACTATCCTAGCGGTTGACATGAGTTTATCCATGATACAAGAAAACAAGATAGCGCCACTTGAGAGAGGAAACGTCACAAACTCAAAATCGCGATTCGTTGTTGTTGTTTCCCATGTTAAACCGGCTTTTTACTTTTTTGAATAGCATGGGAAACAACAACAATTTCTCGCTCAGTGACGTCACAAACTCAATTTTCGCCTCAAAATAGCGGTACTGAAGTGGCGCTATCTTGTTTTCTTGTATCATGAGTTTCACCATTTTATTTTTGAAGGAAAACTGGTGGGAAAATTATCAGCCATTTACTGTCTGCACGTGGTGGTGAAATATTTATTCATGCATTGCAAATAAATCGATCATGTCTTGAAGATCCGCCCTCAATATCAGAAGGACCCGGTGGACGAGTTACCGATTATCGCATCAATGATTTTGTAACGCTTGTTAAGAGCTTAAAGTTCGTTCCACTTCGATCTAAAACAAAACCCGATGAACAATTGTTTAGGGCGCGGGAACGTCTTATGCGTCGTTCACGATATTTTCCGATGACCTTTAGCAGTAGTTTAGTTTATAGCCTTCAGCGAAGTGTGAATTGGATACCATCTTTTCTGCGCAAAATAATAAAAGAAGATATGGATAAAACAGATGAAGGGCATTGCCAGCAAAATATTTTCGAATTGTATACGGCAGCATCGCGTGGTGAAGTGTTTATCTTTTCCCAATATGAGCAGCAGTCGGTAATTTGTACTCTTAATTTTTTTTTTATACATGTTTAGTGGAAATTCCTTTCTTTTTTTTTTTTTTTCTTTTTAGTGTTAGAGGTTCCAAAAAAGCTGAGCAATACAAACTACTTTGTTCTGAGTTGGAAATTATAATACGTGCCCATGCTACAACAACACATCATAAAGTAATATTGGAAAATCTACAGAATGTGCGTGCCGCATGTGGTTCTGCTCGATCGGAAAACGATGGAGTTGATGTCAACACTAAAAGTATAATACGTTCCACAACAGATTCGCCCTTATCACCACCACATTCCATGGACAGTAGCAATAGTTTATTGAAATCAGCTACAAAACGTAATACTGGAAAACGGTGAGCTCGAATAATTTTCAGCTCAAATATTTATAATAAATTTTTTTTTTTTTTTTTCAATTTTAGTTCTCTTTTAGATATTTTAAGTGAACGAAATACTGGGAGTAAACATGTAGAGTTCAGTGGCCGAATGTTCACTCCCATCGGCGAAGTCGCTAAATTATATCCGAATTTTTGTCCCAAAGAAAAAGAAACTACAACAACTGGCAACGTAACAGCAATAAAAGAAGAACATCAAGCGTCCAATGTTAAACTGTAATATAGGTTTTTGGGAATAAAAAAAAAATAAAACAATATATTTTTTAAAAGGATCAACTTAATACGATTCTGCGCCTTGAATTTGTGTCACAATTGCTTCATCAAATGGAAGAATCATATCTACTAGAATAAAGATTAAATCATAAGCAGTAGTAGTAGTATATAAGTAGTATTAGTAGTAGTAGTAGTAGTAGTAGTAGTAGTAGTAGTAGTAGTAGTAGTAGTAGTAGTAGTAGTAGTAGTAGTAGTAGTAGTGTTGGTTTATTTAGCAATATTTTTGCTATTAACAATTTCTATCAATTTACAAATATTATCCATCACATCATTCATAGTTCTCCTTGACAAACTTGACAACTTTTGATTTAAATCTAACTACATTCCGTTCATTTTTCACATCGTTTGGCAAACTATTAAATAAATTTAACCCTCTGCACATTAAACTGTTTTGCGCTGCACTTGACACTCTAAAATTATCATTATTTCTTAGGTTGTAAGGTTGAACACTCGCTACATACCTTAACTGGGAACTTAGGTAATTCGGCAGCAAATTAAATTTAATTTTAAAAATAAATAACAATACATTCATCATTATCCTTTGCCTTACTGACGATCCACCTTAGGCATTCAAACCAGTGTTGGAAAATGGAAAATTCAGTGTGTACCTAAAATGGTCCATAAATTGTACTTAAATATAGTAAAGTGTACCTAATATACCCAGCCGGAATTTTTCTCATAAATGGCATTTTCATTAATGTTTTCACCGAAGACATCAAGGGGAAAATTTGAGTACTTCTCAAATCTGATGACATGGCCATTTAAAGGAGATGTTATTCATACCAATTCTAATGGCAATGTCATCGAGATATGGTGTTATTCACTTCCCGAACGATGACATTGTCTTGAAAAACGAGAGGTACTGATACGATGGAGTAATGTATTCCAATTTCGATGATTCTCTACTTACTTCATTGTTTCAGAATATTTGTTCGTGTGTCTGCTCTAGAGTCTAGACCAACATAAAATACAAGAATGTGAAACATCTAACAACTAGTTTGCACTGGAAGCATTATGCTACCTTTTTTTGGGAAATGTATAAAACAATTTCTACAAACAATACTCAGGAAACCACAGAAGACCTTTCACCATTTAATTCACTAACAAAATTTCTTAATCTTGAAATTGTACCTAAAATGGACAAATTGTACCTAACGTACCTTTGAAGTGAAATAGGGCCGAAAAAGGTACAATTACACCTACTTTTCCAACACTGATTCAAACATAAATCGAACTGATTGTTCTGCAACCTTTGAAGCCTATTTACATTACAGTTCGCGCTCAAAAATATTATTGTTGAACAGTATTCAAAATGTGGCTTTATAAGCACATTAAAAACGTTAATAGCACTCGCCTGACTCAATTTTTTTCCTTATTCTACTAAAGAATCCTATCTTCTTTGCAATTTTTTTTTTTACATATATAGTCAATGTGGAAAACAAATTTTTATACATTGATTGATTTAAGGGGGTCTTCTCATTAAGCAACTTTTTTTGCATTTATTTATAGCTTGGGTAGTTGTGAATATGCCCCTAAAAGGATTTTTTGAAATTCGAAATAGTTTAGAGGATATAGCCTTCTTTGTCGAGCAAGATCTGCGCTAAAACGAGTAATTTTTGCGTTGCTTCAAACTTTAAACGCGTTTATCTCGAAACCACGTTTTTCGAACTGGCGGCCATGATATCTCCAGTTCAACTGAACCGATTTTCATGAAACAAAGTGGAATCGACGCAGAATTGTCACCATTCTCGGGTGAACCTCGACCATAATTTTAAAAAATTTTTTACTATTTTTTTTTTTACACTAAACTACAAAAAAAAAGCCCGAAATTTAAATTTTTTTTTGAATGGCCGCCATTTTGTCAAAAAAAATCACAAAATTAAGCTTGAGGTTCACCCGAGAATTACATCTATACTGATTATAACCCCGTTTTTTTTTTCCATTTCGGACGCTCCGGAGACCCGGAATCGTGGCCGCCGTGACGACACCTTTTTTTTCACCACCAACTTTGAAGTCTCATTACTTTTTGAACAGCCCACGTATCGAGGCAAAAAAAAATTTTTTATTTACTTTGAACGTTTTGTAATACAATAAATAAAAAAAGTTTTCAATTATTCTTTGCGTTTTCAAATAAGAATTTTTTTAAAAAGGGTCCAAAAAAACGGGTTTTCAATGAGAAGACCCCCTTAAAGAATTAGATCGACAGATGTCAATTTTTAAGTAAAAAAAAAAAAAAATAATCATTTACCATATTATTTCTTTATTTTTGTTTTGACTTGTTTCCTTATTTTGGCGTTTTTTGTTTTCATATTTTTGCACATAATTGGATTGGTTTTAGGCATACTTTTTTCTACACTTTTTTGAATTGAAGTAACAGTTTTTATTGTCTTTTCAGAATTATCATTAAAGTAACGTTGCTTTGACGCTAAAGATGAAATTTTGGTTGTCTTTGGATTTTTAATTACTGCATCTTTAATTGAAGCATTTGCTATAGCCTCAACAGTATCGATGCGTAAATAAAAATCTTTCAATATAAACCTAAAATCTTCTATTAACGTTTCACGAGAACATTGAACCTTATGGTTTTTTGTCGGATGACATGCTTGAACTTCATTGACCTTAAAATCCTTTTCATCAAATATCTTTGGCCTCCAGACGACTCCGATGATTTTCCCTCCACCACATGGATTATAGAAAAATCCAGCAAAGTCTCCGTATGCTTGCTTTAAGAAATAAATTATTACAAATTTTAACAAACAAAAAAATTTTAGACATGGAGGAGAAGAAATCAGTAAATGAACGCACCCTAAGTTTCGAAACAGCATTGCCAATAAAATCTGTGCCTGCCAATGGAAGACGCCAATTGGGTTTGCTTAGCGGTGAAAACGTTGAACCAAAATCAAAACCAGTCGTATTCGTGATTTCTTCTGGTTTAACTTGAATGACAAGATCATAGCCCTGCGTTGAAGGTACAAACAATTTTGAGGGTCGTATAAAATTTTCAGTTGGGCTCGACAGACACGGTTCAATCATTTGAAGGGCTTGACGAGCCAGCAGAGTAACACGCGCTAAAACATTTACATTCGGTTGCTCCGCACTTGTCCAAAGCTTTCCATAATAACCACGATCGTAGGCAGTTGCAATACATAGTGGCGGGAATTGGTCACGTTCGGTTGTGAAGCTTTGTTCGAGTTCAGAAATTTGATTGACTGTAAGCGGAAGGGGGGAAAAAAATTGCTTTATTAATACAAATTTCATATAGTAATTCAATAATGTCTCATCGACAGGTATGGGCACCACTACATTGTTGTTTTGCGTGCATATTTGTATGCGTGGCACTGGAAAAAATATTTTGCGTGAAATAAAAATTTATAAAACAGATTTGCTTTTTTCATAACTGTAACAGGAAAAGGCTTTTGGTTGTTCAATTTATGGTTTTGAAAACCTTATAATCTCATCGAAATCGATATTTGCAGTAGAAGTTTTTATTCTTAATAGGTTTTCCAAATGTTGGTCCGTCAATAAATGTCTGTATTTCTTTTTTATATAAACCATTAAACTATTAAATATTGAAAAAAAAAAAAACGTGTTAAAAACGTGTAATATTACAATATTTCTTTAAATTAACGCGCATAAATGAAGCGGTATGAGCAACAAACGCAGTTAAAAATTTTTCAATTCGCTTTTCTACAATGTACTTTTTCGTCTATTTATATTCTCTCTATTCGCGCGATGCGGCACACGTCTGACTTGCTTCGAGTTTTTAGTCAGACTGAATCAATTTTCATTACTCTGCTTGCTTTTTCGTTTTTGTGTACGTATACATGAGTGAGAGAGCGCGGCTCCGAAACAGCTTCCGTGCCCATAGCTGCTCATCGACATATTTTTATTTTTTTAATTTCAATTTTGAACTACTTATTTTATAGAATTAAATGGTCATTTGATCATACTTACCATCCATACTGCCATTGAAATTGAGTAGGAATAATTCTGCTCTCCAATCGCTGTGTGCGATCAATTGTAGAAACCGAATAAATCCTGTCTGTGGTGAGCACGTTATCTGTTCGCTATTTATCGCCCTCAGATATAGCAAAGCAATTAGCAGTTCGGTGCATTCGTCCGGCCAAAGACCAGGATCGATTAGCTGCGCATAAAGCCAACGTTTCGCTATCATAATCGTTCCGCCAAAACTACAATGCTGATGATGAAGTGCATGCAATGCACCGGTAACTCTTGGAAGTACATTATGGCGTTTCTCAAGCGCAATACTTTCATTGGAATCGATATACTGCGTTATACCGCGTTCTGTTTTAGTTTGCTTAAGCAATGCGAGTTCCTTCGGATGTGCTATTTCAATGTTAAAGCAATAGCCTTCCTTGATCACTAGTATACCATCGTAGGTTACCTTGGACATTAGTTTATACTTTTCACGTATTAATCGCGCAATCTGTATATAGAATGCTGTTTTCATTGCACGAATTGCAGTCAATTCATTCGGCCATTTGCCACTGGCAGCAAGTTGAATTATACCACGTTGAACACTACTCGAATACATATTTTCACCAATAATACGTGATTGTGGTAGCAGAGGCGTTGGCTCACAGTAACGAAAAACCGGCGACGTTCCGACAATCGAGACAATTTCTAACGGCAATTCCTTAAGTGCATGCAATTTCTTTGCCAAATCGTCGAAAATTTTTATAACACGCAAGCATAACGACTCGGAGTCTGTATCTTGAGCAACTTTAAATTTCTCATGCATATGTTCGGTCTTAAAGGCCGGTGTCAATTTATAGACAATATCCAATTCACCAGCTATATAAATAATATCGTTCGATTCCAATTGAAAATGATGTTGTAACAAATGTTGAACAATATTGCGGGTTACTAAACGTTTTTGTGCAAGCGTATCAGTTGCTGTAGCCCATACAACCGATTCCGTAATGGTACCATCCTGGAAACGACGTAATTTTGCTTTATCGCCCCAAAAAAGACGAAACTCTTCTGCAGCACTATCGATTGATGGTGGTCCTTTGTCTAAAACTTCGTATGCATGCATTGGATCAAGGATAAGACCTAATTGTAAATTTTGCCCGAAACCGGAATTAGGTACATTGGCACATGGCCATGCTGGTTCAATTTGCTCAATTGGTAGAATCGTTTGGACTCGTTGACCAAGACCTTTTTGGAGTAAACTTAAGAAAAAATGTTAGTTTATATATTTTTGTTCTCAAAAATGGAAATCGAATTAGCTCTTAAGGGGGTCTTCTCATTGAGCAACTTTTTTTTTCGACTTTTTTTTTTTTTTGCATTTATTTATAGCTTGGGTAGTTGTGAATATGCCCCTAAAAGGATTTTTTGAAATTCGAAATAGTTTAGAGGATATAGCCTTCTTTGTCGAGCAAGATCTGCGCTAAAACGAGTAATTTTTGCGTTGCTTCAAACTTTAAACGCGTTTATCTCGAAACCACGTTTTTCGAACTGGCGGCCATGATATCTCCAGTTCAACGCAGAATTGTCACCATTCTCGGGTGAACCTCGACCATAATTTTAAAAAATTTTTTACTATTTTTTTTTTTACACTAAACTACAAAAAAAAAAGCCCGAAATTGAAATTTTTTTTTTGAATGGCCGCCATTTTGTCAAAAAAAATCACAAAATTAAGCTTGAGGTTCACCCGAGAATTACATCTATACTGATTATAACCCCGTTTTTTTTTTCCATTTCGGACGCTCCGGAGACCCGGAATCGTGGCCGCCGTGACGGCACCTTTTTTTTTCACCACCAACTTTGAAGTCTCATTACTTTTTGAACAGCCCACGTATCGAGGCAAAAAAATTTTTTTTATTTACTTTGAACCTTTTGTAATACAATAAATAAAAAAAGTTTTCAATTATTCTTTGCGTTTTCAAATAAGAATTTTTTTAAAAAGGGTCCAAAAAACGGGTTTTCAATGAGAAGACCCCCTTAATCTTAAATTGCCACAAAAAAAAAAAAAAAATATTCAAAATTTGTTGAAAATTGTATATAAATCTTTTGCTATTTTATACAGAAAAAATGGAAACAACAAATTTTCATACGTAAAATAGCGACTATTGATTGTGTAAAAATATATCGTTTTCCAGAAACTTCCAATCAGAACTTATGGAAATAGCGAAATCCCGAAGAACAACAATAACACTGTGCTAGTTCAAAAAACCGACAGACCGCGTTCATATCTAGAAATATACTAAGTCAAATGCGCTGAATACAATAGTGATACTGATTTATTGGGATTGGCTCAGTTAACGGAGATTTTCACGTTTAAAGGTTAATCCCAAAAGTATGCAAGCATAATTTTGTCTTTACTTAAAACATTTTATATTCCCCAACAATTAATTTAGATTTTGGGACTCCTTTTTTATATTTGACAAGACGGCATAGTGGGAAAGCACAAGGCTAGGAATCGAGAGGACTGAAGTTCAAACCCCAAAAAAATTGAAGCGGATTTTTTTTTTATATTTCGGATTTTTTCTTGACTCAGTTTGCTGGATGAACTCCACTTCACCCCAATTACTTTGCAGCTTTGAGCAGGAGTTCAATCTATAAAATGGCCATCGAAACAAGTTCGAGGAAAAGAAATTTCTGTGAAGCAAAATCACTCAAAAAAAAAATCCGAAATATAAAAAAAAAAAATTTTTTCCGCTTCAATTTTTTTGGGGTTTGAACTTCAGTCCTCTCGATTCCTAGCCTTGTGCTTTCCCATGATGCCGTCTTGTTAAATAACATCACAGATCTTAAAGCTCTTTTTGAGAACTGTGTCTTTAAATTTAAAAAATATATTTTAAAAAAATCGAATGTCAACAGTTTCACGTCCCCTAAAAGTATGCTTCAATTTTTTAAAATAATTTTGAAACCGCGATATCTCAAAAACTAGAGCCAATCTAGAAAAACGATTGATGGGATTGAATTCAGCGCCCTCCCCCAATTATGTTTACAAGATTTGTCTCCATGTTGTCGGTAAAAAAATAGTACCAAATTCGAGCACAGTGTAATTATTTGTAATATGAAACTCTCTCACCTGTTAACGACCTTCAATAGCTGTGGAAAGGCATAACCAATATAGTCTTGTTTCAATGAAAGTGGTACATGCATCTCCAATATTTGTTCAACAACATCAGGCCGGAAGATTCTATTAAATATTTTGGTGATTAATCATATAGTAGTATTTTTTTTTTTTTTTTTTGTTTTGTAAACATCGACTCACTTTAACGTATGATCCAACTGAGTATAGAGTGGATATTTTAACATAAAAATCGTATTGAAACTATTCATTTTCATATCATTGAGCATATCAACGGCAAATTTTGCTTCCAAACGAACACGCTTATAGATTTCCAATGATAAATTAGCACAAATATTATAATAGCCTGTAGAATCAATGAAGACGACATCGTAATGTTCATGGAATTGTGATATTGTTGGCTGATTTGCAGCTTCACTCTTTGTGTTAAGTGAAATACCCTGAGATGCCTTTTCCCATGTGCTATGTGCTACAATAATTAAATTAATACGGTTCATATTGAAATAGTGCAGGAGGAAATTTGATTGAATTCTCACCAAGATGATTCCAAACGGTACGTGCTACTTGATAGCTGCTCATATTTTGATGTAACTTTCGCTGCCGTTGAAGATAGCAAATAAACATTGCCAGCATATAACTTGAAAATCCTGTAAAACCATTATGGAGCTGACGTTGTTGCAGCCAAACTTTGAGCAATACTAAAGCTTCTTGGAAATTTTTACAGCCTCTAAAAGTCGCACATAACAGTTCATGATTCGTATGCATAGTTAAATCGAACAGAACATTGGCATTATAATGCGGCGTTGATGAATTCGAATTCTCATTACAATCATCTTCGGGTATATCCTTTAAGATTTTACAACGTACATTATTATTCCATGGTACAAATCGATTTAGCTTGAATGTATTTTCCTCTGCAGCAATAAAAATGCGAATGCATATTTTTTGTTTCGAATTCACTTTATCGGGAGGTGTTATAAGCAAGACTGGCTTCAAAGGATTATTTCCATAGTAGCTAAATTTCAAATGCGACAATTCAATATCTTCAAAGCGTTGTCTGACTATCTCGTCGGTAATATAGGCGAGATAGAGTGCACGTTTCTCGTCGTAAATTAAATTTAAATAGTCATCTTTTTGAAAACAATTCGAAGGCATTGTCACGCAAATATCCGCATTTATTTGTGATCCGAGAAAAGTTTCTGTTGCGGCTGCACCAATGTAATAGGCGGCTGTCGATGGTTTAATGAATTGAAATTGAAATTTTCGCTTTTCATTGCACATTCCATTCAGTGTTAATGGAATCTTTATTGGGGATTCATTAAGAAACTCGATTCCATTGTTTTCTTCCGTTAAATTGTCAAGGAACTTCTGAAAGCGTTCTTTGAAATCATTCAAATATGTTTTATATTTCTCTTTGGTCTTTAGCTCCGCCAACATCTCTTTCACTTGTAGACGAAAAAGATTCGAATGGAAGAGATTCCGTGTTTCCTTGAGTTCATTGATTTCCTCCAACGTTGGCGGCTGAATTTTTTCATATTTCTTCTTCTTCTTGTCAAGTTGATTTTCGCCATTTGATTGTCCTGCTTTGCGTTTCGATACATTTGGTTTCTTCTTCATAATTTGTTCTGCATCTGCATCTTTTGACGATTTCGAAAGCATTTTGTTTCAACGTTTTAACTTTAATATAAACAATTGTTTTGAAATGTGGTATAAAGCCGTAGACCACGTGCGGCTATATATAAACAATAGCCAAGTGAGGCTGAAAACCTATCGATGACGCCATTTACACGTTAGCACATTTCGATAAGTCGGCTTCTACATTGAACGATTATCGACGCGATTTTCACAACGATTTTTTCAAATTCCCTTTTGAAATTGTCTTCTGTCGGTGTTCGCTTCTACACTACACGATTTGCAAGCAACCGATTTATACTTTGTTGTGTTTTTCTTATGACATTCGTTTATTGGATTTATGCGAATTAAGTAAGTAAGTAATAAAATAAGTGGTTGTGACGCATTTTAAAATATATAAATTAAATTAGAATGGATTCAGACACTTCATAAAAAATTATTCGAACAATTCCTTGAAACTGTTTTCCGTTCTACGAACGGCGGGAAAGGCAACTGTCAAAAATCGGCATGGAAATCGACGACATGGCTAGTACAAACGATTTTGACCGCTTCACTTTCGTCTCTCCTCCCTTGCCTACAAACGCAAAAATCGATGAGTGCTGTTGGCCGACAATCGTCCAATGTAAAAGTAGACTAATGAAACACACTTTTTTGTGGGCTATACGCTATTTACACGTTAAGTCCCGATTTCCACGATCAAATATTTGTCTTGAGCTTGTTGGCGAGCGGGGGAAGAGGAAGATAACAAAAAATTCTTGAGTTCGGACTTTGTTGTACTCGCAAATTCTGCTTTGCTCTTTTCGCTGACACAAATTTTTTGACATTTTTTACTGTCGATATTCATTTTGATAGCTTAATATTTTATTTTTTGGATCAATTTTTATAAAATTTTATCGTGGAAATCAGGACTAAGACATTTCAATAATGAAACACACTTTTTGTGGGCTAAGGACGGGCGGGGATGTGGTATAGGATCGTTTTTCTCTCTCTTCCCGCTGCGTCTCTTCCCAACGAAAGTTTGTTTCGTTATCGAAATGTCTTAGCGTGTAAATAGCGTTTATACGATTGCCTTACTCGCGATTAAAAATATCCCGAGTAGTGAATTTTCACCGTATAAACAATTCTAATGCTATTTTAGACGGCAGTATGAATTACGTGATTCGCCTCTTGAATTACGTTCGCGATTTTCCGTTAGACGAAGATGTAATTCGTTTTTTATTTTTGTGTAAAAAGCAATCCCAGCGAAATTTTAAGAAACTCTGCCGAAGTAGTGAACTGTCTGACTGAAGTAAGCAATTCTTTTACAAATTAAAATTTCTTAAAAAGGTCGTTGTACCAGTCTTGTTTCATGATGTTTTTATCAGAGATCCTAAATACTATTAAATTTTTAAGAATCGAAAAAATTGCTTTAACGCGAATTTTCGACGTTGTCGATAATAATTATGATTGGGATTTTATTGTTTTCGTTGTCAAAACTTATTTTTGATAGGTGATATTATTAGCTGCCTTTAACATTATGAATGAGAAAAAATTTTCCGTTGCTCTAATTTTAATCAAGTATTTTATTTCTAAAACAATTTGAATGAAAAACTTTCCGTTTCTATAAGCTTTTATTTTCAATTATATTTTTACGTTTATTTCTAAAGACAAAATATTGTTTGGTATACTGTGATACATTCTACTGATATCATTAATAGCGTCTGATCGCGGATTATTAGCAACGAAAAAATTTTTGAACATAAATGTAAGACGAAAAAAATTTTTCCATTAAATTTTATGGTAACAAACATTCATCACGTGAAAATTTAGCAACGGAAAAAAAAAAATTTCCAATAACTGTATAGAAAAATTAAATAATTTATGTTTGAAACTGTATTTAAAGAATTTTTTTAATACAAACTTAATCGTTTAGTCAATGTTCCTTTACCTTCTTGTTTACTCATGGTTTTTATTACAAGGTCATTGGTAAGAGCACGAATTGTTCTCTTTTGTTATGCAGTCGATAAAGTCCCACTGGGAGTTTGGTTTTCTGTCTTCTTCTTACTCTGTTTCGATAAAAATTAGGGAAGACACCGATTTTAACATAATTCGGATCGTAATTCCAAGTGAACTACGTTCGAATGAGGTATTTCAGTTGTCAAATTTTATATAGTGATTTACGGGATTCATAACATGATTCGGCTGTGAATTACGAATGAGGGGCGAATTACGTAATTCATTGTGCCGTCTGAACATGACATAGATTTTGCTGTTTTTGACAATCCGACAACGCTGTTTAATTCAATAATGGGAAAACAGTAGGCTTTAATAAGAATATCCTTCGGCTTTTCCATTAATTACATTGAAATTGTTAAATTGAAACTATTATTTCAACCGATTGATGGATTTGTTCAAGCGTCTGTGGGCCGCTTAATTACTCCGTCAGACACAAAAAAAAAATGTTTCATGCATTCAAATGTGCCCTTTTACATTAGGGCAACTATTGCCCGCAATTTTTTGGTTTATTTGTAGGGTACAAGGGGATGTTTTCGATAATGTTTCATACGTCTGATCCGGAATTAAAAGAACCTACTACATCTTCTGCCTTTTAGCCTCAAACTGGAATTGAGTACATAATAGTTTCTCTTGAATCCTCATCATTTCATTCTTTTCGCATACGCAAACGCCATACATGATTAAAACAATCATACTTGATTAAAAACGCATTATCCAAACATAATTGCAGTTAGAGCCGAAGGCCCAAGCAGCCAGCGCTCCTACCAACTGGAAACCTAACGATTCATTGTCTCCGTTTCCTTGTAAATAAATAGATAATTACAGTTATTAAAAACGTTTCCTATTTTTAGCCATTTGATATGACTATTGTTCCTGCACAAAAAACAAAACCCAAAATGGCATGACAAATATTCAGCTTCTTCGGAAAAATCATTTATAAAACAAATAAAGCAATCAAAATCAAAAAAAAAAAGTGAAGTTCAAAAATTAAATCTACTTAAACTAATTTAAAATCAATTCTGTTATTTTCGTTTGAATTTCGATTTACAAAATAAGTCCAAAAAAAAAAATGCTAACCATTGAGCGCTATTTGTGTAAGAATATCAGAACGATAGTTTAGTAAAAGTTCCAAGTGAAAATCGGTTTTATTTCAGCAAATATCTGAATCATATACAGAATTTAATATAGTTTAATTAAAATATGATTTACACTCTTGACTTTTATATTTACTTATATGGGGGGAAAATCGATCTAAACACTTTTGCTTGAGAAGTTATTGATTACATCTTAGAAAGTATTTTGCAGTTTGAGAATTCGTCTTTTCATTTGTGGCAATCATCATCCTACACCACACAAAATTTCATCAATGTTAGCTTACATAGTTTTTGAATGAATCTATTCAAGTTCCTTATCGATTCGTTTAGTGTTCTTTTTTTTTTCTTAGTTTTGTTTTGTTTTGTTTGGGATACAAATAAAACTTTTTTCTTATACATTACATATATGTAGTAGGTAGGTGTATTAACTATTTCTACGTATCGAAACTGTAACAGCACACAACATACGTCGCATGTTTAACGTATGTTCGTCACAATCATGTCTTCCTGCTGCTGCTGCTTACTTATCATCTAAAACAGAGAGAGAGAGAGTGAGAGATCCGATAAATATATTACATATATGCACATATAATTAAAAAAAAAAAAAACGCATGCCATACCTTCTTCATCATCTTCTTCACCTTCACCATTTTCTAAAAATAAAAGGATAAAACGCAAAACAAATTAAATGATATAAATTTTTTTAAAGTTAATCATGTCTTACCAGATTCCTCATAGCCTTCTTCTTCATTGTCATCATTGTCCTCATCATCATCTGGTTCGACCTCAATGTCAGGTACCAAATAATACTGTAGAGGATTCAACCATAGATCATCTTTGATTAGTTCAGCGACTTCATCATTAACTGGATCACTATTGTCAGTGAACCAATCGAAAAATGTTTTATATTCTGAATTACGTTTCTTCTTGTTGGTAAACGGTTTGGAGAGTAGCTGCTTTAGAAGATTTTTACCCTCTTTCCATTGAATTGGAGTGCTTGTCGATGATGGACAATCACTATCTTCTCCACCTAATTATGAAAAGCAATTATCATGATTAATAGAGAACACAAAATCATTTTTTTTTTTTTAAAGAATTATTTACCAGTTGTGCCCAAATGGAACTCCTTTGTGAGCATTTTATTCTCAAAGTATGGATTCTCATCGAAATGGAAATTAATACGATAGCCAGATTTGATATCCTCGAATTCTTCAACTTCCAGTTTCGACCATGAATGCAAACATTCTTCTTCCTCTTCATCTAAGATGCCAGAAAGTTGTGGATGGTTGATGAACTGTAATGATTTCAATTAAGAATTTAAATACCAATCATCTTCTCTTAGATCCCGCCTAAAATTCTATAGAAGCCGAATTTTATAGGCACCTTCATATTTATTTATACACAAAATATTTAAACAAAAGAACGAAATACTCATTTAAAAAAAAAAAAAAAATTATACAAAATCTCTTACCCGCTCTCTTTTTTTTTCTTGGCGAAAAAACGCAAGAGAATTATGGATATAGAAACGCCGGGCAAGAGAGTGAAAGAGACTGAGAGAGAAGCGCAACAACTTTCAGTGTTAATTTATACTAAAATAATTGTTTTACGGTATACCAAATCATAATAATATGAAAAACACAATTTTCTATATTCAATTTGATAAATAGCTTAAGAAAAGTACACTTAAAATAGTTACTTGGACTTTTTAACGTTTTACAACAATGGCGGCACTGAGCGTAAGACATTCAAGAGAAAATTCGACTTACCGCAGTCACCCAAAAATTTGGTATCTTTTTCACCAGTTCGCCACGCTTCTCATAGCATGGTTTCCGCAATTTGTTGTATTTCTGCTCGACCTTTAGGATTTCTTCAGAAGCTTTCTCACTAAATGCATCAATTTCATTTTGGCATGCATCGATTAGCTCCAAAGTGTCCGATATCTCTTTATTCGACGGACCTTCATTATTGCTTTTCGCTGCGTCGTTTGCAAGTTTTGGACGTTTGGTCGGCAAGCTCGACATTTTCGCTTTTATTTTTAATTAAAAGCTGCAGTACACGTGAAATGCTTTTAGAGATAGGCTTTTCGAATTTTTACTCGACTCCTTCGCGGTACAGTCGCAACTTTTTCAAGCAAATGCGAGAAAACGAGGTTTAGGTTTAGGTTAGTGCTGGCAGACTATCGATACTGTGCTTGGTATATAACTATCGCCTCCATCGGCGGCAGCGTGCCACTTTTGGGCTTTTCCTACCAAAGCAGGTAGGTATTTTTTTCTTTGGTAGGTTGTGGTAAGTCGATTTTGTAGAGAATTGCGAAAAACATTGTAAGGAATTGTCAATTCGTACTTCTTATTTCGGCGACCTGCATGTTACCTACTTCAATGAGGTATTCGTTAGGTAGAATTTGTGCCATTTTAGTATTCAATATTCAGTGATTATAGAAAATGTTGATTACGTGAAAACTTAAATGGGAAAGGTCTTCTGGTGGTATTCCATGTAGATATTGCTTTGTAAATAATTATGTTCTTATAACATATTCTTCAAAAAGGTAGCATAATGCTTCCAAGGAAATGAGTTGATAATAAAATTTTCACATTTTTTTAATGTTGTCTAGACTCTAAGCAGCTTTCCGAACATTTATTTCTGTACAATGAAGTATTTAAAATCATCAAATTGTGAATACGATTACTCCATAGTTCGTACTCTCGTTTTTCAGACATATTATCGCTTTCGGAAGACTTGAAATTAACCATTCTTCGATGACATTGCTTAGTAATTGTATAATAAAATCTCCTTTAGAATGCCATGCACAAGATTTGAGAAGATACTTTCAGAATTTTCACTTGATTCTTCGTGAAAACAGTATGACAAGCCTTTTGCAAATGAAAATTTCAGGTTTGGTAGTATTAGGCAACACGTTTGCTATTTGAATAAATTTTCTGAGATCATTTTGGAACACTGACAATTGCCTTTTCCAAACTGAGTATGTAGTTATCATTTCGTAGGATTTGAATTTTTTGCATTTTGACTAAAAACATTGTAAACATATCCGTTATCGAAAAATACACATCGAATTTTGTCAACCCTACCTTGAACGATGTGGAAGAGCATGTTTCATATCCATCTATCTCTGTCTCTCATGTTTGCTATTTTCTATAGAAGTGTATAGAGTACAAAAGAAAATAGAAAAGCAAAGCTAATGCAATAAGAGCTTACGTGCATTAAATCATGCGCGACGTAGCGACAAGTGAAGAATATAATCACTTTTGTCGCTTGAATGTGCCAAATGAAGTTCAAATGGATAGTTTTATACAATATTTTGAAGCAATTTTGGATTTTTAGAGTAAACATAATATATAAAGTTATTTGTTATTGTAAATACACCCAAAAGTTTTAAGCAATAAAACCTCATTTTTGTAGTTTTTGGTAGGTTGCAATCGATTTTGGTAGAATTTCGAAAAATATTTGGTAGGAAAAAAAGATTGTCAGTGGCAACGCTGATCGGCGGCATGCCCTATCGAAACTATGTGCCTATCGATACTATCGATAGTTTTTGAATCTAGCCAACTCAAGAAAAGAAAAGATTAATCACTTACTAGGACTTCAAAACAAATGCGATAAAACTTAAATAATTTCTTTATGTATTTTATATATTCAATAATATATTGCTATTAATCAATTTTAAATGAAGCGAAAATATAGAATGGGGTGTTCTCTCGATAGATACAAAAATGTCTTCTACTATCGATAGTGTGCAGACACCAGCCGATAGCGGTAACTTGAAATTTCGAATAAAATTTTAAGGCGCCATGTTCAATTTTTATTTAAGCAGAACAGATTCAAAAACTATATATTATGAAGTCTATTATATTCGACATGTAAAAACTGGTTAGTTATGTCATCGCGCAATTTTACGGTTATTACACGTAAAATACACTTTCGATAGTGAATTCACTTTTTGTAGTCGGCAATGGGCGCACGGCAGAGAGAAAAACGCTTTCCGATCCACATCTCCTGATCAATTTTGACAAATTTCTTTTGAGACGTGTTGTAAAAATACGGAGCTTGCTGTAATATAATAGGTGTGCTAGAATTTGATTACACTTATAAATTTTTACAGATCTAGCTTAAATTTACAAATTATAAAATAATTATGTTAGACCAAAACAATTTTTCGTGCTAGTTTTATATTTTCTCCAAGAATCAGCATAGCGGGGCTATTAATTCAACACAACGTTTTGCACATGCAATCTAGTGAGACTATCATGCCGCAAGCGCTCTTTACTACGTGCCGAATATCGGTTGCCGAAATAATCGTTATTTCGGTCGATCGAGTTGACCGAATATTGATATTCGGTATTCGGCCAAATCACTATTCGTGGCATCACACTTTAAATCCCCTATCTTTGTTTGATGTTACCAGAATTTATCAATTTTCTTATAAAATATTTTGTTCATGCAGACGTCCTATTGCAGTGCATAGAACAGTTTCCTTCAATTGACTAAAATGCAACCAACGGCGGCGATCACGTTCAAACCAATCACACGTAAGAATTCTCCCTAATCTCCATAATTATTTTATAATAAAGAAACTCTATATTTCTTTCAAATCGTGTATTTATTCTCTTTTATATTCTCGGCTATTCCCGGATTCCCGAAATACACGTACTGAGCTATTTATATTTTTTAAATTATTTTTTTTGAAAAAAAGCAGAATTTTTGAGTATGTATTTATATACATATATTAAGTTCCGATTTCCACGTTCAAATATTTATTTGCAAAGTCTTGGGCTTGCTGGCGAGAGGGGGAAGTGGAAGAGAACAAAAAAATTTTGAGCACGGACTTTGCTGTACTCGCAAATTCGGCTTTGCTCTTTTCGCTGACACAAAATTTTTTGACATTTTTTGCTGTCGATATTCATTTTGATACCTTATTTTATTTTTTTGCAATTGAATCATCGCCTCGAATAACGTTGTAAGCGACAAATTTTTTGAACCTATTTTTCGGACTTTCACTGTCAATAATAATCTAGCCTTTTAAGCTATCATAAATGTGTTCTTATTTGGTCAACTCTTGGACATTTCTCAACATTTCAGAACATAAAAGACGTGAAATGACTTTGTTCGCACTGTCTGGCATGACAAATTTCCAAAAATGTAAAACTTGTCGCTTACAACGTTATTCGAGGCGATGATTCAATTGTTGCGCTTTCAATACGGTTTGACTTTTTTTTTTTTTTTTTAATTTCTTTGAGCGGCCGAAAGAAGCGTCGGTGAAATTAATTTCCAAATATATATTAGTACGTGGAAACGCATTAGCAAAGAGTAAAATCGTGTAAATCAGGACTAACCATTTTTTTTTTTTTATTTCGACTATATCGATATCGAATTTAAGCATTGAGGCCTTTTACATTAGTCAATAGTTGATCGTCAATTCCTATCGATATTCCCTTTTGGAGTTGCATTCGCTTTTACACTTACTCGAAAGAATTGATCGTCAATTCTTACTTCTTTGCCTTTTATGACATTTTCCTCTTCAACACAGGGGTGATATTTTATAAAATTCACAGCAAATTAAAATATGTATCTCTGATTAAGGGTTGATAGCAGAAGCATAAATACAGCACTACCTGTTTTGTTTTAATGAATTTAATTATTGATGCTAAGGAGTATTTCAAAATGCTTGAATTAAAAATGCTTTTTGAAAAAGACAATTTTTAGTGAGTAGCTGTTAAATTGTTCTGTTTGAAATATAATTCTATTAACGATTTGTAGGAGTAAACTATCTAGGTGATTTTTCATATTGTAAAAAATAAAGGCGAAACTCCAAAATCGACGGATCATTTCAGCTTTGCGAAGAAATGTAGCTGCTTCCATTTAAATCATTTCATACATTGATTCAATGGAAGCAGCACAAATTTTTCATCTTTGCCGCGTATAACCGCAACAACCGTCCAATTCCGTCGTTTATGGAGTTTCGCCTTAAATTTTAATATATTCATCACATTTTTCTTCATATCTTATAACATAAAAATTGCTTCATTTATAGTTTTCGGTACATACAAAGAAGTTAGATCCTAAAATATTGATCAAGAAAAATAAGTAAAAACATATAATTGCATGCGATGCTGTCTCCACGAAACAACGAAAAGAATAAAATAAATGTCAGAAATTTGTCCCAGCCATATAAGTTCGATAAACGAAAGAGAGCAAAGACGGTATTGAGCGAGTATCGTGCAACCAAAAAACGCTCAACATTTTCGATAACGATTATGTTATCGTTTTGTACTGAAAATGAGAATTGACGGTCAACTATTGACTAATGTAAAAGGCCTCAAAGCTGACACTTTGACGGCAGAAATCGATTTTCTTGTCAAATTTCGAACCATCGAAAATCGAATTAGTTTATTCTCTCGTGATTCAGCATATTGCATTTTGTGCTTGTTTGGGTATAAATCCGTATTTCAGATTAAAAAAAAGTACACTATCCGTAAACACAATGGACAACTATCTGTTCGATGAAGGACGTATCACAAAAATGGAGGTGGACTACGCTCCAGCCTGCGATGAAAAGATTCCATTAGCATTAGAACGTGTCAGGAAGAATGCAGATGCATTTCACGAAGCCATTGAAATATTGCTACAGTTGGAAAAGCAAACACGATTGGTAGGTGATATTACAATAAATACAGTATTAAATTCCTAATGAAAAATTCTCTGTAATAGGGTGCCGATATGGTTTCTTGTTCACGAGTGCTCGTTGCCATTTGCCAAATTTGTTTAGAGGCCGGTAATTGGAATGCTCTAAATGAGTATATTACTTTATTGGTGCGTCGTCGTTCACAGTTGAAACAAGCAGTATCGAAGATGATACAGGAATGTTGTTCATATGTCGATAAGACGCCAGACAAAGAAACGAAATTAAAACTGATCGACACATTACGTTCGGTGACTGAGGGAAAAATTTATGTGGAAATCGAACGTGCACGGTTGACAAAGAAATTGGCAGATATAAAAGAAGCGGATGAAGATATTGCTGGTGCTGCAGCTGTAATGGAAGAGTTACAAGTTGAAACTTATGGTTCAATGGATAAGAGGGAGAAGGTTTGCATTGAAATTCATTCGACTTTTGTATTTCTGTGAAGATGTTCAGTTTTTTTTTTCTTTCTTCTTTAGGTGGAATTAATATTGGAGCAAATGCGTTTATGTCTGCTGAAAGAGGATTATGTATCTACTCAAATAATAGCAAAGAAGATTAGCATAAAGTTCTTTGAAGATCCGGCACAACATGATTTAAAATTGAAATTCTATAATTTAATGATCAACTTAGATCGTGATACGTCTTTTCTTAAAACATCCCGTCACTATCAGGCTATAGCAGAACCTCCACGAGCTGCTCCACCAGAGCCAATGATTACAGACGATGACAAAGAGAAAAAGAAAACTACCAGCAGCAGCAGCAGTGATGATGATGCCAAAAAGAAAGAGGATGAAGCGAAAAAAATCGCAAATGAAATTGCCGTTGAACTGACTCCAGAGCAGCAAAAAGAACTACAGGAGAAACTTATTTACGCCGTATTGTATTGTGTTTTAGCACCATTCGATAACGAGCAAAGTGATATGATGGCACATTTATCGAAGAATAAAAAACTTGAGGAAGTTCCTGTTTACAAGTTAGTTGGATCGAAGATACTCCGTATGGTAATGTTAATAATTTTTTCGTTTATTTTCTTTTCTTTCTTTCCCAGAGAAATTCTGCGTCTCTTTATGTCGAAGGAAATAATAAACTTTGATACTTTCAATGAAGAGTTTGGTACAGTTTTGGCTGGCAATGAAATGTTTAAGGAAACAACAAAGCACGGAACTAAGTGTATCGCTGAATTAAAAGATCGTCTAATCGAACATGTAAGTTGAAAAGAGAGACTCGTTTAGCTCGATAGGTTTTTAAATTTTTTTTCCCCACCCCCCACAGAATATTCGTATTATTGCAATGTACTACTCTCGGGTACATTTGCATCGTATGAGTGAACTACTCAATTTACCCGCAAGTGGTTGCGAGGAATATCTATCAAAATTGGCAAACAGTGACACGATTCGAGTTAAAATTGATCGTCCTGCTGGTATTGTTTACTTTACAACTAAGAAAACCGCATCCGATATTCTAAATAACTGGGCAAATGACGTCAATCAGCTTATGTCGCTAATTAATAAGACCTGCCATTTGATTAACAAGGAAGAATGCGTTCATTCAGTCATTGGTGTGGCTGTTGAGGAATAGTAATTTAACTTATTTTCAAATGTCCACAATTGTTTTATAATTAATACCAAGACTTGGCTAACTTAAATTTCTAAAAAAAAAAAAAAAAAAAAATAAATGAAAATAAAACGTTAGAAACATAAAGGCATCTTATTTTGAAGTATAAAACAAGTTATATCTGATTAATAATGTTAGTCTGAGGCAGACCTGTTAAATCCCGATTAAGATTAATAATCATGAATTATTGTTCTTTTTTTAATCCATAATCATTATTAATTTAACTTCTTGAAATTTTTGATTATTAATGATTGCGATTACCAAATAATCGTGAAATAATCAGGACTATTTCAGATTAATGAAAAAAATCAAAAAAATCAAAAATAATCAAAAAAATAATCCCGATTAATTTTAGATTATTTTTGAAAAATTTTGAGTTTCTTTGATTATTTTTGATTTTTCCTGATTATTTTTGGGTTTTTTTATTTTTTTTGACTATTTTTGATTTGTTCTGATTTTTTTTATTAATTTTAATTATTTTCAATTTGTAATTGGTCCTAACCACAGGTGGCCGGTGAATTCACTTGTCCGGTGCCGGTCCCACGGACTATAGGGAAACTTTGGAAAAACGATGTTATTCAATTACAAAATGAAAATAATTAAAATTAATAAAAAAAATCAGAACAAATCAAAAAAATCAAAAAACCCAAAAATAATCAGGAAAAATCAAAAATAATCAAAAAAAAAAATCAAAAATATTCAAAAGTAATCTAAAAATAATCGGGATTATTTTTTTGATTATTTTTTGATTTTTTCTGATTTTTTTCATTAATCTGAAATAATCCTGATTATTTCATGATTATTTGGTAATCGCAATCATTGATTAATATAGGTCATACAAAAATAATCATTAAATAATCACTATTTCACTCATAAGAAAAAAATAATCTGATTAATTAATCATTAATTAAATAATCATTATTTAACAGGTCTGGTCTGAGGAAATGTTTCCATGATGTTAAATGTTTAAAATCAACGATCGCAGAATATTTCTTCTTTGAATTTTATAAGATAAAGCCAGTTTCCCGAAATGATAGCACTTTAAAGTTAAGGATATACAGGGTGTTTCCCATAACGGTGTACATCCGAAGGGTGGAGATAGAGGGGGTCAAGACGAACCAAAAATCGTATGGAAGGGGGGGTCGCAAATGCACCCTTGAGGAGTTATAGGGCCTTAAAATTTTTAGGCAGTAAGTCGAGAAAAAAAATTCTCCCACGATAACGGTTCATCGTAGAAAAAAAACTGTTAAGCGGTTTGAAAGCCAATTCTATGGGCTTTTAGGCAAAATTAAATTCATGGTAAGAATTTAAGCCATTGATGGTTAAATAAGCGGTCAAAATCAAAAATTCTGAAAAAAAAATTCTATTTTTTTTTACTTTGGGAGTCATTTTGGTATGAAAAAGGCCCTATTAACACATACTTTTCTAATTTTTTTCAAAATCCTCGATTAATTTACTTCAAATTTGTGGTACATATCTTATAATTTTTTTTTTGATTTCAATTCAGGAAAAATAGGTTTTTAAAACACACTCATAAATTTTTTGTTTAATCACTTGTATTCAGCATAGCAAATATGAAAAATCCTTTTTTGAAATAAGACGCAGAATTTTGTTTTCTTTTGGTGTTAATTATATATTTATTCGTTGGAATGCCGTTGCCAACGAGTAACTGCCATAATATCCCAACTTTCACTACAATAAATATTTTTATTTCGAATAATTTTAACAACATTACAATCAATAAGTACAGTTAAACTAGTTATCTAAATCGAAAATGCTTAAGTTCAATGACCTTTTACGATCTTCCAAATGCGCTTTAGCTGTTGCAATAAATTGTGGTCGATTCATTAATGTATAAGCTGGCACTAATAATGACAAAATAAGTGCATGCAATTCCACTCGGCCACTACAGAATAAATCAATTCCTAATTCGAGCGACGTTCCGAAATCACATTCGTCGCAGGCTATACATGCGCCTGTAGCAATTGGCTCAAGTTTTGCCATGACACTGGTCTTAATATTATCATCGCCGCCGCCATCACAATTCGACTCGACTGTTTCAAAGAGTTTTAAAATCTTTTTCAGCTCAGCATCACTGATGATCAATGGTCGATAGCCAACTTGTGTCTCCTTATCGACTGGAACGACAATTCCAGCACGATGGAAAGTTTTCGTTACAACCCTTTGATTTCGAGCTTTTACAAGTTCATCGAAATTTTCCAATTGAACGTCGTTCGATTGAAGAAATTCATTTAGGGCTCGCTTAACCTCAGTAACATCGCTGCCAGGGCATGTTTGTGTTTGTTGGAAAATCATTATCCAAATAATATAGGAAAGCATTAAAAGAACTTCCAGCAATAAATTCAATTAGGCAATCCTTCGAATCGTTTCTAGCAACAAGTAAACCATCTTTGTCCTTTGGTGTATCTCTCCAATAACCATAGTGTTCACCCGTACCCTTGCGTACAAATATAGTTTGAAATTCTGGAGGATCGAAGAAGAAACGCCAATGACGTAAGTATTCGCCGGGTTCGTGTATTTTAGCATTATGAAAACGTCCGGCCAAAAACTCAAATGGTCCAACTAAAAGCAATTGAAATTTCTCCTCCATATATTTTAGAATCTCCTCGCTTGGGCGCGTGGCGTCATTCTTATTTGCAAGCGACTTTACGAATTTCCAAAACATATAGAAATCCGGAGGCATTTCAACTAAGAACTTGTGACGTATAAACTCGTTCGTTTCGAGCAATTCATCGTATTCAGCTTGCACAGAAAGTTTTATACGTTTTTGTAAAATATCCATATAATTCTTTCCACTAATTGCGATATTGCCCAAAGCTTCCGTTCGTAAATTCTCAGTTTCATACTTGTCTTGCTCCTTCTCCTCCTTCTGAGACTCTTTGGAAGAACTCACATCCGTACTTTTTCTTTTTGGCGCGTCTTTTTCTTCATTCGGCTCTTCAATCTTGTTGATGTCTCTTTCGTATTCGGCATTTTATTTATTTATTTATATAAAAGTAGTGATGTCAGAATATAACCGAAAATTTCGGTTAATCGGCTATTTTCGTTCGATTAACGATTAATTTTAACCGGGTTTTTTTCGTATCAATTAATCGTTGATTAACCGATTAATTAATAAAATAATCGAAAATTCGCACATCGCTAATAAAAGTCATTTTCTGAAATGGCGCCAAGAAGCGAAGCGTGGAAATTTTTCTTTAAGGAAAAATCAATCTATGGTGAGATATCGATTGTGCCACAAGTTGTTGAAGTGTGCCGAACGTCTGTTTTCAAAATCGGGCGCAACTGCAACTAAAAAGCGCAATCGCCTCACAACCAAACGGCTGTCAAAGCTGTTAATTTTGAATTCAATGCTTAAATAATCTTTATGATAGGGGTTCTCTCTTAACACTTTAACGGATAAGAGAGTGAATTTGTCACCACAAGGTTTTAACGATTTGCTTTGCGTTGTCTATCATAAAAGAGTAAAATTTTCTTTAATTCTTTAGAAAAATACTTAAAATTTTTTCATTTTTAGCAATAAGGTAGAGGTACGCGGTTCAAGGATTTTAGTAGACAAGGAAGGCTATAGCCGAGTGTTTTTTTTTTTTATAGGAAAATGTCCACTTGCAAGCGTCTTTTATTTTTAATCGAAAACACCGGTTAATTTTTTTTTTTTTTTTAGCGCGGCTAGGTGTCAAAAATCCTTTCGGACTGCCAGCATCCGTCCTTACTGGTTGTGTGATGATTCCACTAAAAAAACTTTCCCCTCTTTTCTCAGCAGGACTCCTACCCTGGAACCTTTGTTAAGAAACTTCGGGGTAGGGCCCATTTGGCGTCAGTAGTTGACGCATCCCTCAATAGCCCGCGGCCAGGCCTCGCTTTCATGTATTTATTTACCAGTCTGTATGATTTGACTGGGGCAGTCGGCTAGCACCGCGACTCGGGAAAGGCGGGTTCGTCAAGCCCGTGACCCGTGCCATGGGGTCTCCCTGCCTAAAAACACCGGTTAATTGACTGCAATTAATTGCAATTATTAATTGCTCTCTTCGATTAATCGTTTTTTGGATTAATTGGTTAATCGACTTTTTTTTGACATCACTATATAAAAGGACTTTTACACACACTATATTAGGAATAGCGCTGCCACTCCAAATAAAGGGTAATATTTTTAAAGACCCGTGTACATTGATCCAATATGGTCATCAGCATGAGGGCCAAGGTACAATAGTCCAAGAGTAATGCATGCGTGCAACAGAGAGTGTGAGAGAGATACAGAGAGACAGAAGGAGAGCGAGACAGAGAGTGTTGGACGCACGACTCTTGTATTGTATTGGCCCTGAAGTTCGTCATCGAAAGTTTAGAGAGTTTTGGACCAAAAACCCAAAATATTCATGACGTCCAATTTCGATGAAAATTTATATATCGAATAAGTGAAAAACTCGAAGAATTTTGGCGATAAAATATTTTCAAAATACTGATTACAACTAGTCTAGTTTGGGACTAGTTCCAAAATCTTACAATAATGAATATAACCGAAATATAGCGTGTTTCCAAGGGCACTTAGAGGTCAAAGTCTGTTAATTGCCCTCTTCCCAATGGTGAATCAAGATCGCTCGATATTGTTCGTTAGATGTGGCGCCACAAAATGCCATGTTGAAGGACTTATCCATCCAACTTTTTGGACGGGACTATTTTGGCCCCGTCAAGGATAGTTAATCAACTATTACATCGATTAGCGGTACCTGGGTCATAATTGGTCCAACAACAAGTTAAGGCATTCGAATATCTGCTTCATAAATAATTCCACTCGCAACATCATTTGAAACAATTTTGATGCAGTTTGATTTTCTTCTTTTTATGGAATATATGTACATGGGCCAAAATTCTTTTTAATGCCTAAATTTCTGTCTCTATCAATGAAATTCAGTTTTCATGAAGGAGCAAATCAAATTAATAACAAATTAATTTTAGCAAAAAAATTATTCATAGCAAAATAAAACACTCTAGTCGACTTGAAAAAAATCAAATATTACCAAAACTCCATTTTGTTTACTCACAAATTGCAGTAACATTGTTGTCTTCTTTGGCAAGACAAGACAAGACAAGACAACAATGTTACTGTAATTTGCAAGTAAACAAAATGGAGTTTTGGTAATATTTGATTTTTTTCAATTCGACTAGAGTATTTTACTTTTTTATTAATAAATTTTTTGTTAAAATTAATTTGTTATTAATTTGATTTGCTCCTTCATGAAAAATGAATTTCATTGACAGGGACAAAAGTATAGGCGTTAAAAAGAATTTTAGCCCACATATCTATATATGGGTATTTCCAGAAAAAAATTAAACTTTTTGTCACGTCCGAACATATCTAATTGCATTTCTGATCGGCATAAAATTTTCATAAGTATAAAATTCCGGAAGAGCTGCACGATAATAGTTAGAAAAAAAATTACCATTTTCCATATTCTTCAATTCGGGACTTAAAAATGATAAAGTAACTGTCACGTCCTTTTGGAAATACCCATATTTATATAAAATTTTTCAAAAAAAAAGGACTTCATGAACATTTTTGTTTAGTTTTAGTTTAATTTAATGAAAAATGCTTTTGTATTTCCTTTGCTACACGCCGAATAAGTTGTCCTTGTTCTTTTAATGGTTAAGACCCGGGAATTCCCAAGATCCTTCGCACGTAAAATAAATAAATAAAATCAATACAAAAAAGGACTTTACACCTCTCGGAATATATCACACAATTTTTCATCAAAATATCGGGGTTTTTTTTTTTTTTTAAAGTATTATTAATTGATCATGTCGCCCTTGGGTTTCATAGACCGTTTTTGTAAAAAATTTTTCCATTTCGATCCAAAAAGTTCCTTTCTTTTAAAGCGATAAAAAGCAAATTGAGGAAACAGTCTTAAATTTATAATAAAAAATAAAATTATTCGCTCCTGATCACAGGATTTCAAATAATTTTCGTCCGATCCAAATTATAATAGATTTCAATAGAACAATAAATAATAATAACATATATATATATATAGTTTTTTTCATACATTTTGTGTGCTGGAGTATTTGCATAAATTCATATCTTTTTTTTTTTTTTGGATTGTTAAACTGTCATAAAAGGTAAAACGCGTCCTTGAAACGATCTAAATCTTCAGAAATGTGCGCGTAAGTGGCAGCCATTTTGTTTTTGTGGATTTGTGGAAGCCATTTTATTTTTGAATTTTTCTCGTGAATTTCTACCATTACAGGCAAGTAGTATGCGAGGTTCCCGATGCTTGTATGGTAAATGCTGCTGGCGCCTGCGGTGACTGCAGTGTAGGATGCAATCCTTGCCCATTGCCTGGAAGATTTCCGCCATGTCCACCTGGTTGCAATCAGCCATGCGGTGGCTGTGGTGATTTTGCTAGCTGTTGCTATCAGCAGCCACCGCGTACACAGCCCATACGTCCGGCAGGATGTTTAATGCGATCGAGTGCGCCGATGGATACGAAAACGATCTATAAATGCTCCTACTTTCCGAACTGTGGTGATGGCTATCGTGCTAAACCGGTTATACCATGCCCCGCGCTACGTCCGAATCCCGGCCCAATCGAGAAATGTACCATTCAAAAGTTATCCTACATGCCACCGTGCAATGCTGGACGTACAATGCCAATACGACCCGTAGACAATGGACTACGTTTCGATGGGCCGCTGTACGCGATGACGTCACAAAAGCACGATTACGTACCGAAGGGTGGCTGTAAACGGAATCCAATACGTCCGACTGATGGCCTATGCAAGCCAAATGCACCATTGGAACGCTGTACAGTTAACAAGCTATCCTTCTTGCCCAATGATGTTTGCCGAAATCCACCACCCAAACCGATCGTGCCATGTAACACGCTATTGAGTCCATCCGGGCCCAGCGAGAAATGCACAATTCAAAAATTAAGCTACATGCCTGTCTGCCTTCCACCAAAGGAGTATTTACCATGGGCCGAGAAGACGCGTTGTCCACCGCCGCAATACAAGAATTTATGTACTACCTATGCTCTCAGCTATATGCCCAATTGCAAGATCGATCGGGCAATACCGGCGGTGCCAGTTTGTGGTTTAACTTTGGGCTGTGGGCCATCCGAGTGTCGGACGATTTATAGATGCAGTTATATGCCAGTCGACGCACGCTGTTGTCGCCCATCACCGATACTGCCCGAAAATGGGCTTTCGCTGCCAGGAGGACCAATGGAGAAGTGTACAATTCAGAAGGTAAGACCCGGGTATTCTGATATTCGAACGTTCTGAACGGTCATTTGAAAATTGTGTTTAGCTCTCCTATCAACCAAACTGTGGTGCGGTACGCACATTACCCATTCGACCAGCTGAGAACAATATTAAGCCCAGTGGTCCTTTGTATTTCATGACTACACAAAAACATGATTATGTTCCGAAATGTGTTCCGAAACGTAATCCCATACGTCCAACTGAAATGTTATGCCGCCCATCAGCCGGCATGGAGAAGTGTACCATTAATAAGCTGTCCTATATGCCTGTCAATGTATGCGAACATCGTCGCCCAACACCGGTTGTTCCACGTCCGGGACTCTGTATCGGTTCTGGTCCAATGGAACGTTGCACTACATACAAGCTAAGTTACTTACCAAATGGTCCACTCCCGAAAGAACCATGCCCTTGGGCGCGCCTTTCCTCATATGTAAAGCCAACAGCTCCGATGGAGAAGTGTACTATACAACGTTTAAGCTATGGTCCACCTGGAGCCTTCTCGCGCTGTGGTGGACGTAAGTTTTCATCAAATAATCTCAGCCCTTAATGGATGTCTTAAATGATAATCTTTTGTCGTTCCTTGCAGCTTGTGGTGCATCCACGCCATGCGGTCCCTGCCCAACTGCAGCAATTTGTTAAGGTGCAATTCCCCATTCCGAGGCGCAGCTGTCGTATCGAAATTTATTTTTTGTATTCCAATTCGATGTTTATTTTTTTTTTATTCGGTTTTGAACTTGTTTATTTTGTAAATGATTTTCCCGAAAAAAGTGAATTTGTCACGCAATTTTGGATGTAAATATATATATAGAAATTTGTCTGGGATATTACCATTGACTCCCATTTGAGTTCGAAAAATCATGTCATATATAACTATATATGTCACTCAGGAGCCGTTTCTATTTTGGCTCTTTTCAACACGGTCTTGGGTACCCACCACGGTCTTGGGTATCCACCACGGTCTTGGGTACCCACCAAAATTAGCATTTTTCACTTAGGTACTCACCATGATACAAGAAAACAAGATAGCGCCACTTGAGAGAGGAAACGTCACAAACTCAAAATCGCGATTCGTTGTTGTTGTTTCCCATGTTAAACCGGCTTTTTACTTTTTTGAATAGCATGGGAAACAACAACAATTTCTCGCTCAGTGACGTCACAAACTCAATTTTCGGCTCTCAAAGAGAGCCTCAAAATAACGGTACTGAAGTGGCGCTATCTTGTTTTCTTGTATCATGGGTACTCACCAAAAGTATTTCTCTCTCGCTCTTTTTTTGCCTGCCGAGTAACATCTCTTTCTAACTGGCGCGAAATGTCCCGCCCAAAATCTATGAGAGTGACATATATAGTAATATATGATTCATGTACTGAATTTATCTCTATGTAAGAATGTTCAAGTAATAAAGGGATTTAATGGCCATTTTGTCGAGGACGCCCAAAAACTTAATGTGGAACAGGTTAGAATTTACTTTGAAACTGTTTTTAAGCCTATTTATATGGTGTGAGCTTAAGTGGCCCACAAACTCTTCAATCGGTTGAAATCGACGTTAAGAAAATTGCAATAAACATGGCGCAACGTGCTTCGACAAAAACCAACATTTTTATTGTCCGAAATATCATAGATTTGGGATCATTGGAAGGAATTGCTCCACTAAGGCCCATTTGCTACTGTTCCCGTTAAAGTTTTTCGTTACGATACTTAAAAATGTCAAAATTTTCATACAAATTTTTTGTTTTTCGGAATGAAAAAATCTTATCGGAAGCATGAACAATCGGGCCTAACAGAACCAAAATATAAGAACCGCAAAATTTTTATCCGATGCTACCAAGGCGTACATTTAGTTAGAGGCTCGATATCACTAGTACAACAACTACAACTCGAAAAAAAACATATCATTTGTTTTTGTAAAGAATTTTGATTGTCAAAATCTAATTTTATATTTTAAACTTCTATAAAATAATTTTTTGAATTTGAAAAATATGTTTTTCATAAAATATTTTTGAATTTAAATAATTCAAAATTGTTTGACCCCAGTCGGAAAAATATAAGTATTCGAAAGACGTTTGAATGATCCCTTTTTAGACGCTTTGCATGCATGTCAATCCTCAAAGTATTTTTATAATTTTTTTTTTATATACAGGGGTGTCACCGAATCCGATAGCTGTCGGAATCGGAATTTAAACCGATCGAAATTTCATACAGAATTTACGAATTTTGTTGTTTTTGATTTTGAATCGGAACTATTAGCGGTTCTGAATTGGACAGACCCTATTTTATCCGGCTGCCTATGAAATATATACGAAAATTCAGGTGACTAAAATTCCAATTCCGACAGCTATCGGGGTCTGTGAAACCCCTGATAGACTTGACCCATACAAATATTGATCGAATAACTCACTATTTTTAAAACGGTAAAATTATCCAAAACTATTTGAAAAGCTAAAAAGAAGAATAGTACTGGTGAAGTTTGAACTAGTACAATGCTAGAGCTAACTAGTCCCATTTCCTGCAGGGGAAAAAATGTTTCAAAATAATTTTGACAATCTAAATTCCTTGTCATGGAAACAAAATGGGGAAGAAGAAGACAATGCCCCTATTGATATTACCTTATTAAATACGCCTTGGATGTTACCCTCTTCAGTCTTTGTCAACTTTGAGTGGGCGTTGCACAAAAAGTAGGCGTGACATTTGAAAGATGGTGGGAACTTTTTCTCAGACTGATAGTACATACATTGGCATTTTGAGTCTTCATAGCGTTGTGGCGCCACTAGGATGTAAGCCCCCTATTATGAATTTTTACGATAGACAAATGCTCGATACGGATCAATACGATAAACATCAATTCGTAATATGAAATAACAGAATGCAAGCGTTTATCGGGTATCGTAAAAATTCATCATAGGGTTGCATTTTGTATTTCTTTTACGTGCGATGGATATTTAATTACTTATGATCCCGATCTGAGGCCAAAAAACGAAAGGAGCGCTCGATTATATAAATATTTCCGGTGAATTTTTCCCTGCGGATTTGAAAAAACTCCCATTCGATACGAATTGGGAAAAACATATAGGCCAGACACCGCAGAACGGCGCACATGGCGTAGTATTACGAACTCGAAAATTTTCAAGTAGTAATTTTCAGGACGTGAACCGGGTGGAAAATTTGCCCGGTTCGGTTCGGCGGTTCTAACCGTGTTTGAATTTTTGGTTTTTCGAACCGATTTTTCTACCTCTTTGAACCGGGGTTTCGGTTCGGGAAATTCTCAATCTGAAAAAAATTGTTAACACGTGTCCCCACTTCTAACGCAATTTTTTTTACCATATAGGGTTAAAATTACACAATCAAAAGTTAGTGGTGATTACCTTACTTATAGTTAGAGATGGTATCGATAATAATTTCATAAGAATATCGATTTAGATTTTTTTTATATTTGGCCTATGGGAGCGACCACTGTGCATGGTTGCAGGCAAAAATGAAACCCTGAACCTTTACAAAAACGGGGTTCGGTTTTCGGTTCGGTTCAAACATATGTAAAAAACTTCGGTTCGGTTAATGGTTCGGTTTATCAGCAGATAAAATCGGTTTTTCGATTCAAAACCGGTTCGGTTCAAAACCGGTTCACGTCCCTGGTTATTTTACTCCATGAATTTCACGAAATTTCAGTAAGATCGGCTCAAAAATGTTGCCATTTTGCATGTTTACAAAAATATAATAATCGATTTGCTTGATCTGGAAGAACTCTCAGATGAGTTTCTTTTAAAAAAATGCTAAATGGAATGCAACTTTAGCATTAAAAAGTTACAATTAAAAATATTATCACGCATGCGGCATGCTCTATAAATCGAAACCGCATAACAAAATTCGAAAGAGATAAAATTTCGATTGAAATCACATTGATTTCGAGTTGTTTTATTCGGATTCGATTTTTAGAGCAAGTCTATATATTCAATTTTTAAAAGCCAAAATGAAATCTTATTAAAGGTTGTTTTGTTTTCAATATTCAGCTCTAAACTCAATAGGCTTCTCTGGAATTAAATTAAATATAACTAATTATTATTTGGGCTTTCGGGTTCCTCATTTTTCACTTATAGTTAAAAATGCAATTTTTGGCAATGTTGCTCGGTTCGAAATCGGTCGTATCGGCTTTCCACACTTCTCGGCAATTTATGAAAAATAAATTTTTTAAATATAATAGTCGGGAAAAATCTGTTCTGTCATGCCAGAAGGGCACGCAGAGAAAAATCTCTAATGGAATAATTCCCGGGGAATATTCATCTAGCATAGAAGTGAACATTTCAACACTTCATGAGCTCGCATGGAGGACATCCGTAATTACTGAAGTATTTCTGAAGAATTTTTCTATTTTATATCTTCTCGTCCTTTATTGATTAAAATCACACGGTTAAATCGAATTCATCTGTATGTGTAAGCGTTTCGTTGCTTCCCGTCGTTTCTTATCCCGCTTTTTACGTTCCTGTGTTACCTCATAAAACAGTTCCATTCCCTCTCGTGCTTCCAATTCATGCTGCCATAATGCAAGTCCATGTAAATTTTCACCCATCACTTTTCTCAACGCATGTATATCATTTCTTAATAGCTTCACAAGCTTATCTAGCAGCGGTTTAAGTGATCGTGTGCTCGTTATTGGCTTCATATGGACTTTAAATAAGAAAATTGTGACTTTACATAGTATTTCGATTTCATCGTTACGTTGCACAACAATCGCCGGCAGTCGTTCTAATAATTCACAGACATTCGTAAACGGTAGTATGAGTAACGATTCTTCCAGATCGGAAGATCGTATACGTGAAATGACTGTGAGTAGAAAATCATTAACATTATCCACTTCTAATGCAAGCATTAACGGATGCAAATCTTGTTTGCCATCGATATCATTTTCCGCTTCTCGCTGTCGACATATTTCTAAGCATTCCAGTATGGATTCAGCTCCTTTCTCGGCGCCGACAGTTTTTCTCGAAGCTAATTTTAAATTGGGTAACATTGGTACTGAATTATCTTCTCCAGTGGCTAGTTGTTGATTTTCCAATTCTTCAAGCTCCTCTTCTCGTACGTCCTGTAGAACGAGTATTTCGTCAGTGCGTTGGAAAAGGCGCAACGTACGATCTGAACCACATGTTATCAAATAACGACCATTCGGGCTTACGCTTAAATTGTAGGCTTCGCCAATATGGCCTTCGAGAATTCAAAGAAAAAAAGGAAAAAAAAAATATAAATTTTAATCAGTTTAAATAAAATTCGAAAATCCTTTCACTAACCTGGAAGTGTAATAATTTTCTCGAAGCTATCGCCATCCCATTGTTTGATCCTACCGTCTTTTCCGCAAGTAAAAAACATATGTGTATTATGAATAAATTGTAGACCCATCACAGAATCATCATGGGCAAAAAGTGAGCGATGACAGTCGCCAAAGTCAAGGCCCCATATTTTAACATTACGATCCGCAGAACCAGTAGCGATCAATGTGGAATCATAGCTAATATCCATGCAGAGTACAGGCAATTTATGGCCATAAAGTGAAAGATAGAATTTAAAAGTATCCAAGAAGAAAATCTTAACCGTAGAGTCAAGTAGTCCAACTGCCAGATACTTCATGTCCGGACTAATACGCACGCACAGAACGGTCTCTTCTAATTTCAACGTATTCTTATGAAGAAGAGATAGAACTTTTCCGGCGATTATTGGGCTTTCTTCGTTTTCTGATGATCGACTGTCTATTAATTCGAATATCCAAAGTTTAACGGTCGTATCACCGCTCCCAGTTACACAACCCTTTTTATCCGGCAACAAAGCATCGACCATAATTCACTCTCATGTGCTGGAATTTCTTCTATGACATCGCCAACACCTACATCCACAATTAGCAATTTCCCGGTTTTCATTCCAAGCAGTATATAGCGATCGCCTGGAGCGAATATTGCGCATAGAATATACTCAGTTGGGACCGTGCGTAGACATTGCATGGCTTCTCGATTCCATAATTTAAAGGACTCGGCTGCACCAGTGCCAATTGCCAAAGAATCAGAGCTAAAGCAAACTGCACGAACTTCCGATTGATGTCCCAATCGCGCAAGCGTACTAAGGCATTTGACAACTTCAATTGCTCCCGATTGTTTTGGCTTTTTGGCAAGCGTGTCCAGACTGTAAAGCTGCAAGCAATTATTCGCTAAGCTAATTAGAACACGTAATTCATGCTTTCCACCCAGCAGTATATCGATCGCTTTAATTTTTTGTTTCACTTTGATTATTTCCAATCTTCGAATTTCGTCGCTCAGACTAATTTCCTTTGAAGTAGCTTCGTCATTCGTCGTTGTTGAATCACTCGCATTCTTTCGTGCCTTTTTCAAACGTTTTGACAAACGCTGCTTGGTCTCTTCCTCCGTGCAGATATAGAAGCTTTCAATAATACCATTTGTACCGTGGCAACTAATAACTCTCTCCGTTGGATCTGCTATTAAACTAACAGTGCGTCCCTTGCCAGCACGCTGTATAACACCACAATTGGATACTGTTAATGGACTGATTGCATCCTCATCATCAATAGATAGTCCTTCAACGGCAGAATCAATAGTTTTCTGTTCATCGGAAAAACGCTGTTTAAGACGATATACGTTCATGCCACTCTCACTACTGCCAGCTATCATAAGAGAACCCGAAAATGCTAATGCCCAGACTTCCGTCCGATTATCCACGATCGTTTTAAAGCAAAATTGTGTCTCAAGATTCCAAAATTTAATTTGTGTATCCTTAGAGGAACTCACTACAACACTCTGTACGAGTCCCAAACGTTCCAAGAAATGTGCATCTGTTATGGGCGCACTATGGCCAATGAGACGTTGACGTCCAGCCTCTTCAACGACATCAATGACTACTAGATCAGTATCCAGACTACCGCATACTAAGCGTAGACCGATTTCATCGTATCGCAGTATGGATATGGCACTCTTGTGTAATGCCAAAGAACATATGGATCGTGATGTGCTAAGTTCAAATATCTCTACAACACCGTCGACATATCCTACTGCAATATGCAAATGATCGGGAGAGACTCGAATTGCAGTTACTTCTTGTTTGTCTCGCCTGAGTGTTAGGATACGCTCTCCTAATCTGAAAGCAAAATGAGATCATTTCAAAATCAATGTATTCTTTTAATAAGATTTTTTGTATTGTAATGTTAATAATATATTCATAAATTTCGTACATTTACCATGAATTTAAAGATGTTCCTTTATTTCTAATTCTAAATAACGTCTTCTTAAGATGCAACCGCGACTTAATGGTCTCTTCCTTCAATATAACTTTGAAATACCCAAAAAAAAACCGACAGCTAAGTGCAAATTAAATCGCTAGTCGAACAAAATTGTTCAATATAGTTACCGTAAATCCCATAGAATCACGTTTTCTGCTGCAGCGGAAACCACATATCTGCCTTCGATTCTATTGTATGAAGCGAAATTCACATTGGCGCGTCCACTTGCGACTATATTAAAGCTATCGACAGGCTTATAAGCCAAATATTGTTTAGTTAAACCCATCCGTGTTAATTTAAATTGAAAACATCAAATTGTTGCACGTGTTTTTGTTGTTCCGTTTTGTACTCGTTTTGTTTTGGTTTGGATTTTCTATTCTCTTTCAAGCACAGTCCCGTTAGTGCTTTCTAGGTACATAGGTAGGGCTGTTATGAAATCATATTTTAGATAGCCAGAAATCTAGGTTATAATCAAAATCTATGTTACTCGCCGGTCACACTTATGAAACATGTTTCGAAAACATCCCATTTGACTACAAAGAGAAACAAAGATTGTTTCGGAATATTCAACAAACAACCGTCTCTTTACTTCCCACCACTTTCTCTACTTACAAATTGTTTCAAATCATGTTTTCATACGTGTGACTGGCGAGTTATATGTACGACCCGAGGTGTCAAACCCAGGTTATAATTTGGCAAACGCCATTAGGAGCCAGACGAATTAGTCGGCTTCTACATTGAACGATTATCGACGCGATTTTCACAACGATTTTTTCAAATTCCCTTTTGAAATTGTCTTCTGTCGGTGTTCGCTTCTACACTACACGATTTGCAAGCAACCGATTTATACTTTGTTGTGTTTTTCTTATGACATTCGTTTATTGGATTTATGCGAATTAAGTAAGTAAGTAATAAAATAAGTGGTTGTGACGCATTTTAAAATATATAAATTAAATTAGAATGGATTCAGACACTTCATAAAAATTTATTCGAACAATTCTTTGAAACTGTTTTCCGCTCTACGAACGGCGGGAAAGGCAACTGTCAAAAATCGGCATGGAAATCGACGACATGGCTAGTACAAACGATTTTGACCGCTTCACTTTCGTCTCTCCTCCCTTGCCTACAAACGCAAAAATCGGTGAGTGCTGTTGGCCGACAATCGTCCAATGTAAAAGTAGACTTAGAATTTACACTTTAATCCGTATATAACGATTTCGCTTATAACGAAGAAACGTTTATATCGATCATGATATAAACCCAAGTTTTGTTTCACAGCTAGGTACTACAAACTCCAACTGACCATTTTAAGAGTTTTTCTGTTAGCACGACAAATTGTTCTGGCGTTATATCCGGACTCTATTGCACTTTCGTTTATAACTCCTCGATATGATAAATCCTATATAAAAAAAAAATTAAAAATTGAACAACACTGAGACTTTATTAGACACTAATTTTACATATGGAATATTGAATATTTTAACCTGTTGAGCACAGTATTACATCTTTAGAGATAAGCTTAAAGTTCTTCGTGCCGCGAAGGAAATTTCTTTAAAATAGCATGGTATAAATTATAAAATGCATAAATTGAAACTGTAACAATGACAAGCAATGCAATGCCAAATGCCATGCTTAGAAAATTCCCATCAATTATACCGACCGACGATGAATGTCTTTTCGTGGACCAAATCTCTTCAGTATTGGCCGGATTGTTTTGCTGCTCTTGCGAAAGATTATTTTGCCTTTCGGCCATTAGGCGTTTCATTGTGTTCAATCTTTGCCGAAGAACTTCCACTGATTCTGAATTTAAGTCATCTGTTTAGATTGGAAAAAGAAAAGAGTTGAGATTGGAATTGCTAATAATTTTCCTAATAATTATTACCTTCATCTATAGCTTGATGATCATTCATTTTGAAATTAAAAGGTTTAATAAAATATTTCGATAACCTTTTTTTTTATATTCTTCCGCTTTGTTATACACTGCTTAAGTTTCTTTCGTGACTGCAGCTTTTTTTTTTTTTATAACATTCTATTAAAATTTTTGAGATGCTATTTTCCGCGCATGCTCAATTCTTAGGGTTGAAGTTTTCTCTTATCAAATCCGGTGACAGGGTGTCTATCAAAAGATAAGAGATTAACGAACTATTTAAAATTTATTTCACCGTTGGTAATTGAACTTATTTAAAAGGACTACTATTTCTATCATCAGTAATAATTTTTAAATTCGTACATTTTTTTTGCCACACCAAAAACTGGACATTGCCCACTGTCTTAAAGGGTTTTGTATGTTGCTTTATGTTAATTCTTGCGGGATAACAAATTCAATAAATAATTAATTCAATATAAAATGGCAAAATAAAAGAGATTATTTTCTAAAAACTTACACAAAAACAACGCGGGAGAATTATTTTCTCTGTGCATAATCGAATTTTATTGTATAAGATAGAAAGTGATGCTTCGCTTAAGGCGATCGCTTTCGTGGCCCAAGGGCTTAACATTATTCACGTTCACACGTTGATAGTTTGACGTTACGTCACTACATCAATTCCAACAGCGACTTATAAATAAATTGACATATATATATATTTTTTTTTTAATATAGTAGAAGTAAATCAAAATAATTAATAAAGTTAATTCTAAGCGCGCTTTAAAATCAGCAATCACACAAAAGTACAGTGTTCACAAAAAATATTATACAAAAGTTTAAAACTAATTACATTTTCATACATTAATTAGAGCGGATCTTAAGTATTTTCGTTTTTTTTTTTTTTTTTCTTAATTTATTTTCCTTTGTATAAATACATTTACTCAAATATTTAAATTATTTTGCGTAGATTTGTATACATATGTATGCTTTAAGGCAACGGTATATTATCAGAAAATTCAACGAAATTAGCTGGAAATTGCCCTGTTCTATTGTTGATTTTCCCAAATAGCCAGTCTTCGTTTATTCTGTAGAGTATGGTTACCATATCACCTTCCTGAAACGAATTTAAGAATGAAGAATTTAAAAAAAAAACCGTTAAATCGAATAAAGTATGGTAAAGATAGAATAACATGAAAGAGAAGTCGAGATTTAAAAAGTTAATTCCTTCAAGCTAAGGCCTCAGTTCGGCCAGGCAATGAAAATTTCCATATAAAAAAAAAAGAGAAAAATCCTGACAGAAATTTCTGACCGCTGGCCGCAGCTCAGTAAAAAAGTATCATATTTTAGTGCTTTTTTTTGCATAAAAATGCACATCGAAGCCCAGGCTTTCCTAGCAGAAATAGGTCTGTCCCCTTATTGCACGAAACTACCCAAAATCGTCGAATTTTTTGAAAAATGTATGAAAGTTGGACCAGTTTTGGGCAGTTTCGTGCAGTACGGGAACAGACCTATTAATTGAAGTTGAATTGTTTCTCGCAGAAAAGTGACAGTTGATGTTAAAATAGTCTGAAGAGGGTTTCATTTTGAAATTCGAACTTATAGGGCATTTACATATACGTTTTAGCGCTACTCGTTTAAGCTAAAACGACCAAGTCAAAACGGGGTGTTTACATATGCGCATGTGGTTTTGTCATTTTGTTGTTATCTTTTGTTTGCTCAACACGTGAAATATGAGTGAATATTGTAATTTAGAAAAGAAGCAATTATTGAAATTGCATTCGTTTTCTACTCACAATTTTTCAAATTAGAAATTTCAATGACAATATGTTTTGCATTTTTATAGTGATGACACTCAGATTTCGATACTTTTATCAGTTATAAGCAGGATTTATCTTGTTTAGCTACTTGTTTTAAATTAAAACAGGAAAGTTTCTCGTTTTAGTTTTGTACGATAAAACGGGAAAAATCTAAGTTGTTTTAGTGCTAAAACGGGCAAAGTTGCTAAAACGCGAATAAAACGGCATATGTAAACGGCCTATTAAATTGAAATTTAAATCAGCTTTATATGCCGTCAGGGCGCTGTTCAGAATATTTTTATGATACCTTCATTCCTCGGAGAAATAGCCTAAGAATTTTCGGCGGTATTTCTTACCGAACTGAGGTGAAGCTTTTAAATAAAAAAATAAAAAAATAGGCGGGCGACCAAAATTTCTTCGTTAAACCATTTTGGGCTGTTCGATTGGCCAAATTCAATGGCTATTTGTTGTTGTCGACTAAAAATGGGTAGCCTCGTAGAATCGTTAATTCTCGGAGCTTTAAAAGTTATATATTTCTTATTCATCCACATGGATAGAAAGCAAACTAAATAGGTACATATAAAACCAATATTAGGCTTACCTTAAGCTCAAGATCGCCTTCGACTTCAGTTGGAAAGTTGTACAAGCAGCGAGCCTTTGGAGTTTCGACAGTCGAACAGGGATTGTAGGCATTCGATTTGTTTGCATTGTTTGCTGTAACATTCGTTGTTGCTACCTCAGATGCTAGTGGCACTTTGATTTCAACGTAGTTGACTGGGAAGATACCCTCACAGCCAGCACGCGTTCTTCCACGATACCACTCTTCACTGACACGTTCCAATAGATAGATTTTATCGTTCTCCTGGAAAAATAATTTTTAAAAATAATTTAGAAAAAAAACTCCATCAATGAGTATTCCATTTTAGCTCACCCTAAAAGAAAGATCACCCTCTTCAGCACCATCGAAATCATACAATGCAATACCATAGGGCGGCGAGTCGTTATACGACAATGCGCTATCGTTATTTGAGAGATAAAGAGCATCCGCTTTTCCTGATATAACGTCCAACATTGAGACTCCAGCTGTTTTTGTTGGTAATAGTGATGATGATGATGATGATGATGACGATAATGGTGGAGGTGGTGGTGGCGCACATTGCGGCATTGGCGGAGAAGGTGGTGTTGACATATCTGTATCCAATGGATTTGTTTTGGTCACGCTAAAAACTGGTGGCCTTGGTGCTTTGGGTTTTTGTGAAATTTTCGGCTTAATTATTGTTGGCATGCTAACTGATGGTGCTGGCGGCACCAGACTTCTGCCATTACACAAATGATTATCTTGGATGGTAGCTGATGCATTCAAACGTGTTAAATTTCGTACGGGTGCTGTTCCAATATTCACTGTACGAGAATAATAATTTTCCGATTGATATGATGCGTTTGTGTTGCCACTGGAGGAGCCGCCGTTAAATGCGCTGAACGCCTCCCATGGATCGAGTGGGCTGGTCGTCGCTGGCCGACTGCGACAATTCGCACTGAAATCATCTTCGAAACCACTTTCCGGCTGTGAGACACTGCCATTCTGTGGTGAACTAAAATTCGAATCCGAACTGAAGCTATCCACGCTGACGCAGTCACTATTCGATTTTTGTGTGAATGTCGGGGAGCTCGGCGGCGAATCGAAGCTTATTAATTGTGCTTCCTGTGAATTTTGCTGTGTCGTTGTTGTTGTCTCGTCGTCGCCGTGGCCGTCGTTGTTGATATGGATGATGTAGTAGAACTCCAGGCAGCATTCCAATCAGAATTCGTAAAGGCGGCTAGCGATGAGGAATTTGAATTTGTTTTGGAATCAGCGGATGTCGTCTGTAAGCTACCGTAGTTACCGCTACTGACTCCATACACATGCGCTGCACTTTGTTGCTTCGCTGTGTTATTACTGACGCTGCTGCTGCTGGTGGTGCTGGTCTTCTTGCGATGAAATATAGTAGAGAGTATATTTGTCGAAGCCGAACTGGAGTTATTTACATTATTCTGACGTGGCGGTCCACCACCATTCACAACGACGACTTTCGGCGGTGGTGGACGTGGTGGTGGCACCCTCTTCTTCATATTTCCGTTAGCTGTCGATCCGAATGGATCGAATGGCGTATCGTTCCAGTTCGTTGTCGGTGCATACCGTGCTTTCGGAAATTTTCTTGTGATCGATGAAGTCGAGCCGGCAACTTCGAAATCATTGTTTACGTGGAAATTACTATTGTTGTTGTTGTTGTTGTTGGTGGTTCTAATAGCGTGTGATGTAAATGGATCGTTGATAGTTGATGTGGTTCCCTTTGGCGGAGGTGGTAATTTAATTGTCAGCTTTTGTTGCTGCTGTTGTTGTTGTTGTTGCAATTGTAGGCGCAGTTGCTCTAAACTGGCATTGGCATCGGCTGCTGCATTTGACGTGCTGCCATTCGTATTGAAATTTCGCATTTGCGGCGGAGCTGGCGCTGGACGTGTCGGAATTGTCATATTCTTATCGAATCGTGCTAATTGTTGCGCTAATTGTTTAAGACAAACATAAATAAAGAAATCGTTAAATATGTATACATATGTATGTATTTTTGTATTTAAAAATATTTAAAAAAAAAAAAGAAATAAAACTATAAATTTTTCTTTCCGCCCAAAGCTTACACGAAATTTCAAAAAAAAAAAATTTCAGTTTGTGTTCTGAAAATTTGTACGTTTTTCTCTTCTTCTTTCGCTTTTATTGAAATAATTGAAAAATCTGTCGATATTTTGCTGTTTTAAGCGAAAATGATTGCGAACTACTGCGCTTGAATTAAAACATGAAATGTCTTTTATAAATAAAGATTCCAGCCAAAATAAAAAAACATGCATGCAGGCCCCAATAACAGGCACATGGAAGTATTTACATCATTGTCTGGACTGACTATCGACTTGTGGCGCTATTTATTCGGAATGAGATAAAAAAAATTTTTGCGTTCATTAATCTATGACGCAGTGCAATGATCAGCAAAAGCTGTTCCACCTAATTTTCAATGGTAAAACACAATTTGTGGGGGGATTCTGTGAGGTTTTCAATTCTTCACAGGGAGAGAGAGGAGAGAGAGAGAGAGAGAGAGAGAGAGAGAGAGAGAGAAGAGAGAGAAAGAGAGGAAGAAGAGAGAGAGAGAGAGAGAGGAGAGAGAGAGAGAGAGGGAGAGAAAGAAGAGAGAGAGGAGAGAGAAGAGAGAGGAGAAGAAAGAGAGAGAGAGAGAGAGAAAGAAGGAGAGAGAGAGAAGAGAAGAGAGAGAGAGAGAGAAGAGAGAGAGAAAGAGAGAGAGAGAGAGAAGAGAGAGAGAGAGAGAGAGAGAGAGAGAGAGAGAAAGAGAGAGAGAGAGAAGAAGAGAGAGAGAGAAGAGAGAGAGAGAGAGAGAGAGAAGAGAGAGAAGAGGAGAGAAAGAGAGAAAGAGAAAGAGAGAGAGAGAGAAGAGAGAAAGAGAGAGAGAGGAGAGAGAGAGAGAGAGAGAAAGAAAGAGAGAGAGAGAGAAGAGAGAAAGAGAGAGAGAGAGAAGAGAGAGAGAGAGAGAGAGAAAGAGAGAAGAGAGAGAGAAGAGAGAGAGAGAGAGAGAGAGAGAGAGGGAGAGAGAGAAGAGAGAGAGAGAAGAGAGAGAGAGAGAGAGAGAGAGAAAGAGAGAGAGATATGCTAGAATTTCAAATTTTATTGAAATATCTCCGAAAAGAACAGATTTTAGAGTTGTTTTTGCAATAGGCAACTATCTGCGCAATGTGCCGGTTTTTGACGTAATCATTGCGCCGATAGTGTGCAACGCAATTTTTTTTTTACTCTGATGCTGAGAAATTGAACGGTTTTTGTCGCAATTTTGTTGTTTCCGATATCTTTTGGACATATGCGACGGTAATGTAAGCCTCAACAGTAGTGGTCCTCCTGCAGGTTCGCAATTTTAGGAAATGGAAACTTTGCGAAATGGAAACTTTGCGAAATGGGAAATGAACCTAAACCTGAATTGAAAAAAACGAATCAGTTGGAAGATAGATAAACTTTAATTTAGCTGATTTAAAAAAATTTTGCTAAGTGCTTTCCAAGGGTCGTTCATGCAGTGTCCGGAAAATTTGCGAAGGCTATTTGCGAACCTGCATATGGGGACCACTAGTGATAGTGAAAATTGTTGAATGTTGTGTGGATCTGGCCCGATAGAATCAGTTGGAACCCGGCTGAATAGACACTATTCGAAAAATGTTTTTGCGCCACGCCCATTAATTATTTCAAGTTTTTGAAATTCAATTGAATGCCTTGAAATGTGTTCAATTTCAAAATATCTTCAAAAAGTTAAAGTTTTGGAGCAGTTTTTGTGATTTTCATAACAGATCCTAGTACTGGACGTACCTCTTAAAATGGCCGGATTATGGAATTCAGGGCTAATGGGTACCTATTTAAAAAAAAAACCGGAAACATGCCACATAAGTAGATTCCTGATTTATTAAGTCACAATTGGTTTTTAACCCTTTCAGACACCTTCTCAAACCGATAGCATTAAATTCTTGTCCCTTATAAGTGACGCCGTGTCTTAAAGGGCTAAATCAATAATTTTTTCACCTCTTATTATGGACCTCATTAAAAAAATCCCTCGAACATCACGTGGACAAAGTACAAATAAATTTCTAATTAATTCAAAATACATACATAACATCGAAAGAAAAATAACTGAACATTTCGTGTACACAGAAGAGTAAAGTACATTCTTGACGTCATCACTTCTTTGAAAGAACATCCGTAATACATTTGCGAAACTAAATGAATGAATGAAAATAAATGTACACATCATTCCAGCGAAAACAATGAACCTAACAGGAGTGATAAAAAAAAACCATCGAAAAGTAGGTGGAAAAATCTCATAAGAATTCAATTCAAAGTTCAAAGCCAAAGTATTTCATCAGCTTAATTGAAAGGGGGTGGAGAGGGTTATCTGCAGCTTCAAAAGCGCGGTACCAGTCAGTACGATTCAGCACAAAAAATTTTTTTTTTTAAATATAATAAAATACATCGCTATGTACGACCAACGATGCCGAGTTTTATCTGAAATTTATGTCATTTGCCTCAGATAAAAAAAAAGAAAATAGCTCTTATCAAGAATAAACGGTCTGAAATTCGGGCATATATTTTGAATTAGTGTCGAATATCGCGCATTAAAGGAAGAGGACGACAGCTGCTCTGCAGATATTCATATTTCTTTGAAGCCTTTCATCAAATGCAGTGAAATCCATAAGTAGCCGAATTTTTTTCAACTACAGTATTCCCCGGATATATGCAACGTTCGTTTAAAACTATCTACTGCCTAACTAATAGGCCGTTTACATATGCCGTTTTATTCGCGTTTTAGTAACTTTGCCCGTTTTAGCACTAAAACAATTTAGATTTTTCCCGTTTTATCGTACAAAACTAAAACGAGAAACTTTCCTGTTTTAATTTAAAACAAGTAGCTAAACAAGATAAATCCTGTTTATAACTGATACAAATATCGAAATCTGAGTGTCATCACTATAAAAATGCAAAACATATGGTCATTGAAATTTCTAATTTAAAAATTGTGAGGTTAATTCCACAACCAATGTAGAAAACGAACGGAATTTCAATAATTGTTTCTATTCTAAATTACAATATTCACTCATATTTCACGTGTTGAGCAAACAAAAGATAACAACAAAATGACAAAACGACATGCGCATATGTAAACACCCCGTTTTGACTTAGTCGTTTTAGCTTAAACGAGTAGCGCTAAAACGTATATGTAAATGCCCTATAAAGCATGGGAAATTTTTACTTTAAGCACTTTTCTGGAATTCACTCAAACATGAATACGTGAAATAAACCCATGGTTCCTAATCTGCAATCAGTTTTTGGGGGTTGTGTGTAGTCGAAGAGATATTAGGCCTGTTTACGAGACCTCGGTATCGTGGCAAAAGTGCAAAAGTGGAAGATTTTTCAATACAAGTTGTTGTTGGAAGCCTAACAAAATTTTGCCGATTTATTAGCAAGGGTGCGATATGCGCCCTTTTTTGTGTACTTTTAGCGATACTACATCCAGGGATGACTGTATCGGTTTTCAGAACAGACCTATAACCCGTCATCTGAGGCATTTCTTTTGTGCGCTTTGACTTTCTCTAGCAGTGTAGGCATCTCTATAGGAGGATTTTCTGTTCAAATTGTAGAAGAAAAAAAATATTAAGAATAGCATGCGATTTTTTTTTTTTTTGCGCAGACAATCTAATTGATCAACTCGATACTTTTTTAAGCACTTATATGTATTTAACATGCTTTATCAATTTTGAATGTGAAACCCGCGACAGCAGCCAATTTAGAGCTTTTTTATATAAGTAAATTAGAGATTTTCTTGCAATGTCTCGAAAATGCGCCGCCGCCGCCCTTTTTTATTGACCCAGAAGGACAAAAAATAAAATGTAAATATTTCTAAATTTCTCTTGATTTCTTGATTTCTTTTTCTCTTTCGTCTAAATTTGTTCGATTGTGAACTTTTCATTGACCTTTCGCTTTCATTGAAAGACAAAAGGAAAATTTACCTTTTTTCAAACGAATCTTTGTATGCAACAATTTGATTGGAATAAAATATGCAAATGAATCAATATATTTTTTTTTTTATCAGTCGTAGTCCCAAGAAATTCCCAGTAGTCAGCGGAGCCACCACAACACCAGCGATTTCACTAGTCACTGGGTGTCGGGGATCGGTCCCCTTCCTATCCAAGACGCTGGCGAATTTAACATTACGATCTCATTGCCGGGGACAGGTCGTCCTTTTATGCGCCACCTTTAACCAGTCATTTCGCTAGCGAAAAGGGGCAGGAAAATGGCCTAGCACCAGCGACTGAGAAAAAAATAAAATTTCATTTTTTGTTTTGAATTTTTTTAAATTTATTTATTTTATTAATTATTATATTTTTTTTGTTTATCTATTTTTTATTTTAAATCTTTTTTATCTTACTTCTCTTAAAATTTTCTCGCCTCCACCGAGCCTCGAACCGCTGACCACCAGATCGCTGGGCGAACGCCTTAACCATTACGCTAAACGAACGAATTTAATTTCTTGGTCAAAATGCTCACTTGAGTTTAGCGTTGCTCAGATTTTGGGAAACGTATTTAACGAATTTTTTTCACTCCAAAAATTGTTTACTTGAAAATGAACCATTAAAAAAAAATAATAATAAAACCTTAAAAATTTAGGGGAAAATGTTTGTCTTCCAAAATAACTGAACTATGAACAAAAAAAAAACTAATTTATAAAAAAAGTAAAAAATTTAGGAAAAATTCTCGCCGCCCGCAGGGATTAAACCCCGAACCCCGGCTTCGAGTCACAGTTTGAACCACTGAGCTATCGAACGCTTGACGGACAAATGATCAGAATGCTAGGTAAAAGCAGACAACAGCAAAAACAATCATACGCAGCGAATAGGGAAATGTGAGCTGAGGCCTATCTACTCTTTCAGGTTCATGTGGTAGGTGAAATGGCTAGTCATCAAGGACTGGCACTTTGGCATGTCACAAATATCGGGGGCGACCTACTGACTACTGGGTTCTTTTTCCATTCGTCAAGCAATTACTTTCTAATCGATATCGTTTTACAATTATTATTGCATGCACTTCATTGATTAGAAAATTACTAAAAAAAAAAAAAAAAAAAATTCCATGCATTCATCATTTATCATTCATTATTAAGAGGCAACGGCAACGGGGTATCAAATTCATTCCGGTTAGATTTCCAAAAGTATCCAATTGACGTATTTTCCGGGTTCTCTTTCTTTTACGTTCAAACAATTTTAATAAGTTAGTAGATTGTTGAATAATTTATGGATTTATTGTTCATTACAAATCAATTCACGTGCAGAAATTTGAAATCTTTAATATCTAGCCGTCTTTTTATTGAACTTTCTTCGGCTTTCTTTAAATAATTGAGCAATTTCAGAACAAAATTCAAATTACCTCAATTTCAAATGTCAAATTTGTTCTGAAATTTTTTAAAATTGAGCAATTTCGATCTACATGTGGCTTACACACGGTAATGGACGGGTTAATTTCCAGTATGATAGGATAAGATGTGGCATCGCAACGGTCCCAGTGCCATCCTTAAACCTACGCTAACGGATTCTTCATTTTCTAACAGGCCATTTTTTTTGGTTAGAAAAAATCACATGCGAGAAAATTTTTCGCCCCAAAAAATATATCATGTTATTTTTTCCCCTATATCGAATTTGAAGTAGGGCAATTCCATTTAGTCACAACCGTCACAATCACTTCATTTTTTTTTAGGTTTTAGCTCAAAATATCTAAAACAAAGAGGATGTGATTCTCAGGGATTTATAATCATGAATTAAGCAATGAAATTACCAAATTTCTGCTCAGAATGGCTGTGACGGGTGTGACCTTTAGGACCGTTTTGCGTGTTGTTGCCCAGTATTAGTAATAAGAATCAAACAAGAGTCGAAATATCCAAAAACCAATACGGAAATTTGATTTTTAAAAGCGTAGGATGCATTTCTTTTTACAAAATGTTGCTGAACGCTTCGCTTATGTATTTATGTGATTTTCGCCAGATTAAATCGCGATCATGAGATTTCTTTTTTTTTTTGTTTTTGATTAAACACTTGAAGATGTCTTTTGTTTTCTTTGTTGCCGTTGAGGCGTTTTTTTTTTTTGTGTCTTGATTTTTGATTAAAAGACATACAATCAATGTGAAGAGACGATTAAATCGCTTCCAATATTAAAGAAAGGCGGCAGAGAATTACAGGAATTGAAATTTTTTAATTTTTAAAAGTATTTTTTTATCACTTGATATCATTTAATCATAAGTTCTCAAAGAAGTAGACACTTTTGGGACAAATCTAAGAACACATGTGAGATTTCCCTAAGACGGAGAACCCCATAAAAGCACTTGAATACAAATCGAAAGAATATTAAAAAGAAAGAAACAATGAAAACGAATAAACTTAGGAAAAAAGAAAGAGTTTGGTAAATAAATACAGGCTGGTTTTTTCCGCTTGTTTAACGAGAATGTTTTCGAGAGACGTGTGTTGAACATGTTGAGGGTAAAAAGTAAATAAACAAGAAATCAACTTCTTTTGTGCTTTCGCAAAGATATGTGTCGATATTTCCACATGATTCCAGGGATATCTGTATCCCGGGTATAAGTATTCCCCTCTCTTAAAAGTATCGAATCTTGTGGCATTGAAATTCGTCAATTTAATTGGATCCTCCTTGGATTGGTAATAGCAGATTTAGGATAGTTTCATGTTTAAGGGGGTCTTCTCATTGAGCAACTTTTTTTTCGACTTTTTTTTTTGCATTTATTTATAGCTTGGGTAGTTGTGAATATGCCCCTAAAAGGATTTTTTGAAATTCGAAATAGTTTAGAGGATATAGCCTTCTTTGTCGAGCAAGATCTGCGCTAAAACGAGTAATTTTTGCGTTGCTTCAAACTTTAAACGCGTTTATCTCGAAACCACGTTTTTCGAACTGGCGGCCATGATATCTCCAGTTCAACTGAACCGATTTTCATGAAACAAAGTGGAATCGACGCAGAATTGTCACCATTCTCGGGTGAACCTCGACCATAATTTTAAAAAATTTTTTACTATTTTTTTTTTTACACTAAACTACAAAAAAAAAAGCCCGAAATTGAAATTTTTTTTTGAATGGCCGCCATTTTGTCAAAAAAAATCACAAAATTAAGCTTGAGGTTCACCCGAGAATTACATCTATACTGATTATAACCCCGTTTTTTTTTTCCATTTCGGACGCTCCGGAGACCCGGAATCGTGGCCGCCGTGACGGCACCTTTTTTTTCACCACCAACTTTGAAGTCTCATTACTTTTTGAACAGCCCACGTATCGAGGCAAAAAAAAATTTTTTTTATTTACTTTGAACTTTTGTAATACAATAAATAAAAAAAATTTTTACAAATTATTCTTCTGCGTTTTCAAATAAGAATTTTTTTAAAAAGGGTCCAAAAAACGGGTTTTCAATGAGAAGACCCCCCTTTAATTTTGATGGTGCTTACATCCTAAGAATACAGTAGTTTCCCTCAAGAAATGAAGAATTTTGATCTATGAAGAATAGGTGATAAGATTTCACATTTTTAACTTCTTTATTGGCTTATTGTGACATCAACACAAAACAAGATAAATTTAGAAAAGAGAAATTTAAAAATAAACCAACAAAAAAAAACTTAATTTTTGAAAGAAAGCAAAAAATCGATTAAATATCACAGTGACGATTCATTGGGAATCGATAAAGAAGTGATGTTAGAGCTTTCCTCGAGCAAACTGGTCCCTTTTTCTTTAATGTCAACAAACACTATGGTTGGGGACTAGTGATACGACTGCATGAAAAGAACCAGTTTATGGTTTGATAATTTTTTTTTTTAAACTTTGCTTCTCTTTACTGGATCTTCCTTTGGGTGGGAACTAATAGTAATTATTCGAATCTTTAGGGCTTTAAATATAACTTTAACTTTTAAGTAAAAATAATTGGTCAACGGCATTTGGATTACATGCGACATTCGTTTTGTAAGTCTAATGTCTTATCTTTAAGTTTGTAACACGTGAAATATTGAGTGAATATCTGTCAGCGATTGGATAAGAAATTGCAATTATTAATTTCGCCCGTACGTAGTTAACTATTCCTATCGATTGGTTGACTCAGAAAGGGACGATACCAGTCGCCAAGTTTTTAAAGATTCGGACAGATTTCAATACATATTATTCTCATTTATATAGCTGCATTAAAAACCACGGTTTAAAAGTATAGTTTTATCGTTATAAGCAGGATTTATCTTGTTTAGCTATTGTTTTAAATTAAAAAGAAAGTTTCTACTAGATTTATCGATTTTGTACGATAAAACGGTGAAAAATCTAATTGTTTTAGTGCTAAAACGGACAAAGTTGATAAAACGCGAATAAAAGGCTATTGATAAAGGCTTTAGTTTCTTAAATATAACTTAACTATTTATACATAGATATACATAAATAGTTTTGGTTCCATCGGGCCTCTATTTGAGAAACTGGGCTGCTAAAAGTTCTACAAATGTCTTTATATTTAAGAGACTTGAAGATCTAAGCAACTGCTATTTTATACCTGTAGTAGCTTCCAGGCCGGGAATGTGGAAAAAATACTATGAAGCTCTATTTTCGCCCTCGTTACTGTACGTTATACCTAGTATTCCGTTTCGAGGGAGCAACGCTGCAGTAAATGGGACCGATCCCAGGTCGACCGCGGGTCGGTCTTAAAGATTCCGGGACCGGTCAACTTTCCATATATTCAATTCACCTCCATTAATATAGGGCTGCTGCCATTAAAAAAAACAACCGGTCCCTTTAAAAAGCGTGTGGGGTTGGTTGCAGGTCAATTGCGGGTGAGTTCCTTTGTCTTAACCACCGAATGGATGAATGTCGTGTGTCGTAGTCCCAAGAATTTCTTTTTCCATTCGTCAAGCAATTACTTTCTAATCGATATCGTTTTACAACAATGCTCATTTTGGGACTAGACGAGAATGAATCCGATAGAGATTGACCCTAGACACGTCGCGTTTAATATAAATTTGGGGTCGTTCCTAAACGGACTACAGGGAAGGGAAAACTAAAATAGGTATACCCTGTATTGTATTATACGCACAGCTGTAATTCAACTCCACTGGAGTTTAAATAAAGTAGAACAGCCAATGTGATTTAAAACAGATGTTTTCATAAAATAGTTTTCTCGCACAATTTTTCTTTTCGAAAACTCTTTTAATAAGTTAATTTTTTACAATTAAAGTAAAACGAGTTAAAATCTGTTTTAAATTTCCTTTAGAGTTTTGCTCATAAAATGAAATTCATTCCATTCAATCTGTTGAGCACTTTTGTCCATTAAATGTGGATTGATTAAACCCGATCGTAAGCTTTACTGATAAATATTTGCCTCTTTAGCAACACGATTAAGGAAAAATTAAAATTAAAATAAAATAAAGCCATTGCTTACATGATAAGGCAAGGCACACTCGGACGGAAGCACATAAAACCGATGGAAAAGGGTTTCATTTTATAAAGTCTATGCAAAGAGCGAATGGAACAGCAATCCAGCGATCGACAGAACTTAAGAGGCTTGAAGTAAATTTGCATTTATCCATCGAAACAGTTCCAATCGTTTATTTGAGAAGTCGATGAAAGTCTTTCAATATGAGAAGAGATTGTTATTACAAATTTAAGTGATTCTTAGACATATTATTCGAATTGAACCAATTCAAAAGGGTTTAAAGAGACTTTAAAAAGATTTCTAAGTCTTGATTACGTGATTTTCATTTGCAAATTGTACATTCTTTTGATATTCTTTCTATCGCCTTTGCGTCTCTTTATTAAAGATAATAAAGTTTTAAAAATAGTATCGCTACTTTTGGGCCGGTTTTTCCAAAACTTTTTTCTCGTTTTTCGCTTCAACTATACATAAATGTATACTACTATTCTATTATGTCCCAGCGGAAAATTATCTCCTGCATGACAAAGTCACCAGTGATGTCACCGATGACAAATAGGTGACATTGTCATGCATGACATCTTGGAGGACATGTCATCGTGGAGGGATGCTGTTCATGTGCTTGCCTCTCATTGGCTACTGAAATTTAAATAAGGTTTTCGCGTCAGTTCAGCGTTAGCATGAAGTGGCGTAGATGATGAGTGCTCGACTCTGAATCCGAAGATCGCGTGTTCGATCCCTGGCTGAGGCGAACAAAAATTATTAAAAATTGATTTTTAAAAAATTTCGAAATATTCAAAGATAGCGCAAAGAAGAGAGTTTTCAACTGACCAGCTATAGATTCTATAAATTAACATTGAGAGAGAAAAGAGCATGTGCTTCTCTTTTGCTTTTTTCGCCATCGCTCCTCCTAGGAGGACATGTCACCGGTGAAATCACTGTCCAACTCCTGTACAAATGTCATGCTAGGCGTCCTATGAATTGTCACGCATGCCAGGGTGACTTGTCACCCTGACTTCACCGGTGATGTCAGGGTGACATTTCCCGCTGGGGTAGAGTAAGACCAATGTAACTACAACCACCAAACAATGTATTCATGGTTGCGAAGAAATTGGCTAAATCGTTAGCGTCCCTACAGCGATGATTCATTTTCCAAAACTATCATACATTATAGAGGAGTTTTGCCAACAAACAAACGAATTACGAGTTCCCACATACATACATACATACATATACAATATATAAACGTACTTACTGCCAAATGACGTCCAAAACTGGCTTAAACTGCTTTAAGTTATTGCACGGGGGTCAAAGCTTTTCGAAATGCGCTATATATGGCAACTATTTTGTAATTAACACTCTTTTGTGGGCACAAGAAGCCCAAATATTATTAAAAAACGCAATTAATTAATAATAACAACAACAACAACCACGACTTCGACGACGATAAGCAATTGTCTTGTCTCTTTGTTGCGTTGTTTCCTTCTTTTAAATGTTAACTCACTGTTTAGCACAAAAAACTAACTGGCTAGTTCATACGTAAGCACCCCCTTCTGACCCTCGCGGCACAAAAACGAAAAAAAAAAAAAATTTAACAACGACAGCTGCTGTTAAGACGTGAAGTATAATTGCCTTTGAAGGAACGAATTGACAATAACAACAAAGCTGCCAGGAACTCTCTTTTTTTTTTTATTAAATTGATATAATTGCTTTTCTTTTTAACTGCGTCGCGTCGTTATTTTGAATCTTCGATGGTACTGAAATTCCACTAAATGACTTCTTCCTAGGGATGCGGCTTGAACATCGATGCATCGAAAATATCGATGTTTTACTTCGATGCATCTGTATGAGGCCATTTACACGTTAAGACATTTCGATAATGAAACACACTTTTTGTTGGCCAAGGACGCGCGGGGATGTAGTATGGGAGCGTTTTTCTCTACTTCCCTACGTCCCTTGCCGACGAAAATTTGTTTCATTATCGAAATGTCTTAGCTTGGACAATAGAAGCCATTTACACTAGACATTTCGATAATGAAAACATTTGTAGCCAAGAATTAGAATCTTCTCGCTTAAAGACGCAAAACGAAAATTTGTTTCATTATCGAAATGTCTTAAGCTTCAGGTACAATAGGTGCGACAGAACGACACGACAAAATGATTTGTCGCATCCGATTTGTCATGTTGCAAGCCAATGTACAATAGCAGGGAAAATCGTATCGTTTGCAATCATATGTTACTCGCAAACGACAAAAAAAAATTTGACAATAACATTTTAAGCCTTGCGATTGAAAAAAAGTAGGAAAATGAGAGCATTAAGCTCGCACCGAATTTTGTTGTATGCAACGGCAGCATTTTTAGGCCATCGAAAATACATTGAGGCAAAAAAGTGCACGCGAAAGTGGTGGGTTCGACCATGATACAGTTCGCAATTCGGGACCCAATTGTAGATCTTACGCTAATTTATTGTGTCCATGCTAAAGTAGACGATCTGAATGTTTTACGTGCAAAACACAACTCGAAGAATGTCTCAGTCAATTTTGTAATGTGACATCATGTGAATCGTATCTTTTCTTGCTATCATGCGTTGACCACACTTCGAATGTCGGACCAATGCAGCTTCGTTTTTATTGAATAGTAGCGGATGCCCTATGTTCTAAAACGATATGATTTCGCGCACAATTCTATTGAATATTTGAATGTATTTTCTGCTTTCCTTGAGATTATTCATTTCACAAGCTTTTCATTTGGATCCCTTGTCATAAAACAGCCTGTTTTTAACGCAACCATCCACTGCTATTAATGTAAATTTCGTGTCGGAGCGATTAATACAATTCAATTTTTTCGAAAGCTGATTTGTACGACATCTGCTTGAATGTAATCCGAGAGCGATAAAAAGTATTTCGAATATGTTGTCGCATCGTGCTTGTATCAGCTTGTCTTGTTATTTTTGATATTACATTTGACAGATCACGACGAAAAAACGCATCGTCGTGTCGTTCTGTCGCACCTGTTGTACCTCAAGCTTTAACGTGTAAATAGCGTACATCGTATGTAGGACCCTTCTGATGCATCGGAAAATCTTCCGATGTCGTTTTTTCGATGTATCGTATCATGTATAATTCGTGGGTTTTTCTGCAGATTGCACATCGAAAACTATCTTGCAGAAAATTGTAATTTTTTTTCGAAATTCTGATTTTAGTAATGTATCTGCTTGGCAATAAAATGTTTTCAGTTCATACCATCAGAAAATGCTATGCTTGTTCATGTTTAAAAACTTTGATTTTTTTTCCGAAAAATGGATTTAATTTACTTTTGTCTTGGCAATAATTTAATAAAATATATTGGTATGCCATGTTCAAAATTTATTCGGTGACTCCCGAAGTAAATATTAAGCGATAGTAAAGTTTATGAGTTTAAAAAAATATTTTTTGCATGCGTTTCTTATGGGTACATACTTTACTTATTGAATATCGGAGTGTAAGCTCTTAACCAAAACTAAAAGGTTAACTCTGAATATATTTCGAAGACGCATATTGAAAATTTGGAAGTTTTTAAATGTAACGAGTGAGTTGACCTTCGGGGAGGTTAAGCTAAGTTGGAATGATATATTTGCGTATTCAAATATCTGGAAAACCAAAATTCGTTGAATTTTTTCCAAAAAACTTCTCGTCCCACTAAGCGAGAAACGCATTAAAATTTTTTTTTTTTCATAAAACTACACAACGAATGATTTCAATTGAGTTATTTTTATTTATTATTTTCTATAGCTTAACTTTAAAAGTCACGCATCCCTGGATAAGCGAAACTTGAAACGAAAAATGTTGTGCCCAAAAACAAAAAAAAAAAAAAAATTAAATTAAAAAAAATAAAAACAATTTTATATATAAAAAATGAATTTAAAACTTAAATTGTGGAATCATAATATAAAATAAAATGTAGATGGAACTAGCTCACAAGATTGCTTTCCAATTAGCTTTAGATTGCTGTTTTGGCGCAATATTTTCACGAAATGATGCAGCTACTCTTCTCTTGAGGATTACCATTTTCACTTTCTATTAATGTTAGCAGTTGGTGGAATATATCGGCAACGGACTGTAAGAAAAATAAATATTTTAAGTAATTCTTAAAAATAAAAATTGTTCGTTTTACCTCATTTTGCTTGGCTGATGTCTCCAAAAAAGCCGCATGCCATGATTCGGCTAATTTTCTACCCTCTTCTGTTGATACTGTGCGTTCTTGATGCAAATCAGTTTTATTACCGACTAAAACTATAGGTACACTGTGGAAAAATCGGAAATCATTAGTGAATAATCATTGATATTGCAATGGAATTGGCATACTATCGCTTTCCCATGACATCCAAGAGCTTTTCATATATGATTTTTATAACTTCAAATGACTTTTGACTGGTTATAGAATAAACCAGAACGTATCCATGAAAGTCCATGCTGTATTGTACGGGAAATATACTATATTCATCTTGTCCGGCCGTGTCCACTAACTTTACAATATACTCCTGCGAGTTTACACGCGTGACTTTGGTAAAAGCTAAAATGGGAATTTATTTGAATTAAAATACAAAACTATTTGTGATTGAAAAGGTTTATTGGATTTTTCTAATAGTACGTGTATAGTGTGCATATTCATGGGAATTCTGAAAAAATCACTTTCTTTTTTCTAAGTGAACAGTGCTCTTATCCGGTGGCTACTGTATCTTTTAAAAGTATGCTGTTAAGTGTCTCTTTCGACTCGTTTCTTTTGTAAACAATGCGAGTTTCTTCAAAAGATAAAATCAAAAATCATAGGTACATATGTATGGCTTTGGCTTCTTTTTAGTCAAATTGGCTATCGCTTGCGATGGGCTGTCACGATATTTTTCAAACGAAAAGAGAACTGCGTAGTTAACAAAAGGCGATTAACGAAAATTAGTTAAAATATTAATAAAAAATAAAAACAAAAGAAATTTTATTTCACTATAATTCCACAAATATGTGGAATATATGTAGAAAAGGCGTGTAGTAGTAGTAGTCATTTGCCCTTAACTTAAAGGAAAGAAATACAATACTTTATCATCTACATCTTTTACTCACTATTTTCAATTGTAGGATCGTACGAATCCACGAATTGTCCTTCCACAAATTGAATACTCAGTGAGGATTTTCCTATTGAAAAGGAGTTAAAAATAAATAAATAATTATTAAAATTTTTTAATAAAACGCAATAAAATTTCACGAATGACGTGCGTCATTTTTCATTCGTTTTTGCTTTCTTACCGACTGAGCGATATCCCATCATTGCAATATTTCTCTCCTTTGGTGGCATTTTTAATACGATTTTCTTTTTTACTTAGATCCTTTGCTTTTATTTATTAATTCTCAATAAAATTAATGCTGGTGTATATTGACACAAAGAGGTAAATACTAGCGATGTGAGAATTATCGAGTATCCGATAGAAATCATTCGATAGTTTTGGGAAGCTTGTGCAGGGTCACATGTACGAAAGATCGATATTCAGACAACAGATCCAAAAATCAAAAACTATTAATGCAAATTAAGTAAACGAAGAGAAGCATTTTTTCACGATATGCATGATCAATATATGCTATTTTAATTCATAAAAACGATATCTTTTTCTTAGTACGTCTTTATTATATCTATTTAATTGTGCGTAATCATTTCTTTCTAAGTATGACTCAGTCAATTTCATATTAACGTAAATATTCATGTTAACTTGGATGGTCATAGTATACAAAATTTTTGACATTCGATTTCTTCTTCGAAGCAATATTTTTATTAGATTTCAATTGCTAAACATTTAACAATCTATTTTCTAGTACTCTTATGTTCATTTCAATATTGGCAAATTTCGTTTGAAGTGTAACTATTGAAATTGCGATATTGGATTTCGAAGTGATATTGCAGTTCATTTTTTTAAAAACAAAATTATGATTGCATAGCTTTAGGCGTTACTTTAAATTGCGAAATCTCCGTTAATCCAAAGAATCAATATCGCTATTGTATTAGCGTATTTAGTTATTTTTATATAAAAATTAATGTAGATATGCGACTTTAAGCGATTGTCAACTTTCATTAAAAAAGTAAATTTTACATTTGAATACTTGTGAATACTTTAGAGTAAGACGTCAATTATTAGTAGCGTAAGTCACTAGGATGACAAAAATTCGTTTCTTTACGATTTTCTTTCAAGCACAATATACCGTAATAATACCGTAGTATATATAGGCATTTCCTGAAAAAGTAACATTTTTGTCGCATTCGTATATATCCGCATGAGCTTCACGAAGTATTTAAACCTCCTGACAGATTGTTTGATGCATTTTCCTCCAAAACACTTAAAGAATTTTACTATTTTTGCGTTTCTTTTCGGCATTTTGACATCCAACTCTACACTTTGTTGTTTCTTATCCTTACACGAAAATAAACAATCAAAAAAGCTATTCTCTTAAAGATAAGCACACATTTTGGTTAAGGGGCGAAAGTACGGATTTTGCGAAAATTTTACTTGCCCAATATTGTTTGAAAAACAAAGAACTTATGGCATGTCACGCTATTTAAATTGAATTTTGACTCTCACCTCGCGAAAACCCTAAATTTTTTTAACTAGTCTTATTGAAAAATCGTTGCATTGCCTTTGGTTTTTTTCAATAAATAATTCCATTTGAATTTTTCAAAATGATTTTAAATTTTATGGACTATGTAGATTTAAAATTCATTATATTTAAAATGAACATGCTTTAAGGTTCAATGAAACTTTGAGAGCCGAAATTTCTCATTCCAAACTTTTCCGGAATTACAATCAAAAATGTTGCTTCTGTAAATTACCTTGAAAGATTGTTTGCTTTCAATATTCATTAACATGATTAAAATTCAATTGAACTTGCAAACAACACATCTTATAAGATAAGACTTAACATTTTGGCATATCAATATTTAACGAGGAGTAACTTCTTAAACAGTATGGTACGTGTGCTCTTCAAGTGAAATGCTACAAAAGCCATCATCGGTTCTATTTTCAATAATTTTCATACAAATTTGTATATTTGCCAAAATATCAAATGGGTTTGCACAAAATCGCATTGTCAATGGACGTGATGGTCGGATAGAAGATTTTCCATACCAGGTAAAGAAGAAAAATCGCTTCCTTCATAATTATCCTCACATGCATGAGGGCATATATTCTTAAAATAATTCTTAGAAAATGATTAAAATTTTTTAAAATTAAATCTATAAATTAATTGAAAAAAAAAATTATTTCTTCAGCTCTCATTACGAAAAAACTCCATCCACATTTGCGGCGCTGCGGTTTTGAATGCAGCATGGGCTATAACTGCAGCTCACTGTGTGGATGGAGAAAATTCACCGGAAACATTCACGCTACGTATAGGTAAGGGCCTACGCTCAGCATAAGTTAAATTATCATTATCGTTATCCTTGCTTCAATCAATATCAGTTGCGGCTCAGGAAGATGTAGAAGCAAATAAGTAGATAACAATCGTATATTTACAAAACTGCTCTCAAATGAGTCAAGTGAAACTTGAGAGCCAGAAAATTTCGTTCAGTTGAATTTCGGAATTACAATCAAGAACGGATGTTGCTTCTGTAAATTACCTTGAAAGTTGTTTGCTTTCAATATCGTTAACATATTAAAATTCAATTGAACTTGATACACACATCTTTAAGATAAGACTTAACATTTTGCATATCATATTTAACGAGGAGTAACTTCTTAAACAGTATGTACGTGTGCTCTTCAAGTGAAATGCTACAAAGCCATCATCGTTCTATTTTCAATAATTTTCATACAAATTTGTATATTTGCACAAATATCAAATGGTTTGCACAATAATCGCATCTGCTCAATGGACTGTGAATTTTCAAGATAGAAGATTTCCATACCAGGATGAGCTAGAAAAATCGCTTCCATAATAATTATCCTCACATCATGACGAGGCATTGAGTTTTTCGACATATCGATCAGAATACATTCTTAGAAAATATAAAATTTTAATCTGAAATCTAAGAAATTAATTAAAAAAAATTATTTCTTCAGCTCTCATTACGAAAAAACTCCATCCACATTTGCGGCGCTGCGGTTTTGAATGCAGCATGGGCTATAACTGCAGCTCACTGTGTGGATGGAGAAAATTCACCGGAAACATTCACGCTACGTATAGGTAGGGCCTGGCACTGATCTCATCATCATCATCATGATCATCGTTAATGCATAATTTCCACTTTCGCAGGCAGTACATCACGATCAATGGGTGGTGAGGTGATATCAATTCAGCAAATTTATCTCCATCCATTGTATGAACCCGATACGTATAATTTTGATGTCGCCCTAATGAGTTCTTCACCGAACAAATTACGTGGAGATTTCGTAAGACCGATTAGATTACCGGATGCGCTAACAGAAATCGATGATAATACGGCAGCTGTTATTTCCGGTTGGGGCCATATGAGTCCGGGGGAGCAAGTCCTTTCGACAACATTAAAATACGCCACTGTTTATTTAGTCAACCAGAATGAATGTTATAAGAAATTGCAGCAAAACGGAGGAGTTACAGATGCGTGAGTGGCCATTTTATTTGAACAATTAATTTTTGCTTTTTTCCCCGATTCCGTTACTATTTGAAAGAGATTTTATTTTTTAGTATGTTCTGCGCAGCTGCACGGAATACAGACGCCTGCCAAGGCGATAGCGGTGGTCCAATTATTGCAAATCAAACACTTATCGGTGTAGTCTCTTGGGGCGTGGGTTGCGCTGATATAAATTATCCGGGAGTTTATACGCGTCTAGCCTATCCTGCAATACGTCAGTGGGTGCGATTGTATACGAGATTGTGATTCAACATGAGCCGCATACATATGTGCGGTCAGAAGTAAAAAAAAAATTTTTTTTTTAAATATTTTCTCTCAACATATTGTCAAAATGACTTGATTTTTAACAAAAATAGACCACAGATATAAAATACAATTGAGAAAAATTTGTGTTAAAAGCCTTTCTTGTGTCGATAAATTTTAAGAAAATTCATATACAGCCCGATTGTGAATTCCGGGGAACAAATTCCCGGGGAATTTACTTTTCTCGAGAGTAAAATTCTTCTTTTTTAAATATTTGGGTGAAGAAATTTGATGGGAAATGGGTATTTGACCCATACCCATAATTTTCCTTACCCTATCTATTTGAAAAAAGGAGATTTTTAGTCTCGAGAAAAGTGAATTCCCCGGGAATATTCAGAATCGGGCTGAATATTGATGTCAAATTCCATTCTTCATCTTATTGTGTCTCCCCACAAAATTGGTATTATCTTATCTATAATTTTTTAGACATACAAATTTCGACCTCAAACGGCCGATAATTTCCAGCAAGTATTTGTACAATTTCAATTGTTTGAATTATCAGCCCTATTCTAAATGAATATTACCCGGGAGTTTTTTCCCCAGAAATTTTTCTCCGCGGAAAAAGGAAGTATTCTAAGCGTCAATAAAAAAAATTGCTTAAAAATGTTCGAATTTATTTTCTCCCTTTATATCTCCTTCCCAATGTCTTTAAGGTGCTTCTCAATTTGGCCACTTCCAAAAGTTCAGCATGTATTCTTTCTTTTATTGACCTTAGAATACTTCCTTTTTCCGCGAAGAAAACTTTTTAGATGAAAAATTCCCCGGTGAGTATTTATTTAGAATAGAGCTGCTATAAGGTCTGCTCCCGTACTGCACGAAACTGACCCATTTTTTTAAAATCTGTATGAAGATTGGGCATAATTTGGGGGGCAGCTTCTTGCAAAATGGGAACAGACCTAATATAAAACATTATGATTTTGTGTGTATTTTTTATATTTTATTTAATTTGAAAACAGTTATAAGGTAATTAAATTAATATATTATATTCATTTTCATTAGAAGTTCTCTTATTGCTAAAAAACATTTATTTTATTCATCCAATCATCTATCGGAATGGATAGTACGGAACAACTAAATCAGATATATTGATCAGACAGATTTTCGTCTTTAACAATTATAGAAAAGTAGTGGAAAAGTTTCAAGTAAATTAAATAAGTATAAAATAATCAAAGGAGAGAGTACGTAAAAAGTCCATTCTTGAAAAAAAAAAAAATATCTTGATATAGATGGCAACTTATTTCTTTCTTATGTACCTAAATTCTTAAAAATAATCGTTTAAATTGCTAAAAAAAAAAAAAAAAAAAAAAACAAAAAATAAAGATAGAAAAAAGTGAACAATGTTTAACTCCTTTGTTTTTTAATTTCAACAAAAAAAATCTATTTACGACGTCTTTTTGATCTTGTTGTTGAGGCGGCGGTCGTCTCGACTGCTTCTTTGCTTTCCAGCGGAATTTCATCTTTTTTGTCAGCACTGGATGGCGAAGTTTCTTCGGTTTCTTCGGCGGTTACATGGATTGGTGGCTGTTCATCGAAACGAACATGCTTGCGTCGTTGTGAGCGTTGCGGCGTTGCTGGTTGTTTGGTTGATTCTGCTGCAGCTGTTACGGTCGCATTAACTTGCTTTTGGGCTCGTCCACGTCTTTTCGTTGTGGAAGTTTCAACCTGTGTGTGAGAGGTTTTATCCACAATGTCGGATTCAAGCTCCCCATCATTCGCAGCAGTTTTTTCTGTTTCACTCTCCTCCACTTCGGCAATGTCTTTTTGGGTCGTCTTTGTCTGCTTACGACGACCTGTTGTAGTAACTTCTACAGTTGCATCCTTCTGTTTAGTGGCGCGCCCGCGTGTTGTCTTTTTAGAAGGGGCTGTCGTTTCTGTTTCTGTTGCTAAATCATCATGTACATCTGTACTATCTTGTGCCTTCGTTACTTTGCGTCGTTTCTCGGTAATTACGGCTTCACTCTCATTTTCAGTTAGTTTCCTTTGACGTCCTGTTCGTGTTGTTTCCAACTTTTTGCTCTCCTCTACATGGGCATCGCTGGGTTTTATTTCATTATCAGCTATTGCAGTTGGCCGCGTATCATCTTTTGGCTCACTTTGAACACTGTGACGTCGGCTACGTTTGACTGGAATTTCAGCTGCCACGATATGTTCACTAGTAGTAGTAGTAGTTGATGACTCCTCTTTAGCCGACTTTGGTGGTTTCCTTTTAGCAGCAGTCTTTGGTTTTACAATTTCCTCCTGCGCCGTAGCATTGTCGACTGTTACGGTTGTTGCTGTTTCGTTTGTTTCCACTACAACGGCAGCAGCTTTTTTACCTCGTGCACTCTTCTTTACGGGTTCCTCATACAAATATGAATCATTATGGGCTTTTGTCGTCTTTGCTTTTCGTGCTGCTGCTGTTCGTTTTGGTGTTGCTGCAACTTTCATCTCTAGTTCTTCTGCAGCTTCTACTTCTTCTGTCTGCTGCTTCACTGTTTTCTTGACGCCTCGCCTCGGCGCTTGTCTGGTTAGAGATTCAGGTTCATGCAATGCTTTCGGTTCTGACTCCTTTTCCATATTCTCCTCTTTCTCTTTAATCGTTTCTTTTTCAACGTTTTCAATATGTTTTGAAGCGCTCGCAGCAGCTGCTCGACCAGACCGCACCGGTGCCTTTCTTCCCTTTTGCGCTTTTGCAGGTAATTCTTCTTTTTCTACGGTTAGATCCTTGCTCTCGATTGTGTCGTGTGGCATAAGTTCGCTAATTAGCTTGGATATAGTTTTAGGTTCTGCCTTTTTGCGTGTACGCTTCTTAGGGGTTTCGGGTTCTTCGTCTTCCGTTTGTTTCTCTGCCTCATTCTGGACAGCAGCTGGCTGCTTCTTACGTCCACTGCGTTGTATTGGAGTCTTAGCCGTATTTGCAGCCGTATCGGTCTCCTCTTTAGTGTCTATCGAAGAACTAGGTTTAGCTTGCTTTTGATTTGTCCTTCCTAAACGTCGTTTACGGCTTGATGTGTGTTGAGTATCATTTTCGGAGTCTGATGATATTTCATAGTTCTGCACAGCCGCTCGTCGCCGCAGACTACGTTGTGGGCTCACATCCAATTTGCTTTCGTCGTCTGGATTTTGCGTTATGTCCATTATTTTATGCTGCTCATTAGTCTCTACTGATTCTTTAATTTTCGTTTCTTGAGTTAAACCTGGAGCAGTTTCTTTCTTTGGTTCTTCATTTATTTCTTCAATTGTTTCTTCATTCTTTACCACTTCATTCTTTATATTTTCTAAGCTTTCCACATCCTTAACCTTTCTTTGTGTGCTTCGTCCTTGCTTTTCCTCCATCTTTGACTCTTCTCCAATTATGGCCTTCTGCTCTTCAACTTCCTCAATCACAATAGATTTCGCCCTTACTTGCCTGATACGCCTTGGGGTTTTGATTTCTTTTTCGTTTTTCTTTGTTTCCGTATGTGGTTCCTTTTTCTCAAGTTCTTCACCAACTTCTTCTTCTTCTATGGTTGATTCTTTTTTCACTTTCTTCTGTTCTGACTCTTCCTCAATCACAATAGACTTCGCTCGAACTTGTCTCATACGCCTTGGTCTTTTGGCCGCTTCTGTTTCCGTTTTCACTGTTTCCGATTGATCCACGGAAATATTCTTTGTATCTTCTTTTGCGGCTCCTTCAACAGCTCCCACTTTTTTGGATTCTTCTGCCATTGGGTTCTTCGGCTCCACCTCCTCTTGTTCAATCACAACAGATTTCGCCCGAACTTGCCGGATACGCCTAGGTGTTTTGGTTTTAACCATTTTCGAATGATCATCTTCCTTCTCGACTGTCTCGACAATTTCTTCTGTTTTAGTTTCTTTTTCTTTCGTGGTCGTCTTCTCTTCCACTTTTTCATCCACAACAGATTTTGCTTCAACTTTTCTACCACGCCTTGGTCTTTTGGTTTCTATTTCAGTTTTCAATGTTTCCGAATGATCATCTTTCTTCTCGACTTCTGCGTCAGATTCTTTGACATTAATCTCGGTTTCCTTAACATTCTTTTTCGTTCGAGCTTGTCTTATACGTCGTGGATTTTGCTCTTTGCTTTCCATTGTTTCACCGGATTTATGAACCAAATCTTTGCTTTCTGCTTCAGCCGGAACATCTTTGATTTCTCCCGAAACTTTGTCATCTTCGATTTGAGCCTTCAGTGCATTATTATCTTCTTCTGTGGAAGAAGTTGAAGCAATAGTTTCACTGTTTTTATCTGATTCCTTCAAAGCCGAATTTTCTTTCGAAAGGAGTGCCTCATCAACTGTTGAACTATCTACATCTTTCCTGACAATTGGTGATATTTTCTCATTAGCTTCGATCTTTTCGGGCATGGTTGAATCTGTTTCTTTGTCTCCATCGGTATCATCAGAAGTTTTCGATTCTTTCTCCTCCGATATTTGATCCTCGTTTGCTAAGGGCTCTGAAGGGCTTTGTGTCTCTTTATTTTCATGAAGCTGTTTCTCCTCAGTTTCGATTTTTTCAGATTGAGATACTTCCTGTAGACTTTCATCCACCCTTGCAACGATAGGCTCTGACAGACAGATATGGGTATTATCAGATTCTGTGGACTTTCCTGGTATAATTTCAGATTCCTGTTTTTCTCTTAAGTCCGAACTATCAGCATGCTCATCTTTCTTATCATCTTCTTTGGATTGATCGATTCCAGTGACATTTAAAGGGACAAGGTCCCTTTGAGAACTTTCCGATCTTACTGAGGTTTCAAGAGTTTCAATCTTGTCGTCTTCATTAGAGTCTTTCAAAGTTTTCGCCCCGTCATCCAACGTTAAGATCATTTTTTCTGTAGTGTTTTGCATTTTATTCTTCTCCTCATCAGATTCAGAATCCTTCACACTTTCAACTTTGTCAGTGGAAGTCTCAAGCGATTTCTTGGAGATCTCATCAGGTTTTTCTAAATTCTTAATAGCCTGAGCATGAATATCGGCAGGTGTTGTAGTTGATAATTCTTCACATTTTGTTTCTTCCTTTTGCTCATCTTCGCTGCTTTGAGGGACTTGATCGGCCATACTGATGTCCAATTTTGAAACAGGATTTTCAATTGCCTCCATTTCACCAACTACATTTTGTTCGACTCCCAAACTTTTCACTGGATCGTTTTGGTTATCGCCCAAGTTAATAGAAGTATCAGCTAAATTGGGAACTTCCAAATTTTCCACAGTTTTATCAAACACACCTGCAGATGTAGTTATGTCTTGAGAAACTATTTCCTCTTGATGTTCCTCTTCAGTTACTTCCTTTTCCTCATTTCCCGCGGCCAGTTTTGAAATCTCTAGTGAGCTCTTCTCCATTTCAATTTCCTTTTGAATCCCTTCTATGGGTTTAACTTGTTCTTCTGAATCTTTCGAAGGTGTCTTCACTTCACCTAAATTCTGTCCTTGGTCTTCCTCAACATCGCGTTGTTGTGAAATTGAACTGTGCTCCTCTACCGAATCAGCTAAAAGATTTTCAGATTGGCTTACGGTGCCACTTACAGCTATATTTTCAGAAATCTCTTGAAGATCCATTGCCGTTTCTGTAGCTTGGTTATCGTTTCCATCACTTTGTTCTACATCAATTTTCCTAGTGGCCTCAGCAGCTGAGACTTTTTCTTTAATCGTTTCACGTTCCGCGTGTTGGATATTTTCTGACATTTCAGCATCCCTATTACGTGATATTTGTGAATTTTCACTAGAGAAAGAAACCTCCGAATTCATAACTTGATCATCATCCTTGGATTCAATCTGAGCCATTTCTTGATTATCTTTTCTGATATCTTTTTCTTTTCCATCGATATCTGAAGGATTGATTACGATTCGAGTTTCTTGCTTTTCATCGGTTAAGTCATCTATAACATCATCCAATTTTCCAGAGCTTTTTTCTACAACCACTTGACGTTCCGGTTGTTCAAGATCTTCCAACACATCAGCAGTTAATTTTGTTGGACTTTCATTAGAAGAAGAAAATTCTGAACTTTTAATTTTCTCGTCTTTGCTTCCGATATCTGTTTCTTGTGCATCATTTTGAGAACGGACATTTGAAACAGGATTTTCTTCACTATCATTGCTGCTTCCGTCGTCTATTACTACAACATCATCCGCATCTCCAGAGACTTTTACTACATTCGCTTGGCGTTCCGTCTGTGCGAAATCTTCAGACAGCTCAGAATCTTTAACAATTTTTTTAGTTGGACTTTCTTTAGAAGAAGAACATTCTGCTTGGTCATCATCCTTGGGTTCAATATTTTGATTATCTTTTTGGACGACATTTTTTTCTTCTGCATCGATTTGAGGAAGAATTGAAGTTTCTTCTTTCTCATCGCTTCCATCATCAATGATTACAATATTATCTAGACATGCTTGACTCACTTTACTCTCTAATGATGATGATCCTCCTGAACGCTGTTTTTCGGCATTAACTGATTTTGAGATTTCCTGCTCTTTTCCATTGGATGCCTTCATCATGTCAGCAGCTCTGCTTTGTCCCTGTTGTAATTGTTCACCATCATCTTCGTTCTCACTTTCGCTGGAGGAAAGTATTTCGAAAATTTCCTCGGTTTCATTTCTTTCAACTTTAGATTGATTTAAATCAGCAGGTTTCGGGAGCTTTTCAATTGGTTGAATTATTCCCTGATTTAGGGCAAACATTTGCTCGATTTCAATCGAAGAAGGTTGTTGGTTTCTATCTCGATTAGTTGCAGTGATAGAAACTTCTAGGCTCTCTTCCAAAAGCAGAATTTCATCATCTTTGAAGGATTCATTATTCAGTGTATTAGATAGAGTGGGAAGAATTTCAATGACTGAAGGGGTAGGAGGTTCTACATTTTCATCCATTTTCTGAATATTCTTTCCTTCATCATCAGGTACAACATCTATAATATCTGCATCATTTTCTGCTTTTGATATTTCTAAGTTATCTTTCCCCATAGTTGTTTTTCTTTAGAGATTCCTTTTTCAATTTGTTTGGAAGAATCATCTTCTATTTCACAGACCACTTCAGCCACTTCGAAATCTGTGTTTTTTGCATCTTTGATTGATTCTTCTTTTTCGATTGGATAATTGTCTTCTTTTGTCTGTGTTGTTATTTCAGGTTCTATTTCTTTTTTGTCATTTAATTTTTCGCTGCTCAATTCTACTGAATCATCTAATGCTAAGCTTTCTTCGATACCACTTAATTCTTCAAGTTCTGACATTGGTTCAGAAGTTTCAGCAATTTGTTTTTCTTCATTCTTATTGCAATTGTCAATGCTCTCATTTAAGGCTAATCTCTCTTCCATTTCATTTAGTTCGTCAGTAATTAAATTTTCCAAGTCTTCAATTTTTTTATCATCAACCAATTGAACATCATCTTCTTTTAGGGTGTTATCTATAATGTCAGTACTGAAGGGAGTTTCTTCAGGTGCATCAGTTTGCTTGTCAATACTGATGGGAGTTTCTTCAGGTGCATCAGTTTGCTTGTCAATACTGAAGGGAGTTTCTTCAGGTGCATCAGTTTGCTTGTCAATACTGCTTTCCTTGTCTTGAGCAAGTGCTTCATCAGCGATTGATTCTATTTCCTTATTTTCTTCATTAGGCATCGACTCCTTTGACTCTTTTGCTTGAATATCTTGCGCTGCTTCCATGGAACTCTCTTCCTTTTCTGTAGATTCGATAACGTTTTCGTCTTCAACTTCAAAAATATTCTTCGTTAATTTCCAATGGAACTTCTTTATCCAGTTTTTGATTTTCTGATTTTTCATTCGAGTTTTCTATTGTATTTCTAAGTGTAATTTTTTGCTCTTCAGTAACCGATGTTTCGTCTTGTGAGCTATGGTCTTTCGTTTCGTCCGATTCAATGAAGGTAAGGTGTTCATTATCCGAAAGAATTTCAGCGTCATTAATTTGCGATTCTTCGCACTCATTATTTTCTTCAGTAGCCGTTGAACCTTTCTTCTCAACACTATTTGATTGAGCTGCTTTATTTTCTGTTATCAGGTCCACATTTGATTTACAAATTTCATTGCCGGAGCGATTGCGTTGACCTTCGTCTACAATCATCAGTGTCGAATCTTCCTGCTCTTTCCCAGTTTCAACTGGGTTAAGTTGATTAGATGATGATATGTCGGATGTCACTAAATCTTTTTCAATTTCATTGATCTGTTGATTTACCTCAAAGGTCTCATTTAAGTTTTGCTCTCCTGCAATCGAATCGCCTTTCATTTGATAAGGTGATTTATTTCGATCAGTAACTTCATCAAAGAGCTGAGGAGACGACTTTGTCTCTGTGATTGACGGCTTCGGGGTTTCTTTTTCCGGCAAATCAGATGATGATGATGATGATGATGTATCATCTAAGATTGGAACAGCAAAGCATTCATTGATGTCTTCATTTCCTTCACTCTTGTTTTCTTCTGTAACAACAGCATTCAACTCCGATCTATGTTCCTCAACGATTGGTATATGTACTTCTTGGACTTGTTTCTCTGGATCATTACGTTGTTGAATATCGACGACCGCAGTTTGATTTTCATTTTCATTCTTCCTGCTCGTGCTTTTCACTCTTATTTAAAATTCCTGCCATGGTTATGTTCTCAGGTTCTTGTTGCTCCTCGAACATCACTAATTCAGCGAAACTTTCATCTGAGCAATGCAAAGGTGACATCATTTCATTTTCCAATCGTTCAGTTTCCAATCGTTCAGTTTCCAATCGTTCATTTTCCTTTTGGCATCTGCTTTTTTGTATAGCAAATAGATGAATAAAATCAGGAAAAATCATTCAATGTGATATTTACCAATTTTAATAGCTGTGGCTTCTTTAAAATGCTGCATCGGCGTCTCTGGAATTGATGATTCGTCCAAATCTTCTTCTGAAAATATAAATTTTCCAGTTATTTTACGCATTAATGAAATATTGACGATTTTCAAGGCTTTGAAAATTTTTTTAACTTTTAAAAGTTTGATCCTTAAGGTACTAGACGAGATTTACACAGCAAGGGCCGGTTACTGTTTGAGAAACATTTTTTTGTAGTAGGATGTGATATTACAGTATGCAGAGCGAACTAGCAATCGTGATAATATAACACAACATATCATAGCATAGCATAAAAACATAACATAACATAACATAATCCGTTTTTCAGAAGTCTATGACGATATAAGAAAACTGTACAGTCGTTAAAAAATATCCTGAACTTAATACGTTTAAGAAAATATCAGGATCCCAGAATCAAGAGCAAAAAGATTTATATGTTGCTTTGAAAATTTTCAATTTTTCTTTGTTTTGTTTTGAACGATTTCAAAATTTCACTTATTCTTACAAGGCGTATACACTCATACGAACTGGTATAAATTGATATAAACTGGTATAAATTGATATAAACTGTAAATTGATATAATGATAAATATAAGATATATAAACTGGTATAAACTTGATATAAACTGGTATAAAATTGATAAACTGGTATAAACTTGTATAAATTTCGTTTAAATAAAGTTAGATATAAAATAAAATCTTTTTGTCTCAATTGTATAAACAGTATATTGATTGAAACTGTTATTAAAAAAATTCTGTATTTGATAAACGCAAATGAATAATTGAAAACTTTTTATAATGTATAATTGTATTACAAAAGGTTCAAAGTAGAATAAAGACAAATTGTATTTTTTATACGTGGGCTTCAAAAATAATAAGACTTCAAAGTTTGGTAAAAAAAAAATGGTGTCCGTTTAACGGCGGCTTCACGATTGAACCGGGTCTCTCGGAGCTCCATTTGGAAAAAAAATCGGGGTTATTTGAAAATCAGTATAGATGAATTCTCGGGTGAACCTCAAGCTTAATTTTGTGATTTATTGTATTACAAAATGGGCATTCAAAAAAAAATTTCAATTTGGTTTTTTTCTCGATAGTTTAGCTGTAAAAAAAGTAATAGTATAAAAAATTTGGTATAAAAGTCGTATGGTCGATGGTTCACTCCGAAATGGTACAATTCTGCGTGATTCATATAGATGTTTCGGGTGAAAACTCGGCTTAACTGTTTCGCTTGAAAACTTTTCGAGTACAAAATGCGCATTAAAACAAAAATTACAGATTTAGCGGCTTTTCACTAAGTAGCTAGTAGTAAAAAAATTAAAAAAATTTTAAAATTTGGTCAGAGAGTACCCAGCTGTGACAACTGTAATCCATAGTTTATAAAATGAAAAGTTGAACTGGAGATTAAATACGTATGAAGTTCGATAAAACGTGTTTCGGATACATAAGTCTGTTTATAAGTTTGAATCAACGCTAAAATTATGATTGTTGATGCGCAATCTATGCGCAGAGGGTCGGTCACCGGCTTTGACATGCGATTGTAAAAAATCTTTTGGGCTATTCATAACTCACTTAATAATCGAATGTCAATAACCCCTTATGCATGTTATTTATCACAATGTAAAGCTACAGTGATATAAGTCTAACTTTTCTATCATTTATAAAGGAGGGGACGCTTGATTTTTGCATATTTGAGTATTTAGTTTCAGAATCGTAGATTTCTAAAAAAATTTTGATAAAAATTTATAAAAAATTTTGCGAAGTTTTTGGACAAATAAATTTTTGTACCCCGTTGTGGACACCCTTGTAAAATCGCTATTAATCTTAAAAATATGATGTAAAATGCATATAAGATTAAACAAAAAGAATTATTATTATGTATTATTAAGTAGGCTGTGTAAAGCACCACGACCTAAAAGATCTTTTGTGCAGCCCGTATTCCTTTAGCATAATTTAAGACTATTAAAGAATCTTAGAATTTCTAAAGGACTAAAACGACTAATTGCTTGAGGGACCATTATTCTTGCCCCTAGACACGCGAGTCTGCGCCTAGCCGCAGCAGGGCAAGTACATAAAACATGCTCTGCTGTTTCCTGCTCTGACTTGCAAAGTCTACAGAGATCTTCGTTTATCACCTCCCATTTTTTCAGGTGATATTTCAGTCTACAGTGCCCCGTTAAGAGTTCAGTATAGATCTTGATATTGTTTCTGCTCAGGTTAAGTGTAGCTTCCGCCCTGATGGTCATGAGACTTATGAGCCTTTTTGCCTGCCGCATGCCCCTGTGGGCTCTCCAGCATTCATTTAGGCTTTTCTCCTCCATTTTCTTAATCAGGTCGTTAACAAAAAGAATAGGTAGGCTTTTATTTATTTAGAAAGGAAGTGACTCCAGTGGCAAAAAGAATATGAAATGCAATGCTGGCGTGTATACTCGTATGAATTGTTACAGCCTACTATATTTTTTAAAATAATATTGCTCATACATCCATAAATCACGAACGCGTCGACCGTTTTAGTGAAAACTATAGAGCTGCAATCAGTGATGGCATAGCATAGCAGAACATAGCATAAGAAAATAGCTAATTCATACATTTGAATGAAGGCCGTTAGTAAACGCATAAGACGGCATAAAAAAAAATCTATTGAAAATAAATTCTTATTCTATGTTATGCTATGCTATGCCATCACTGATTGCAGCTTAAGGGTATTCACAATGGCATATTAAAGTTTTAATGTGGCAATATTGCAACGTCTTAAAAAATTCAGTGTGAGCAACCCTTCATCAAAACGGCCGTATTAAAAAATCAATTGTTTGTTAAATTCCAAAACATAAGTAGGTTTTTGAATTTTTCGATTGATTTTCAAATACATATTTCAAAATTGTCAAAATTGCCAATAGAAACTGAAGCCCAAAATCCAACATTGCGAGAGCCCGATGCGAGAGCGCGAGACGAGACGCACAAAAATTTCAATACATTCAATCGTATGGCTCAAGCTCCAATGTATCGCACTGCGAGACATCGTAGCGAGAAAATTTTGAAAAATTGAATATTTCTCGTTGCGAGGCAATTTGACAGATTAATGATGTAGCTATTTTTTGAGTACTCGCCATTGGGTACTCGTTTAAACTAATAAAACAAAAAACTGTTCACTGTTCCGTGAAAAAGAGCTTTTAAAATATTTCGTGAGCTTTGGTTCATTTTGAAAATTTTTTGAAAATGTTTGAATATTTTGAATTAAAATTTAAACTCAAGTGATAGCGTATTATTTTTATGAGTACTCGGTACTCGTTAGATTGGTACTCGGTTCAAATATTGCATTACTAGAAGCGAAATTATGCTATCATCTGCGTGATGCAAAACTCTCATTGGAGATTGAAATGCGTCACGCAAAACATTTCCGTGACGTCGCGCACTCTCGCATCGGGCTCTCGCAATATTGGATTTTGCGCTTGAAACGCTCTTTAGACTCTTAATTTTGCCACACCGTATTAACTTGGAATTTGTATATAAAACAATAACAATAAATTTTCTCAATCGTATTAAAGTATTAACTTAAGACGGTGACAATATTAAGACACTATTAATATAGCCTTTGTGAACACCCTTTATAATATAAACTATCTACACGACCATACGAACAAACCGTGATGTGAATGTGATCGAATTCGGTCTGACTGTTCGTTAGTTATAAGCGAACAACGCCATGTTCTTCTTCTTCTTTTTCTAGCGTGTTCTTTCCCGGTTTATACCCTGGGTCCGTTATTATTAATTCTTCTGATATGCTGTTATTTCAAATAATTTGTCTTTAGAACAAGGAAAAATATTATGGGTATTCATTCAGACCTCGAACTAATAGCATGTTTCCACATAGTGCATTAACCAAGTTAATCACCTCAATAATGCATGCATTAAAATTTAACGCAGATAAAACAGCATGATTGCATTTGGACTTGCTTGCAAATGTTACGAAAAATTGCACCCCTGAATAGAAAAGTACGTAAAATAACAACCGTTCTGTCAAATCAAAAGAACCGCTGAAAAAAAAAATCAAATTGAAAATGGAAAGTCCAAGGAATAAGTAAAAATATTTAAGCTATTTCACACATTGAAATCAAATGAAGATTGTAATATATCCATATATCGTTTATATCTAGCAAAATATAAGAAAGGGGTATTTTGCACTTTTTTTTACAGCAGCTTCCGACGAAATCAGCTGATTAGTTAATGCACAGTCCGCAAGTGGAAACGACAGTGATTAACTATATGCGTTAACTTTAATGCATATAGTTAATGCACTATGTGGAAACATACTATTAGTGAACTATGAGAACTTTTTTGAACAGCCGTCAAAGCTTCCATGTATTTTGACAGTTAATGCAAAGAAGTTCTCAGAGTTCACTCCTTCGAGTGTTCGAATGAATTCCCATATTGAGAAGATAGTTCAACATTCTCATGAAACTCATTTGCGACTAGTTTTTTTTTTTTTTTGTCAGCAAAACACATCCAAAAAGCAGATTATGCAAACAATCAGCCTATTAAGATACGAATTTTTATTTTTTATTCAAAGAATACACTCACGTTTTGGCATCTTCATTGGCGTCTGATCGTCTCCATTAGTTTTTGTGGGTGGAGTTTGTGAACTTTGATCACTTTGAGAATCTGCAATAAATTCACAAAAAAATATAAGATACAAAAAAAAAAAAATTTATTAAAATCATTATTGTTATTACTTATGTTGTTATTATTATTGAACTAACTAACTACCTTTAAAGAGCTATATTTCGTTTTGAACGAACTTGTGCACAAAACGAATCCCATTTTATTGCGCTGCCAAGGCTTCCGCGCATATGGGGTTAGCTCTAGTTGACCTCAAAATACGCCTACAAGCTATCCTATCCAGAACTACCTCATTTGTTAAACCTATTCGCTGACCTATTTTTGTCATTTGATTAACCCACGAATTCTTTTTCCTACCCCTTGTCCTAACACCCTGTTCTAACACAACTGACAGTGCCCTTTTAACGGGATTTGATTCGGGTCGTCTTTGGACATGACAATACCAACTTAATCTGTTCTTTTCAATTAGTTCTACAACTGAATTTTCAATTTTCAAACTTCCTCGAATAAAGGAAGACCTTATGCGGTCCAGTTTTGTTACTCCAACTGTAGTTCTCAGCATTTTCATCTCAGTAGCTGTCATTTGCCTTTTGTACGATTCGTACATTGTCCAGCACTGAGTTCCGTATATCAAAGCTGGTCTAATGACAGTCATGTAAAATGTTCCTTTCAGCTTAAGTGGTATCCTTCGATCACAAAGAAAACCTGAATTTTCCTTCCACTTCATCCACCCGACTCCTACTCTATGCGCAACATCATCTGAACTGTTATTATTATTGAACTAAAAACAACAATTAACAACTACCTGCCACAGTTCCATAAGCCGGACAGAGATTATTATTCCAGCATGGCTACTTACCCGATTCAGTCTCGTCTTCAATGATAGCGCCCATATTCTCCGTATTGAATACATCAATATTCTGATGCGATGATGTATTAATAGCCATGTTATCTTCATTCTCTCCAGAAAGGGAAATTTTTCGTATAGAGACATGTTTTGGTGTAAGCGGCGTAACACTTGCAATCGAATTTTCTTCATTGAACGCTGTTGCAGTTACAGTGGTTCCTGTTGCTGCTGTTGTTACTTCTGCAACCGATGGAGTAGTGGATGAAAGTGACGTACGACGAAGCGCTGGCGACGATGGATTGGAAGCACACTCATTTCTATTATTTTCTTTTTCTTCATCCTCCTTTTGTGTTTTCGCATTTTCCATCTCAACGGTGCTAATGGCTTTTAAAATTATAGAAGCACTTATGCTATTTTTTCCTGGAGTTTTATTCACATCGGTTATGGTTTCTGATGATTCTGCTGTTGATTTTGCTGGAGACTGTGATGTGGGTGTGTTTGATGATGTTGGTTTTGGTGGAGACTGTGATGTGGGTGAGTTTGATGGTGTTGGTTCAATGGAATTTATTTCATCTTTGAGTTGCTTTTTCAAATCATCTGAAGTGCTTAAAATTTCTTCGATTTCTTTTAATAACTCATCGTTTGCACTAAGAGACTTTTGTCTTTCCTTTGATTCTGATTCATGTTCTTTATTGGTTGTGGGTTCCCCCCCACCATCGTTATTACTACTTTGAAAAATACGGAATAGTTCTATGCCAGTATCTTGTTGAGTTGACTCATTTTGCTGTTCAACAGATTGTGTCGTTTTATATGGTGTAGAAGTGGCTGGAAGTAATGTGCTTTCACTTAATTTGATTTCTTGAATTTTTGTATTTGTTATGGTTGAAGTGCAAATGGTCTTGCTCACTGGGGTGCTGGGTTGTTGTTCAGTGGACAAAACATCTAGTCGCCTTGCGACATTCTTTTTCACTGCTGAAGTAACATTTTCATCCGATTTAGAGTCTTTGACTTTTTCTGCTTGTGTTGCGGTTTGTGCTGTTGCCTCAGATGAATGTGGCGTTGTCATTGTCCTTATTGCAACTTGTTTCTTTGCGCTAGCCAATAGAACTTGCTTTCTCAAGACAGACGATGTGGGAAGTTGGCTTCGCAGCGGTGTGGTACTCGTAACAGCACTTGCATCTGTTTCTTCAGAGATGTCGCTTTCACTGGAACTGTCAACAGTTATAACGGAGGAGGCAGTCGATACAGCGGCGGACGTCGATGATGGAGTCTGATTAGTTTGTAATTTGTGTGTCGTTTTCGGTGTTGTTGGTAGAGTTGAAAGACTTAAATTACTTGTGGAGTTCTTTTTGTCACACAAGAGAGACTTTGCCACTGTTGGTTTCTTAGTCGATATGCTGCGTGTAAATAATTTTGATGGTGTCGTTAGATCGACAATTTTCATTGCTGATCTTGCATGTTGAACAATAATTTCAGAATTATTTTGTCCATCAGGTTTTTTGGATGGAGTTGCAAAGCTAAGCAATTCTGGATTTGTAGTATCATTTCGCTCGCCATGCAAATGGATGCTTTCTAGTAAACCTTTCGGAGTACGACAAATGGGTGTGCGTGGATTTTTCGGTGGTATTATCGCTGTAAATGTTTTCTCTGTACGAACGCCAGTTTCACGTGGTGAATACGATGTGGTTGTTATGCCAGACCAACCGAAAGAGCACCTTATTGCCTTCATACGCTTTTCTGTGCTCGATGTCTTCTTATCGTTCGTGCTGTCAACGAGATCAACTTTCGCTGGTGTAGTATCTAACTCGAAAGTTGCATTTTCAGTGGGCGAAGATTCTTCCTGACTACTTGATTCATCAATTTCGGTAGTTACATTTGCACCAGTATCAACACGATAGGCGCGCAGACTTTAAAATTAAAAAAAATAAAAAAAATAGAAAATTAAAAGTAAAATATTTTTGTTTGCAATGGATTTTTTATGCGAAAAAAAGAAAGGACTTTCTACTCACTTATGCACGGTAAAGCGTTTGGCTACCTCTCGATTAGGCTGAAAATAAAGATTTTTAGGAAAAAGCAATTAAAAATCTAGCAATCTCGGATTTACCTTCAATGAAGGACAAGAATTTGGTGGCTGCTCTGGTATAATTTGTTTCGTTGGCGTTGACACTCCTTCTGGACTTTGTGCATCAAAGCTGCATGTCGAATTTTTATGCTGCCAGAGATACTCTTTGTCCAGGATTTTAATTTTTGAGTTATTGAAGAGCGTTCTTTTAATAGTCACTGTTTCGCCATTCACGCTGATTGGATTCTTTTGCGATTTGTTGTAAATTGTTACCTACAAGGATTTATGATGTTGTTTTTTTTTTTTTGCGCCCTTTTTTCTATTTGTGTGTACACAGATACTTACATGCCCGAACGCGTCACATTCGATTTGGCAATGGATTTTCTCCGCTTCGACATTTTCAATGATATGATCACAGTCCATTAAATATCCGATGGAAAACTTCTTTCCTTTTGCCTCAATTGTCTTATAAGGCTCGCCATTTTCCAGCAGACACAAAATTTTCGCACCGTCCAGCATCTCAGCATCAAGAGCAAAAACAACAAAAAACGAAAGTTTTTGTGTATCGTCGTTATACACTTCGTGTTGTTGTTCGTGGTGGTGGTGGTGGTGGTGCAATTACTGCAACCAGGCAAAGAAGCATTCAATTTCTATTTCTTTCTGTTTTTACTTTATTTGTTTAAAACTTTAAATAACCTTTACACACTTTTCACTAAATGAGTATTATTTTATAACTAAATAAGAGTTTGTAAGTGCTTCCAATTCGATGCAATTTAACCGTTTCTCAAATTTGCCGATGGACGCTAGTGCTGGCAGACCATCGATTCAATTCTCGATAGCTCTGCTTTTCTTTCACTATCGATTGATAGTCGAAACCATTGATTATCGGTTGTTTGCTGCAGTTGACACAAATATTTTAAGCCATTTATGCGAAAATTAAAAAGATTTTCCTGTTTTTAAAAATGTATTTAATAATAAATAACTTTTTACACAGTTTTATACATATATATATTATATGTATCGATAGTTTGCCAGCTCTAAAAGACGATAGATTCACTGCTGGCGGGACGGAATTTACACTGTAAGTAGCCATTCATATTAGGCGACAAATCGGCGACGACAATGTTGGTTTGTTGGCGGGGTTATCGCAATGTATTACCGTTTGTAAAGTGAAGAGATGGTGCAAGTGCATTTCTTTTAAAGCTTAAAAACAAATGCGTCTTCGAGGTTTAGGTATTATACTTGGATATTTTGATTTGAATATTTTAACAATAACCGCTGTCTGCGATTCCTGATATGTTCACTTCTTCTTATACCTAATAATATTTCTTCAATTAAAGATTTAAACTTCAAGAAATTCATGTTTGTGCAGATTAGGCAAATGATTGGCATTATTCCATTATCTTAAAATAAAAAATATAAAAAATCAATAAATAAAAATATCTATAGACCGTATTTATGAACGTGCTCAAAATAAAACATCTGTAAGATACATTTAAAAATCAAAATTATCGTTCATCAAAAGTAATTGGTCGATTACTTTTAGCTTCAGGTTGTGCCTTCGTTCATAAAATATTTGGCCTATTTTTGGCTAAACTTTTGAAAGCTGGCATAAGGGTTTTTCTAAATAGAAGTGGTATTCAAGCAGGCTCGAAAATAGCTACGTGCAAATTTTGTGCGCGCAAACTTTGTACTATTGCTTGAACGATCCTTATGCAAAGCGTGTGTAAAAATTTTACGAAAACAGCTGGTTTCAATGCTTACTGTGGTGAAAGAAGAAGAAGCGAATATCGCGCATATTTTGCGAATCACAGTAGGCGTGCAAAATTTGCGAGGCTGCGGAAACTTTTTTTCATACAAAATAATTATCGAGCTCGCGAAATTTCCGAGGGCGCATATTTTGCGTACCTGCTTAAATACCACTAGAATGTTTTCTTTTAGAGTTAGACGAGACTTACACGCTAAGGAAAAACATTTTCCAAGGCATAGAACGCGTCCCATATCGAAATGTCTTAACGTGTAAATGCTGCAAGACCATCGATACTAACAAAAACATCGATAGTATCAAAATTTGAAAAATATCGAATCTATCGATAGTACCATCGATTGTTTTTCAGCTCTTGAAAATTATATGTGCCGGAGCGACAGCTTTTTATTAATATTCGAAGTGAAAAGCAACAAGATCTAACAAAATGGATGCGGACATGTCACGAAAGAACTGGGAGCTGGAGAATAACATAAAAGTTCTGCCTGCTTGCGATGCAATATTCTACTATGACGCTGAACAGCAACGGCAAATTCTCGATGCAAAACCTTGGGTATATATATTGTATTATTGTATAGTAGTATGGTAGTTTAGTAGTATAGTAGTATATACATATAGTGAGTAATATCCCTGTAGGAATTTGAACTAGTGTCGTACTAGTACTTTACTAGTGCAAAAGCCACCAGTACTAGTTCTTTTCTATACCCCTGTCCATATGAAATTCTGTCGAAAATCAGTATAACATCTGTACAGGAAAGCACTAGTACAGTATGCACCAGAATTATTCTAGTACTTTTGGATCAAATTGGGTAAATTTGCACCAGTTAAATACTAGTGATGTTTACGGGAAAAAGGTACTAGAATCGTGGATTTTTTTCAGTACAAAATGGAACTAAATATTTATAATTATAAATTTTTATTGAAGAAAACCATTCGGTTGTGTATTTATTATCAATTTATAACGCCTCAATGAGTGAATGCAATTATTCCACTGATCACTAGTATAGTTATGGTGCAAACTTACCCAAACATTGCACTAGTTCTTTTAGTACTGGTAAAAGTACTAGTTCTTTTAGGCAAATTGCTTAACACCTTTCTACAGGGATGTTGTATGATGGGAGTACGGGCTCATTTGGGCAATTATTATTAAATTCACAAATTAAATACACAAAATAATAATAATATGCTAAGAAATTGTGGATTTTTCAAATCAATCTTGTCTAGGAGAAAGATCCGCATTACTTTAAGGATATTAAAATATCAGCGTTGTCACTGCTAAAGATGGTCATGCATGCCCGATCTGGTGGAACGTTGGAGGTTATGGGTTTACTGTTGGGCAAAGTGGAGGATAACACAATGGTAAGATTATTTTATAGGATTTGTTAAGTTCACTATGTTCACCTGCTTCTAGGTTGTGATGGACGCTTTTGCTTTGCCCGTGGAAGGAACAGAGACTCGAGTGAATGCACAATCGCAAGCTTACGAATACATGACTGCATATATTGAGTCGGCGAAGGAAGTTGGTCGCTTGGAAAATGCAATCGGCTGGTATCATAGTCATCCTGGCTACGGTTGTTGGCTATCGGGAATTGATGTTTCAACACAAATGCTCAATCAAAATTTCCAGGAGCCATTCGTTGCGATCGTTGTCGATCCGGTGCGAACAGTATCGGCTGGAAAAGTATGTCTTGGTGCTTTTCGTACATATCCGAAAGGATATAAGCCACCAAATGAAGAACCATCCGAATACCAAACTATACCGTTAAATAAAATTGAAGATTTCGGTGTACATTGCAAACAGTACTATCCGCTCGAGGTTAGCTATTTTAAGTCGGCGTTGGATCGCAAACTATTGGATTCCTTGTGGAATAAATATTGGGTTAATACGTTAGGCAGTTCGGGACTGCTCACGAATACCGAATATACAACTGGTCAAATTTTTGATTTATCAGATAAACTCGAACAGAGCGAAGCGAGTCTTAGCCGAGGACCTTTTATGATGTCGGGTGGTATGTGCACTAGATGAATGGAATAGCAAAAAGTTATTGCAAATGTTAATGGTCTCATTTTTCTTTCCCACAAATCAGGAGAGGTCAACGAAAAGCGCACTGAGGATAAACTTTGCAAAGCTACACGTGATTGCAGTCGCTCGTCCATTGAATTAATTCATGGTCTAATGGCGCAAATCATTAAGAATCAGTTATTTAACAAAGTTGGCAGCGAACGGAAGTAAGATTTAGTGATTGATTTTACACTTAAGATTCAGCTATAAGTTTTCCACTCCGATTTTGGCATTCTTAGGAAACAATAGAATTAAATAAAAAAAAAAAAAAAACCTTTGATACAATAACGTGATGAGCAGGGCTCGGATTTTGTTGCATTTATAAGTTTAAAGCATACTTTAAGGGGCAAAAATTGTCCTTACCAACATTTTGCGAATAAGTTTGGCGAAGTTGAACTTCAAACGGCTTTTCTACCTTCATAAATATTCTTATTGAAGTTAAAAATCAATTTGAATTTTAACTTTATGTGAGATGAACAAAATTTTTACTCCAAAAAGTATGCTTTAAATTTATAAATGCAACAAAATCCGAGCCCTGGTGATGAGTCTTTGCTACTTTTGGGATTAGGCGAGGAATTCAAATGATTGTATTATCTGAAATTATCAAAATTTTAAAACTAAAATGATAACATTTCAACAGTGATAATTTTATTCGAATGTGGTACGCTTTAAGGATCAGAGTATCAACATTCCAAATCAATTATATATGTTCTGCCGAAGCAGTAAAAATTTTAAATAACATATGAAATTTAATTGATATGAGTTTCATTCATAACTTTATATTTTGTACTCTTTTTTTTTATTTGAAATACTTATATTAATTGATGACAACCGGAGTATCAAGAAGCCAAAATGTTTCCATTTCACCTTTGCCCTTGACCTTGACATGTCCACGCGATTCGAGTTTATAGCCAGCTTCTCGTACTTTTTCAGCTGTAATATTAGAAATTTGAACCTTCCACGGTTCGCTGCTACTCTCCATCCGAGAGGCGGTGTTAACTGTATCACCAAATAGACAATATCTCGGAACCTTAATTAAAAAAAAAAAAAAAAAAAAATTCATTACATGAATTCAAAAATGATTCCAATAAAGAAAGAATGAAAAGTAATAAATCACCTTCAGTCCAACGACGCCTGCAACGACTGGACCAGAATGTATACCAACACGTATGGATAATCCTGCGATATTAAGTGCACGAACTTTTTTAATAATACGCAAAGCCAAGTCGCACGCATGTTCGGCATGTAATGGATTTATATCGGGAGCACCGGATACAGCCATATAAACCATTCCAACAGTTTCTACTTTATAAACGAACGGTGATATAATCTCCTTATCGAACGCTGAGAAAACCGTATTTAATGTTGTTACTGCTTTCATCGCATCCTGTATATTATTCGATCCACCATCGTAGACATTCATTACCTCAATGAAAATAACCGAAACTTGTTCGAACGTCTGACAAGATGCTTCCTGCCCGTTCATCATTCGTTCAGCGATCGGTTGTGGAATCATCGAATAAAGTAATTCATCACCCTGACGTTTCCATGAATCGGCCAATTCCAATGATTTTTCCAATTCATCTGACCGCTGCTCTTCCTTTTCGAACATGATTTCCAATTTCGAGCAATGTTGCCAGCCGGCCATAACGAGTTCTCTGCTCAAACCATGCGGATTCAAATCGTTCAGATACAAACCGATGCCATGCAATTCATCTAAATTTTCAATCAATGGACTACAAAGAATATCATCGAATCCACATCTTCCAAATAGAACATTTGACCTTTAAGCAGTATCGACTTTTGACCCTGCGATATTTTACGCTCCGATTCTTCTTCTTCGATGGCGGCCGCATCATCAGCAGCACTAGCACGCACCGGTTTCATCATCATTCGGATTAAAAGAATTGCCGCCAAAATTCTGTGCCTCCTCGAATTCATCATAGTTCTCATAGTCCAATTTCATCGCTTGTCCATACGCATTCCGTATGCGTCCAGTTCGTAAAAGTTCCAATTCGAATAGCACCGTACGCATTTGTATTATCACATCCCATTCCATAATAGTACCCTTCGGACGGCGACACTGGAAATTCTCGAGCAAATGTGAACCAATGAAACTTTTCGGATTCTTGCCCGTATTGTGCAATATCCAGATTTCCACAATTTTCTCGCCCGCATGCGTTATCTTCATATGATGATCGAGGACGACAGTGAATGGAAATAAATCCAAAAATACACTCAAATTAACATCCGGTAATTTCTTCTGCGACGGATGGGCAATTACGTTAACACGTTTCGCCATGTATTCGCGATTATCGAAGTCCAAACGATATTTGACGATAACCGTTAATGGTGTATCGCTTAAGGCGATCGGTCCCGTCGTTCCGCCCGGAATATCATTCTGGCTCTCAATCACATATAATTTAATATCCAAATTATAGAATTCACGTGCAACTTCGGTCATTTGTCCAATTAAATATTTGGAGAATCCAGCACGTCCGGAACGGTATACAATAACCGCACCATCGTTATCCATATGTGTCAGCTGCATCGATGGACTTTTCATTTTCGGATATGTGAAACGCATTTGTAAATGAATATTATCGATGGATTGTAGGAAATCGCAGAAATAACGACCGGTCGATCGTATCATTTTGTCATAGCCGAAATTGCTAAAGAAACGGACGAAACATTTGCCAAAGAAATTCATAAAATAATCGAATGATTTCCCAGTGCAGGCCGATAGTGCAGCAGCAACATCTGGCATTAGATTATCCGGATATATTTGATGGGTCTTGAAGGAGCTGTGCCGACATTCGATCACCTGGCAAACCTGTTTCCAAACATCGGCTCCATATTCCTCCGTTATATAATGCTGAACGCTCTCCAGTAACATGCCATACATCTTGAATGTTGTACTATATTTTTTTTTTTTTTGTTTCCTTCGTTGAAAGTTCGTAAAAGTTGGTGTTTTTTTTAAAATTATTTTTTATTTAATGCTTTTAATTTCGTTTTTGTTGTCGAAAATAGGAACTATATTGTGTGTTTCTGTTTGAAGTTGGAGAAATTATAGAAGCTTAATGAGACAAAACACATCTAGCGTTGCTTCAGCGAATGATGGGGAGTTCTCCTCAATTTATCTTTACCAAGTACCTTTTTCCTATGGAAAATAGCTATATGTATAAAATATGTCATACGGAAATAGGTACTTTTTATTTATTAAATGCAGAATTTTCACACGAGGAATGAAAAGCACAAGTATTATTGGGTTGTGCATATTTTAAAGCATACTTTATGGGGCAAACAAATTTTCTTACCAACATTTTGCGAATAATTTTAACGAAGTTGAACTTCAAATCGCTTTTCTAACTTAAACAAGTAAGGGTGTTATAGTCAGGCGAGCCTGACAATAGAATACCCGACACAGACACACATGTTCAAATAATTTTTAATATCAAGAGGTGTTTAAGACCATAAGGGGCCCCATATACCGACTTTTGATAGATTTCTCTATGAAAACCGCCCCTTTGCCACGCCCACTTTTTCAATTTTTTTGAACTATAATCGGAGGCTTAAATATACGCTCAAATTTTAAGTTTCATTAAAATATTTCGAAAAAGTCCGATTTTAAGGCAGTTTTGGGATTTTTGTGACCGACCCTAGTACTGGAGGTACCCTTAATAATGGACCGATCAAGGAAATTTTTTGGGAAGATGTTTATGGCTACAAAGGAAGCATAAGTGCCAAATTTCGTTCAAGTCCCATTTTAATTTCGGGTGTAGGGGACAATTTTCAAAAAAAGCCATACCACGCCCACTTTTCCAATTTTTGGAAATCGTATTACTTGCCTCTTTAAATATGCTCAAATATCAAATTTCATCAAAATATCTTGAAAAACTTCGATTTAAGAGCAGTTTTTGTGATTTCCCTAGTACTGGAGGCACCCCTAAAAATGGTCCGACCGGGTCCATTCTCGAACTTGTTCTTACTCATGTCCCCGTGAGTACGCATACCAAATTTCGTCAAGATAGCTCAACTCCTTCGATAAGAAAACTGTATACAACGAGACGGACAGACAGACGGACATGGCTAAATCGAATCTCCTGGTGACGCTGATCATTTCTATATACATTTTGTAGGGTCTATCTGGACTGGTTCTGGGTGTTACACACAACCGCACAAACGCAATATACCCTCGACACAGAGTGTGTCGGGTATAAAAACAATCATTTTTAAGTTAAAAATCGATTTGAATCTTAACTTTATGTGAGTTGAACAAAATTTTTACTCCATAAAGTATGCTTTTAATTTATAAAAGTCAACAAAATCCATGAGCCACCCAGCGGCAAATGTCCCGCTGACATCATCGATGAAGTCAGGGTGACTTTGGATCCGGTATGCATGACAATTCATATGACACTTTTTATGACATTTGTACAGGAGTTGTACAGTGATTTCAACGGTGACAATGTCATGCTAGGGGGTGCGATGGCGAAAAAAGCATTTGAGAGCAGCACGCACATTCCTCTTTTTCTCTTTAAATGTCAATTTATAGAAACCAGTTTGATAACTCTCTTCTTTGCCCTCTCTTTGAATATTTCGAAAAATTTTAAAAAATCTATTTTTAACAATTTTTGTTCGCCTCAGCCAGGGATCGAACTCGCGATCTTCGGATTCTGAGTCGAGCACTCTTCATCTACGCCACTTCGTTCTAACGTTCAACTGACGCTAAAACCTTATTTAATTGTCAATAGCCAATGAGATTCAAGCACATGAACAGCATCCCGCCACGATGACATGTCCTCCACAAGATGTCATGCATGACAGTGTCACCTATATGTCATCGATGGCATCACTGATGACATTGTCATGCAGGAAATAATTTTCCGCTGGGCATTGATTCGTGAGGTGTAATGAAAATAAGCTCAATTTGTTGGAAATCTGTTCATTCTTGTATGTATGTCCTTTTAAATCAGTAATCCAGTGAGCGTAATACTCCCAGCTAGCATTTCGCCTTACTAAATAATTGGAAGTAATTTGTGGCCGCAAACGTATGGTTTGGAAAAACTGAATTCCAATTGTTGGAATTTGTTTGGAATTCAACACAAAACAAACAAAAAAGGCTCCCTTTTTCGTCAATTGTGTTTCAGAATAGAAAACATTTATATCCAAGCATTCGAAACAAATATTTTCCAAGCCCACACAAGCTACAAATTTTTCTTTTTAAAACCGTAAAAATCCGATGTCGGCGAGTTCGAATCCCAGCCGCGGGAGCGTTTGTTTTTCTTCCCCTTTTTTAGAAAAGTAGATAATCCCCTGTTAAGCATACGCGAGGTACGCCGCGCCGTATGCTTAATCCACATTACTCATACGCAGTGCGGTATAAGATGGCCATTTTTGCATTTTTAAGCCACTAGCTGCACTTTTTCAGGGTGAAACTTCTTCCGCTTTTCTTTTTCTCCTATTCACTAGGGGAAAAGCTTTGAATCAGTATGAAAGATATTGAAGTTCTTAACAATTTTCTATAAAAAAAAACTATCCTTTATCTCTTGCGGTTCCAAAGCTATGTCCCATTATGTTCTCAAAAACATAATCATATAAATACGTTGCATACTTTAAGGCGCAAAATGGTAACTTTCTTTGCCTATAACATTTTTTAGGGACACTCTACACCACATTACTCCAAATTAATACAATTAATACGAACCAAAAAGAAGTATTAAAAGAAAGGGTATATTAAGTTTGCCACGGAGTTTGTAACAGACCAAAGGAGCCCATATATAAATATATTCTTGATCAGGGTGACGAACGGAGTCGATCAAAATTCTCCTTCAATTAAAGCATCCATTACAAAAAAAAATAAAAATTAAAAATAAAAAACACAAGAAAAATCCTTTTTAAATTCCCCTCGTAAATGTACATAATCTTTGTTCTCAATGACTTTGTGTCATTTAATTCTCCATCCTTTTCCACTTCGCTGCACATTCACAAAAGCAAAAGTTTTAAAGGGTATTTGAAGGGTGCGTGTAAAAAGATAACAAAACGAGCGAAAAGAAAAAAGAAAACAACTAAAAACTCCCACAGGTGGTCGTTCTCCCGATTTAAAATTTTTGAGAAATCTCTCCGCCCCAGAGAGTATGTGTCCCGAGAGTTTGTTGTTCTTTCGTTCTGTGGCTTGTGTCATTAAGCTACAATTTGCATATTGACTGCGCGCGCAACCGCTTAATTAGCATGCGATAATTTCACGCTGAGCTTCTTACAACTTTTTATTCCTTTATGAGCTTTTTATATAGTTGTTCAGTTAGGAGTCAATTGACACACACACACGCGTGCAGAATAAATTTACGCGCTCATCCTTTACGAATATACACCGAGAGAAATAACAACAGTTAAATCAACTACTTAGAACAGTGGTCAAATAAACTGTATTCCGCGTTAAATGCACTGAAAAAGGCAGTCAAATGAACAGTTGAAAAACAGTTACTTTTTATGTTCAAATTCGCTTTCGTTCACTTAGACGTATAAGTTCGCATTCTGATCAACCGTCTCCGGAGGTTTCGATAGCTCAGTGCTTTAAACTGTGACTCGACAGTCGTGAGCTTCGGGGTTCTATCCCTGCTGGCGGCGGGAATTTTTCTGAATTTTTTTTTAATTACAGTTTTTTTTTTTGTTCAGAGTGTAGTTGTTTTGGAAGACAAAAATTTTCTCCTAAATTTTTAAGATTTTAATTTATTTAATTTTTTTTTAATGGTTCATTTTCAAGCAAAAAATTTTGGGAGTGAAACAATTCCTTAAGCACGTTCCCCAAAACTTGAGCAACCATAAACTCAAGTGAGCATTTTGACCAACAAATTAAATTCGTTCGTTTAGCGTAATGGTTAAGACGTTCGCCCAGCGAAGTGGAGAGGTCAGCGGTTCAAGGCTCGGCCGAGGCGAGAAAATTTAAAGAGATGAAAGAGAAAAAGATTTAAATAGAAACAAATAAATAAAGAAAAAATATAATAATTTAATAAAAAAAAAAATATTAATAAAAGAATATAAAAAAAAATCAAACCAAAAAATAAATTTTTTTTTCCCAGTCGCTGGTGACAGTTGATTTAACCGCGAGACAGTTATATCAACCATCAGGTAATTATATCCTTATTGACTGTGTTTGTACTGTTGAATTGACCGCTACTACACATAAGCTAACAATTAACGGTGAACTCGGTTATTTTAACCTGCTTTTTCACTTAATATAACTACCTTTTTCTCTCGGTGTATAAGCAAACATACAAACACACGCGCGCACAAAAAACAAACAAACAAACATATGTGCGTGAATATGGAAATGTTGTGCGTCAAATGTTTGTCGTTACGCGAGCGAAACAGATTGCCGTTATCACTTTGCCCTTAAAGTTTGCGTTAATTTATGATTTTTTATTTTTTAATGAAGTTGTTTATTTTTAATTTCACTTGCTCCCCATCATTTCGATTAATTTTAGCTTTATTGCGCGCAATAGTTTCTCAAAAAATAGCGTCATTTATTTTCAGCTTAAACAAGCGAAAATCCTATTACTGCACGCATGTGTGCGCTCATTAAACTGTACTGGGGGAACAGCATTTTCTTAATTTTCTTTTTGCAATTTTTTTCCCTTCCCCTTCTTATTTTCATTTTCATTTTCATTTAATTTTTGCTTCTCACATACACGCCACATTTTGTCATTTATCACTTAGTTGAAGAGTGCGTGTGATTGCGCTCATCATCGCACCGACATCGATACTTCATTCCATCCGCTCGCATCTGCCCCATGCACAATATTAGTGTCCCATTACAATGGGGAGGCAGCGAAGTTTTTGCCCTTTTCAAATAGCACTTATCTGTATGGAAGTGTCAGTGTGCTTATCTGTGTATTAGTGTGTGTGTACTTTACGAGAATGGTACTCTCAGTCAAGCGATGCTTTCTCCCTACTTCTTTTTTTTGTTTGATGGCAAAACTTCTCTGTGCTCCTCTTAAATATTTCAATGTCGTCAATGCCTTCAACCTTAACAGAGAACTTCGTATTGGTTGTTGTATCCGCTACGGTTTTTGTTGTTGTCGTAGGTACTTGTAGCTTTTCTGTCTTGGGAATCCGGCTTTCGAGATGTGTTGTTACGCGCTGCGGCTAAAGAAACCGAATGCGAGCGGCATTTGGCGAATGGACGCTTTTATATCCAAAGTTCGCTGCGCCTTTCTCTGATGGCTCCTGCTCCTGCTGCTTCTGTTGCTGTTGGGACTTCCGTTGCTGCATGTCTGTCCTTAAACATCCTCAAAACGAACATTTCTTCTTTTATATACAAGCGCAGATATTTATACACACACTTTTTTGGGGCACTTTGTGTTGCCTTTTTTGCAGTCAATTGTCGTTTCTGATGCTATGTGTGTGTGTGTGTGTGTGTGTGTGGTTCGTTTTGCCCAATTGCCAAATGCCCCGTTGGATAAAAAGCTATGTATTTCAAAATAAAGTTTCCCAAAACAGGACACACAATAAAAAAGGGAATGTATGTTTCTGTCATTCACAATGGAATTTCCTAATGGGAACTTTAGCATTTTTTGATATACTGTGGTCTATCATTGTTTGTTTATGTATTTGTTTGTCTTTTTGATTTGTTATTGCCTGTTTGTCTTGACGCCTTTTGCTGTATATATCCTTTGGGATTTAGCTCTTCCATATTTGATGGATATTAAAAGATACAATGAAAATAAAATAAAATAAAATAAAAAATAGAACGAGTGAGGAGAGGAGACACGCACGCAACTCGTTGAGCTTGAAGTCAATTTTTGGGGACTTATTTGCGCAATTTAATTTAACACGAGAAAATGTCATTTAAACAGCAATGACAGAGCGAGAGAGAGAGAGAGAGAGAGAGAGAGAGAGAGAGAGAGAGAGAGAGAGAGAGATAGCGCGATAGTAAAGTGATATCGTACATTAATTATTGTTTATGCTTTAATGTTTTCAGTTTTTATTTTCATTTCCCATCAATTTCCGGTAGCAATGTCCTTTCGTCTTCGCAGTCCTGTCGTGTCGCGTGCCATGCATATTAATGATATTTTATCAAGCAGAAAATTCAAGCACTTTATACTTAAAACAATTCTCCCTCGCTGCCGGTCTCTATTTATATTTCGTGGAATTGAATGAAATTGAAATGAAATGTTGTTGGAGCACAGTGCACAGTGGATGAGATTATATAATAAAGTGACACAAATCAAAAAAATTCCTCATTTCGAGTGACGCAAGTATTCCGAGGAAGCAACGAAAAATCTGTGTGGACTTAGGTATGTCCTTGTGGCTCTGGGATAGCGTAGGGGATGCGTGCTATGCTCTTGATCCCAGGGTCCGAGGTTCGATTCCCGGCACAGGCGAAACGGAGTGTAATGTTCCAAGCCTAGCACTGGTTTTTCAAAAATCGCATGTTTAGGGGCACACTACATAAAAAGACATACACCCACATAAACACAAGAAAACCTCCTTGGTATCACAATGGGCCGATTAACGGCCTAAGTGGCAGCCACTTCAACCTACCTACCTAGGTATGTCCTTCCGTCTACATACCTACATATGTATCTATGATCGTATCACACAGAAGGAGGTTATTCAAACTTCGAATAGCACAAAAACCGCTGTTGAGAGTTTTTTTTTGGAAGGATATACCCACTGAGTGTCTCAAAATAAGTCCGCCATTTTCTTATGTTTGATTTTGAAATTTTCTTTAATCAAAAACTTGGTCTCTAAATATTCCCCTACAGGCTTGTCTCCCTTAAGTCACCGCTACAGATCAGAAATTTCTCTTGATTTAGGGGACATCGCCTAAGCCGACAACAAAGCCATACACCATCTAAGTACCTTTGTTCAGTTAAATATATTCCTTCCTTTGATCATCTACGGAGAACATTCCCTGGATTCGAAAGGATCCCGTAGACAACTGCAGTGCATCTCTGACAACAAACTGTGCTGCCATATTATTTAAAATTTAAACAAAAAATCATAAAAATCCAATAAGCTTCTAAAAATTAGTTGGGTTGTTTTGGATCCTTTAAAGGTAGTCCCCCAAAAGCTTTGGACCGCTTCAGGGAGTCACCTTTTTATATAAAAAAAAGAGCTAATCAAAACTAAACCATACATAAATAGCTTAATAGGCCCACTGTATTCTGAAGACATATTTGGCTACTATTAAACCGAAGAAGTCGTAATCCTGCTGAGCCGTCTCGACGATAATCAATTTTTAATGAGCCATTCAAAAAAGGGAAAACAAAAATTTCTCCCCATTTAAAGTCAAAATTTTCAATACACCTACAAACATATGTTTCCACTTAAATGCTTAACTCTCGAACACGTCCTTTCCCTCAATCTCTTTCATCTCCAGTTGCGCTCTATTCAAGGGGAAATTGCTCTGTGCGCCTAAATGTATGCCAGCCAACAGCAACGTTGGCGTGAACGTTTCTTGTTGTGACACTTTTGGGCATGAGTTTTTATTGATAGATTAATGAAATTAGCGGAATAAGTGCTCCAAAAGAGGGAAAACGGTAATTTTTTTTTTTACAATGCGCCTGCGGGGAAGAGTCTTTTTTTTATTTGTGTAATTGTGGGTTATATCTTATTAATTTGATTACCCATTGTAATTGAGACATTCTCAAAGAATTAAGGTATTTTTCACTTGCGAAGAAAATTGAAATAAAAACGAAACAAAAACAAATTATGTCCATTATCTCCTTTACGGCAACTTTGGTCTTTTTGGGAATTTTCTTTCTATCGAAGACTCCCCCACAAAGTTTACTTTACTTTGGCGTGTCTGGATTGAATTCTTAATGCCACAAAAAAATTGATTTGATATCAAAAAATTGTTTTATGACTTTTTCTATCACATTTCTGCTTCAATTCATTTTGATTGATACGCATTGCGTGTCTTTTAAAAAATTCCTTGCATACTTTATGGAGGTTTGTAGAGTGAGGATGGGGTTTTAAGCTACAAATTGAAATTTTATTTCATCCTGGGAAGCATGGAATAAGGGGAGTAGGCAGACACAAGACGCTGCTCGCATGCAAAATTAAAAACGGATGGGTTCATCGAAATTGCTAGCATTAATTTTAAGAGATTTCTGAAATTGATAAGGGTCAAGTTTTGCACAAATTAATTTTATTTGATCGTGCTAGAAAAAATAAATGGATAACGGTAAGTGTTTTATTTGTTTGTTCGATTAAACCTACGATTATTGGACCTATCGATTATTGAAATAATTGATTACTGAACCTATCGATTATCTAAATTATCGATAGCTACTCAGCTCTATCGAGCCAATAAATAAGACAAACTTACACACGTTCTCGCTTCATGACGTCGTGAAAAATCTTCAGTAATTCTGCCATTCTAAAGTGTCCCATTTTACAATCCAAATGAGAATTATATGCGCCATGCTAAAATTTTGTTCTATGCACTGATGCCAGAATGAGGGGGTTTACCTGTTTTGAGGGATGATGATGATGGTGATTATGGTGTTGATGGTGATGAATGTGGTGATGTGATTGATGGTGTTGATGTGTGATAATTTGATGGATTGGGATGGTGGTTTGATAGTTAAGTGTTGATGGTGATGATGTTGGTGATGGTGAGGTTGGTGATGATGATGGTGTTAATGTTGTTGATGGTGGTGATGATGATGATGTTGGTGATGATGATGGTGCGATTGGTCATGATGATGGTGAGGTTGGTGATGATAATGGTGTTAATTTTGTTGATGGTGGTGATGATGTTGATGATAATGGTGAGGTTGGTGATGATGGTGTTAATGTTGTTGATGGTGTTGATGATGTTGATGATAATGGTGAGGGAGGTGATGATGATGGTGATGATGTTGATGATGATGTTTAAATCTTAAAATAAATCTTCCGATTGTTCTCCAGCTCTACTGAGATGACTGAGAATTTCTTCGATTCATTGCTTTATATACGTTTCCGAAATCATGAATTCAGTGAGAATTGTAGGAATTTTTTGAAAAAAATTACCATTTCTCGGGGTAGTTTTGCATTTGGAGGAAAATAATGATTGGAAATAAGTTTTCAGGACGAATACCATCAAAGGGAACAATGAGCGTATTTGGAGGATGATTTTGGGGGTTCAAGCCCCCGTCGAAATGTGGGAAATTACAAAGGGGATTGAGAAAATGATCTCGGTGGACAGTTTTGTTATGCCCTAAACCACTTCTGAATTAATTTTCTGCGTCGGTGCGTTTTGTAAGGCAACTAAAAACTCAAGATGCCTTGGATTTCCTTACCCTTTTGGGTCCCATGTAAGAAGGGTATACGAAAATACAATAATGCCAGCGGACTGCATCAAGGTATCGAGGAGTTTAAGTGGGCCAGGATAGAAATCATTTGAACGACTTTCATTCTGTCGTCTTTGGAAATATCTCCCTGAAGAGTATTTTTTAAAATGTACATTGTTTTCGTAACCTTAATCCTTGCAGGATATGACATGTTACACATCATCATAAAACATGCGTGCCTGGTGGGAAAAATTTCTGTGTGTGTGCTTAAGGTACGTTTCCATGCGGGGAAGAGTCTTTTTTTTGTATAATTGTGGGTTATATCTTACTTAATTTGATTACCCATTGTAATTGAGACATTCTCAAAGAATTCAGGTATTTTTCACTTGCGAAGAAAATTGAAATAAAAACGAAACAAAAACAAATTATGTCCATTATCTCCTTTACGGCAACTTTGGTCTTTTTGGATATTTTCTTTCTATCGAAGACTCCCCCACAAAGTTTACTTTACTTTACTTTACTTTGGCGTGTCTGGATTGAATTCTTAATGCCACAAAAAAATTGATTTGATATAAAAACAAGTAAAGAAGTTTACATCGGCTAAGCCGATTGCACACATACCTTTTCCTCAGCCTGAAATATGTTAAAACATTACCTTAACAAAAATTCCTGCCGTTCCTAGCTTGGATATCTATTTATACCTTCTAAGACTCGAGATTATTATTAAGCACAAAATTTTCGCGGATGGTGAGCATGGTCAAATTTTAACCGTTAGAGGACATTTTGTCTAGCTGCGAAAACCTCAATTCAAAATAGTGAAAATAAAATTTTTGCGAATTTCGCGAATGGTGATCATAGTCAAGTTTTAACCGTTAAAGGACATTTTGTATAGCTGCGAAATCCTCAATTCAAAATAGTGAAAATAAAATTTTTGCGAATTTCGCGAATGGTGGTCATGGTCAAAATTTAACCGTAAGAGGACATTTTTTCTAGCTGCGAAAACCTCAATTCAAAATAGTGAAAATAAAATTTTTGCGAATTTCGCGGATGGTGGTCTTGATCAAATTTTAACCCTTAGAGGACATTTTGTTTAACTGCGAAATACTCAATTCAAACTAGTGAAAATCAAATTTTCGCGAATTTCGCGGATGGTGGTCTTGATCAAATTTTAACCCTTAGAGGATATTTTGTTTAACTGCGAAATACTCAATTAAAAATAGTGAAAATCAGGTTTTCGCGAATTTCGCGGATGGTGGTCTTGATCAAATTTTAACCCTTAGAGAACATTTTGTTTAACTGCGAAATACTCAATTCAAACTAGTGAAAATCAAATTTTCGCGAACTTCGCGGATGGTGGTCTTGATCAAATTTTAACCCTTAGAGGAAATTTAGTTTAGCTGCGAAATACTCACTTCAAAATAGTGAAAATCAAATTTTCGCGAATTTCGCGGATGGTGGTCTTGATCAAATTTTAACCCTTAGAGGACATTTTGTTTAGCTGCGAAATACTCAATTCAAAATAGTGAAAATCAATTTTGCGAATTTCAAGAATGGTGGTCATGGTCAAATTTTAACCCTTAGCGGTCATTTCGTTTAGCTGCGAAATACTCAATTCAAAATAGTGAAAATCAAATTTTCGCGAATTTCGCGGATGGTGGTCTTGATCAAATTTTAACCCTTAGAGGACATTTTGTTTAGCTGCGAAATACTCAATTCAAAATAGTGAAAATCAATTTTTGCGAATTTCGCGAAATGTGGTCATGGTCAAAATTTATCCATAATGGACGACTTTATTTGGCGGCAAAATACACAATCAGAAGAAGCAAAAAAATATAATTTTTGTATTCAGATATGAGAATAAGAGAAAGAGTGTTTTTTTCTATTGTGTAGGATGATGACCATAGTTATAGCGATGTCGCAATTTTTTTTCAGCGAAAGCTTAAGTCTACATAGTTGCTATACACTCACCAAATTTCAATAAGCTGGGATGTATAGTAAAAAAGTTATCCAGGAAAAACGTTAAAAATCGTGATTTTTGAAACTTCTGAACCACTTCCCACGACCCAAGAAGGGAATACGAAAAAAATTTGTATGCAATTTTTTGGACATTTACCTGGTTGAAGTCCATGCCAAATTTCAATATGATATCTTTCATGGCTTAGGAGTAAATTACGAAAAACTAAAGTGTGACCGACAGACAGACAGACAGACAGACAGACAGACAGACAGACAGACAGACAGACAGACAGACAGACAGACAGACAGACAGACAGACAGACAGACATGGCTAGATCGATTCCTCTTGTCACCCTGATCAAGAATATATATATATGTCTATATCTACCGCGACTCCTTTGGTATGTTACATACACCGTGCCAAACTTAATATACCCTTTCCTTCGGAAAAGGTATAAAAAATGTTATGACTTTTTCTATCACATTTCTGCTTCAATTCAATTTGATTGATACGCATTGCGTGTCTTTTAAAAAATTCCTTGCATACTTTGTGGAGTTTTGTTGGGTAAGGATGGGGTTTTTAGCTACAAATTGAAATTTTATTTCATCCTGGGAAGCATGGAATAAGGGGAGTAGGCAGACACAAGACGCTGCTCGCATGCAAATTTTAAAAACGGATGGGTTCATCGAATTGCTAGCATTAGTTTTAAGAGACTTTCTGAAATTGATAAGGGTCAACGTTTTGCACAAATTAATATTTATTTGATCGTGCTAGAAAAAATAAATGGATAACGGTAAGTGTTTTATTTGTTTGTTCGATTATTGAACCCACCGATTATTGGACCTATCGATTATTGAAATATTCGATTACTGAACGTATCGATTATCTAAATTATCGATAGCTGCCTAGCTCTATCGAGCCAATAAATAAGACAAACTTACGCACGTGATTTTTGTACCACAGATGGTAGTCGCGTTCGATTTTGGGTCTGTTTCGATTCCAGTCATTTCTGTCTGATATTAGTATTCGAGAGTTTCTAATAAAGTTATATTTAGGAGAGCAAATGTCAGATATGGTGATGCTTAAGCCTTCCTCTTTCTGCATTTCCCTTCCTAGCTGGGATAATCTACCCAGCTTGAGATCGTTTGCCAAGAGGAGTATCATTGCCTCCTTCTTGACGAATAGATTGAGTGGAGGTAATCCAAGTGTCACCTCAAGGGCCGCAGTCGGTGTAGTTCTCATGGCTCCACATATACTAATGCATGCCAGTCTCTGGAGTTTTTTGCTGGGGCTTAGTAAACCAAATGGGTGCACCATAGGATATAATGGGCCTGGCAATAGAAGTGTACATCCAGAGGCTGAGCTTCGGGTTGAGTCCCTAGTCCCTGCCAATAAGGCTGCGACTGGTCCATAATGCCGCTCTGGCTTTCTGTATTGCACTCTCAAGATGAGCATTCCAAGTCATTTTCTCATTGAGCGTTATCCCCAAGTATTTGATTTGGTTTACAAATGCTATCTCTTCACCATTGAGAAATGGTTTCGTGAAATGATCCCTTTTCATTTTCTTCGTAAAGATGATGGCATTTGTCTTCTTGGGGTTTATTGATAATTTGGATTCTCTGCACCACCTGGCCACGATGTTCAGGGCGTGCTGAAGCCGATACGAGATCGTGTCTTCATATTCGCCTCTTACAAGGATGACGATGCCATCAGCAAATCCTTGTACCTCGAATCTTTCAGCGCTCATACGAAGTTCATCCGCAACAATGGACCACAGGAGGGGAGATAAGACTCCTCCTTGAGGACAGCCTTTTGTTGCATTTGCTTTAATCTCGGCGCTGCCGAGGATACATCTAATTACCCTTGTTCTCAGAATTCTGCTTATCCATGCATGTATCGTGTTGTTGACTCCTTTGTCACGGAGGCCGCTTTCAATATGTGAGTGATCCGTATTATCAAAGGCTCCCTCAATATCAAGAAAGCATGCCATTCCGAATTCTTTGCAGTTCACAGATTCCTGGATTTTACCTGTGGGCTGTGAAGTGCATGAATCGTAAATTTGTTTTGCTGGTATGCATATTGATGATCGTGGAGAGGATTTGCTACTAGGTACTCTTCCCTGATGTATCTTTCAACAATTTTCTCAATGGTCTTGAGGACAAATGAAGTCAGATTTATTGGCCTATAGGATTTTGGTAGGTCGCTGAGCTTCCTTCCCCCTTTAGGAATATATTTGACTATCACTTCCTTCCAGGTAGAAGGAATAGTTCCCATTGCAAGTCCTGCCCTGAAAATTTTAATCAGGCATGGCATCAAATTGCTTAGGCCTCTCTGCAGTAGGGCTGGAAAGATTCCAACTACTCCTGGGGCCTTGAAGGGAGAGAATGAGTTGATTGCCCATTCAATTCTGTCTGCTGTGACTATTTGACGAGCAGTTCTCCAGTCACTGACGCGGGGCCTATTGGCTGCCAAAGTGCTGGACTGAGTGTTGAGCTGATCACATAGTGTGAACCCCGGAAAGTGTGCCTCTGTGAGAAGTTCCAGTGATTCTCTGCAGTCTTTGGTAAAGATTCCATCCGGTCATATGAGAGGCTCGATTGGGTTAGTGTGGCTCTAAGAGATTATTCTATGGACCTTAGCACTACCACTTAGGTCTTGCAGCCCTGAGCAGAAGTTTCTTCATGATTCTCTTTTCGCCCTTCTAATTTCCTAATTGTAGGCGGCTAGGCCGTTCTTGTATGCATCCCATTCATCCTGGGATTTAGCTCTATTAAAGAGCCTCCAGCATTCGGCTCTTAGATTGGCTAGCTTTTTGCTCCACCATGGTGTGATCCTATTTCCAGTCTTTGACAGGACAGGCTTCATGGTAGGCGTTGATGACTGCTGTGTTTAAAGTGCTAGCAGCCAGTTCAAGGTCATAAACATTTCTGATGGTATATTTGTGCTAATCTAGGTTAACCATGAGGGATTCTTTATAACGCTGCCAGTCTGTGGTCCTAGGTGCCCTATACGTTTCAGTAATTTTTCGACCTAAATGAATGTCAAAGGTAATATGACGGTCATCAAACATGGATGTTTCTGTAGAAACTTTCCATTTCTTGACAAAATGCCTTATAAACGATGTGGCTAAAGTGATGTCTAAGACGTCCTCCCTAATTCTATTTATAAAAGTAGGCCTGTTGCCCGGTATTCAATAAACTCAAATTATTTCTAGCGATAAATTCAAGTAGGCACTCACCTCTACAGTTAATGTCGTTGCTGCCCCAGATCGTGTGGTGTGCATTAGCGTCACTTGAAACGATTAGTTGCTGATTCCTTTCTGCGCTGTAGTCCACCAGGCTCTTCAGTGCTAGTAAGTCAAACTCCGTAGAGTCCCCTGGCAGATAAGCTGAGCATACAATCTTTATCTTACCCGCCGAAGTCTCGGCAGTTACCAGTGCTGAAACCTGGTCCTTATTGGTATGCTGTGGAATAATGAAAGCATTAATACCATCTCTTACCAAAATACAAGCTCTAACAGGTTGGCTGATAAGTCCCCGGTCTAACAAAGAAAAACACATTTTTTTGTCAAAATTCGTTTTTATTATTCAACATAGTTCCCTTTAAGAGCGATACAACGATTATAACGACCTTCCAATTTTTTGATACCATTTTGGTAGTACTCCTTCGGTTTTGCCTCAAAATAGGCCTCAGTTTCGGCGATCACCTCTTCATTGCAGCCAAATTTTTTCCCTGCGAGCATCCTTTTGAGGTCTGAGAACAAGAAAAAGTCGCTGGGGGCCAGATCTGGAGAATACGGTGGGTGGGGAAGCAATTCGAAGCCTAATTCATGAATTTTTGCCATCGTTCTCAATGACTTGTGGCACGGTGCGTTGTCTTGGTGGAACAACACATTTTTTCTTCTTCATATGGGGCCGTTTGCCGCGATTTTCGACCTTCAAACGCTCCAATAACGACATATAATAGTCACTGTTGATGGTTTTCCCTTCTCAAGATAATCGATAAAAATTATTCCATCCCATCCCAAAAAACAAAGAGGCCATTACTTTGCCAGCGGACTTTTGAGTCTTTCCACGCTTCAGAGACGGTTCACCGATCGCTGTCCACTCAGCCGACTGTCGATTGGATTTAGGAGTGTAGTGATAGAGCCATGTTTCATCCATTGTCACATATCGACGCAAAAACTCGGGTGTATTGCGAGTTAACAGCTGCAAACACCGCTCAGAATCATCAACACGTTGTTGTTTTTGGTCAAATGTGAGCTCGCGCGGCACCCATTTTGCACAGAGCTTTTTCATATCCAAATATTGATGAATTATATGACCAACACGTTCCTTTGATATCTTTAAGGCCTCTGCTATCTCGATCAACTTCATTTTTACGGTCATTCAAAATCATTTTGTGAATTTTTTTGATGTTTTCGTCGGTAACCACCTCTTTCGGGCGTCCACTGCGTTCACCGTCCTCCGTGCTCATTTCACCACGCTTGAATTTTGCATACCAATCAATTATTGTTGATTTTCCTGGGGCAGAGTCCGGAAACTCATTATCAAGCCAAGTTTTTGCTTCCACTGTATTTTTTCCCTTCAGAAAACAGTATTTTATCAAAACACGAAATTCCTTTTTTTCCATTTTTTTCACAATAACAAAAGTTGCTTCACAAAAGACGCTCTATCTCACAAACTAATTGACTTGCAGACGTCAAATTTTGACACGAATCATTTGAAGGTTGCAACTATATAAAAATAATATGCATTTAATACTAGCGACGCCATCTATATGTCAGACCGGGGCCTTATCAGCCAACCTGTTAGGTCGACCTTGGTTCATATGGTCGTAGATGAGCTTACCTTTTAGACCCCTTATCTGGTTATCGTATATGTACGGCTCCTGGATTAGGGCAAGGTCATTCTTTTCTGAGATGAGGCGCTGCGTCAGGACTGCCGAGGCAGCTTCGGCGTGTTGTAAATTGACCTGGAGGCACCTCATCTCAAGATTTAATTACGCTGCGTCCTCTTCTCTTCCCGCATCCACTTGGGCAGTTTAGTCCCATGGTTGGGTGCGTTGCGGCTTGGGATCTTCGACGCTGCTGTTGCTCTTTTCGGTCGACTTATGCTGAGTGCCAGCGGAGATTCCACTCGGCCTGTCGTCCGATGTTTGGACATGCGACTTGGAGGTGCTTTGTCCATTCTAAGACTGGGCAGACGAGGCACTGACGGCTGTTTTCGCTGCAGGTACCTTCACTGCGTCCGTATGGGTCCTCTTTCTAGCCAGTGTCTTAGGCGCTCCACTAGGCAATGAAGTTCTTTGTACTTGGGGCATAGGTTCCCCTTTGACTTGGATCTGCGTGAAGTTCAAGCACAGTTTCCCCGCCAAGGCGGTGATCCTGTTCTTCGAAACTTCGTCCACAGAGAAAGTTATTGTTTCTCCACCGTTCTTATCCTTCTCTGTGCGCAGGATCTTCCAGAAGGATGTGCGGAGGCCACCATTCTGCTTTCCCAAACGCATGAGCATCACCTCCGGAGGAAGAACGGCTGTTGGAGGGCACTTCATCGCCCTGAAATACTTTGAGTACAGCACCCGGAAATAGCTGTATTTTCGGAACGCATCCTACCAGCCATGCCTTCGTTTCACCATCATCGCAGGTTGGTAATGATAACCAACCGTCGCTATTATCGCTGGTAATGAAGCCATATATGTATGAAATACAAGACAAAAACTTGAACAAAAACAACAATGGATGGGATGGTCGACGAAAAATTATCTCTTCTTTTATTAAAATTACGACCAAAATTTCACTAAATAGCAAACGATAAAAAATCTCTTCAAAAAGAGTAAGTTTTATCAAGTTTCGGATTAAAATCATCATGATAAGATTATGTACCTATTATTTACTGTTATTAACTTATATTTGTTTTATGTTATGTTATATAAAATCTATATAAACAACAGCAGTTTCATCGAAAACTGCAAATCAGAAAGCCATGTCGGAGCGCGAAGTTTCTTACGATGCTGAGAAAAAGATTTGGGCGGGTCCGAAAACCGAACGGAAGTATCCACCAAACACGACACTCGGTGAGGCAATTTTGGAAGTTCTGAAGAGAAACCCGGAAAAAGTTATGCAAATTTCGGATTCAACCGGTGAAATCAAGACGGGGGCTCAGCTTATGCGGGACAGTCAATTGATTGCCCACTACCTTATAAGTCAAAATCTTAGGCTAGGCGATATTGTTGGCCTATATGCGAATAATACCACGAATCTTACGGCCGTCATTATAGGGGCTCTTCTCTGCGGAACGCCATATAATCCTACATTTTCCAGTTATGACAAAGGTACAAATAAAATTACTACAACAATGGCATCAGTATTTCATGTGAAGTTTTTTACACAGAAAATCTGGTTCTTAATTTCCAAGTGACGAAACCCAAAATATTTTTCTGTGAAATCGGGAACTACGAAACGTTGAAATCGGCTCTAACTGAGCTCGATCCACAAGCCAAAATTGTCATTATCAATGGGAGGTTGGAAGGTATTGAAAGTGTTTTGGATATTTTAGGGGATCAACGGGAAATTTCGGATGACGTGAGGTAAGTTCAATTGAGAAGGAAACCATAAACTAAGATGGAATTTGGACAAGATATTTTTATATGCACCTGCAGGCAGGATATTATGTTTTGTATGAATCATTCACCCGGTACAATAGACGTCCGCAGTTATAAACCAGTGACTAGCAATTTTAAATATTTACATAATGAGTAAAAACTTCAAATTATATCAAAGATAATGCTTACATTAATATTCAACTATAGATATCCTTGCGTTAATCTTAATGGTGATGCAACTGCCGCTTTATTGTTTACATCCGGAACCACAGGTAAACCAAAAGTTGCTGCCAGATCGCATGAATTATTTTTGGAACTAACGACAATGTGAGTAGCAATAGAAAACGGGCTTTTATCTCTCTCAAATTTACATCAAGAATCTATTCTTAAATTCAAAAAAATCTTCTTTCAGTTCTCCAAACGATGTGCTATCAACGTTCAGTTTAATAAATTGGATTTCCACAAACATGGCTTTTCACAATTCACTACTGAGTGGCATAACGCGTATCATAACTGAATCACCGTTTACATCTGATTATTGCTTTTATCTGGTTGCCAAATATAAAATCACCCTATTTTTTCTGTCAACCGGAATGGCACAGACGTTATCTCAATGCAATTTAGATGAAAAAGCAGAATATTTAAGTAGCATAAAAATACTACTGGTAGGCGGTGCCAAAGTTCATGAGATGGTAGCAAAAAAACTTCAGTCAATTCTTTCAAAAGACGCTCGAGTAACAATAGCATATGGTCTTACAGAAGTAGGAGCAGTTGCTAGCGGAATACCTTCATGCGGATATGACTGTTTCAGTGGACTTGCGAAAAACGTTGAAGCACGTATTATCGATCAGGAGAGCGGCAAGGCCATGGGACCCAACGAACAAGGGCTTCTGCATATACGTCAACCTTATAAATGGCCTGGTTACTACAAAGATGAGGGTGCCACTAAAGCAATATACACTGATGGCTGGTTTAATACACAAGATCTTTCATACTTTGACAATGAAGGACACTTGTTTATCCTAGGACGGAACAGTGATATCTTTAGGATCAAGGATTTTTTCATCAATCCAATAGAAATTGAAGAGGTTATTTATCAATTGCATGGCATTGCGGAAGTTTGTGTTTTTGGAAAACCAGATTTCATGGAGCAGTTACATATATCCTGTGCCATTGTTCGCAGAGGTGATGAATCTGGGAAATAATTAACCAAATATGATATTATTAATCATGTAGAGCAGAAACTTTCGGAGATATATCATCTTGAAGGTGGTGTTTACTTTGTGGAGTCCTTGCCGAAAAATTCAGCTGGAAAAATTGTGAGAAAAAATATTCAGAATATAATAAAGAATTGTTCTCAGTGATTGGCAAATTTAGCTACTCCACGAGTAGGCCTAATGTGGTCAACTAGGGGTCAATTGTCCCACATGTACGAGTTGGTCTAAGTTTTTAACTACACTTTCTCTAGACACACACTCATATGAGCTATGACAATAAATTTAATTTTTGTTTTAATTTTTCAACGGAAAAAATTTTTTATGAAACAAGTAAGGGTGTTATAGTCAGGCGAGTCTGACAATAAAATACCCGACACATACAGACATGTTTAAATATTTTTTGAACGCCCAAAAAACAGGACCACTAAGTAAGAATATACAAGATGTCTTATAGGCCATTAGGGACTCCATCTACCGACTTTTGTTAAAGTTTCTTTATGAAAACCACCCCTTTGCCACACCCACTTTTCCAATTTTTTTTTGAATTATAATTGTAGGCTTAAATATATGCTCAAATTCTAAGTTTCATTGAAATATTTTGAAAAAGTCCGATTTTGAGGCAGTTTTGGGTATTTTTTTGGCAGACCCTAGTACTGGAGGTACCCTTAATAATGGACCGATCAAGGAAATTTTTTAAGGAGGATGTTTATGGCTACAAAGGAAGCATAAGTGCCAAATGTCGTTCAAGTCGCATTTGAATTTCGGGTGTAGGAGACAATTTTCGAAAACCGCCCTTCTGCCACACCCACTTTTCCAATTTTTGGAAATAATATTACTGGCCTTTAAATATGATCAAATACCAAATTTCATCAAAATATCTTGAAAAACTCAGATTTTAGAGCAGTTTTTGTGATTTTCGTAACAGACCCTAGTACTGGAGGTACCCCTAAAAATGGTCCGACCGGGTCCATTCTCGAACTTGTTCTTACTCATGTCCCCGTGAGCACGCATACCAAATTTTGTCGAGATAGCTCAACTCCTTCGATAAGAAAACTGTACGCAGACAGACGGTCCATTACTAAATCGAATCTCCTAGTGATGCTGATCATATCTATATATATTTTGTATGGTCTATCTCGACTGGTTCTGGGTGTTACACACAACCACACAAACGCAATATAGCCTCGACACAGAGTGTGTCGGGTATAAAAATTTCCCGGGGAATATTCGTTTAAATAATTCTCAAAAGGCACAAAGTCTTTAAATGCCGTTGCTTTTTTTGTTGGAATTTGTTTTGTTTCCGCTTATGGAAGATTTTTTTTTTTACTAGGTGTTTGTGCCCGCGAGGAATTAATGGTCTTGCGACCCAAATGGGGCAAAGGGAAATCGTATGGAAGTCGAATAAAGGAGGACTAATCAACAACGTACCTGGGATAACGGCAACGATTGACAGATTTGGGAGATGTTGCTGCTGCTGCTGTTGTTGACTCGGAGGATCGTGAAGTTTTCCCCAACAAAAATGGAAATATTATCAAAGTATCGCGAACGCGTCCCGCACTCAACACTTCACTTCACTTCACTTCTGGTATAACGGAACGGCGATTAAATCGTTTTTGGAACGGTTAGAAAGTCGCGGACGTGTCGTTGGCTCAACAGTTGGATTTGAATCAATTTTAAGGCTGACCGGTGTTGCCAGTTAAGCCCGGCGGGAAAAAAAGGCGAGCAGCTGGGCTTGAAGTGCTGCCCTCCTTTTCCCCGTTTTTTCGCCGTGCTTATCTTTGTGTACCCTCTAAATTATGAATTGCAAATTATTTTAACCCATTTTGAATATACTGGTTGAAAAATTGACCAGGATTCCGAAAAGGGTTAAGCATGACACAGCGAGGATCAAAATCCTGTGAACTAATCTGTACTAAGAGCACTGTTTGATCAATTGTTGACTCTTTTGTTTAAATATCGTTAAGGCTATGGTGTAAATGAGAGCAAGAAAGTCTCTTTCCTTTATATAACAACAGAGCAAGCATCCAAAAATGGGTTAATAAATATAATTTGGCATTCTTAATCTAAATTGACTAAAAAAAAAAACATCTATCCGCATCAAAAGATAAGAAGCTATTGAATGGCAAGGCAAAACAACAACAAAGCGCAATAATCCATCAGCTGTGACGTCACGTCGAAGTGGCGCGAGCTCGTTTCATTCGTTTATTGATTTTTCTGTCATACTTAGGACATTTCTCTCAAATACAAAATGAGATTTGAACTTGAACGCGATTGAACCGGTTATAATTGGGAGTTTATCGAACCCGGTTATAATTATCATTGGCGAGAAAGCTTTTTCTTAGTACTCAATACCGAATTAATTCTCTATTGCTTAATAAAACAACTTAGTGCGAAATAAGAATTTTTGCCGCTTATTTTTATGTATAGGATTAATAAAACCATCTGTAGTGAAAAATTTCTTTCAATTATTTAATATTCCATGCAGAAAAGTGTTAATCAGGCATGTGCTATAATCCGATAGCTGACGGAGTCGGAATTAAAATCGACCAAAATTTCATAAAGAACTTACAGATTTTGTTCGTTTTGGTTTTGAGTCGGAACTGATATTGGTTCTTAATTGCAGAGAGCCCTATTTAATCCGCTTGTCTATGAGATATATATGAAATTTCAGTTGACTAAATTGCCGATTCCGTCAGTTTTCGGGTTCTATCACATGCCTGAATAAAACTTTTTAAATGAAAAAAAAATTTCCCCCGATTTTTTGTTATATATATATGCCTCGGAATTTTAATATGTAAAAAAATAAAAAAAAAATTAAAAAAATATTCAAGAAAATTCCAAAAAAAAATGCAAAAAAAATTACTAAAATGCCGATTCGTCATCGGGTATCACATGCCTGAATAAAACTTTTTAACATGAAAAAAAAATTTCGAATAATATATGCTCAATTAATATGTAAAAAAATAAAAAAAAAAAAATATTCAAGAAAATTCAAAAAAAATGCAAAAAAAATTCAAAATATTCAAAAAAAATCAAACTAAAATGCAAAAAATTCAAAAAATTCAAACAAATAAAAAAATGCAAACAATTAAAACAAATCAAAAAATTCAAAAATTCAAAAATAAATTCAAAAATAAATTAAAAAATCAAAAATTTTTAAAAATTTAAAAAATTTTAAAAATTCAAAAAATTTTAAAAATTCAAAAAATTCCAAATTAGTTGGATTTAGTATGCCTAATAAAATGTTGAATGGTCAAATTAACAAAAAAAAAGCCTACTTCATTGAATAAAATACTTATTCAAAAAGCACAGTTAAATGCAAAAAAATTCGAAATATTCAAATAATTCAAAATCCGAGCTCTATTAATATATATCATGCAATAGAGGTATAATCGATTTTTTCCTTCAAGATTCCATACAAATAAGATCATATTGCCCCCCATTCAATCCGTGCGATTTTCTTCGAGCACACAGATTTCCTTCCTCCTGCGTTGTGTGCTACGTCCAACTTAACCGCTTTGAAAACATTTCGCGCTCAAAACTATTTACTCTCAGGCTTAGTGATTTGCAGATCTCCATTTTAGATTATGAACAAGTCGAATCACTGTGAGAGATTTGATTAAATTTGATTAAAGAGTGATCGCATAAACGAGTTTAGTCGAAAATTGCAATTTAAATGATGTTGAAGTTCAACCTGATCGTAGCGGCTTGCGACGGTTTCGGAATTGGTATTAAAGGTGATCTTCCATGGAAATTGAAGTGAGTTTTTTCATTAATGTTTTTTTTTTTTTTTTTTACATTTATATAAAGTTTTACCACAAATTCTAACAATTACAGAAAAGAGCTGAAGTATTTCAGTGCAACGACGAAACGTGTAAAGGATGCACGAAAACGTAACGCAGTCATAATGGGCAGAAAGACGTACTTCGGTGTCCCGCCGAGCAAACGTCCATTGCCTGATCGTTTGAATATTGTTTTGAGTACGACACTCAAAAAGGGCGAACTGCCCGAAGGTGTCTTATGCTTTCCAAATTTGGAAGCCGCAATGAATCATCTCGAAACGAACGCTTCGCTAAGAAATGAAATCGAAAATATTTGGATCGTTGGCGGAAGCGGTGTCTACGAGGAAGCTATGAGCTCGGAACGTTGTTGCCGCTTGTATTTGACAAAGATCCATGACAATTTTGATTGCGATACATTTTTCCCAGAAATACCAAGAAGCTTTAAGGAAGTACCGTTGGATGATGAAATACCGAAAGGAATTCAAGAAGAAAATGGAATCGAGTATGAGTATAAAGTGCTGGAAAAGCAATATTAAGTTTATTTAAATAAAGATAATGGATTTTTTTTTTTTTTGTTGATTTAAAAAATATATTTTATTTCTTTTGTACATCTTCTGCTGTTATTGTATCACCGGTCAGTCCTTTGGCCGCCAACATTAGCTCATAAAGTTGAACGGTTTGATCATCGGAAAGCATCTCAACGGTGCTCACGTTCAATTCTTCACCCAGTGAGCCTTTCGGTTTGCCTCGAAGTCCAATTTGGGATGTAATTGTAACGGCATAGTGCTGAAATAGTTTGAATAATTGTTGTAATTATTGAATTAATTTGGTTTGTTTTTGTTTTTTTTTTTACCGCCCATTCAGTCATGAACACTTGTGCCTCCATCGGTGAGCAATTTAGGTGCCGGCGGAACTCGTCGCGTGCATAGTTATCGCCAACAATGCGTAGCTCCTCAGGCAAACCTAGATTTCAATACGATTAGGTTTTTTTCTTCACAATAGGTAAATAAGAAGCGAATAAAAATACATACATACCTCTGTGTAGCCGTAGAATTGTTTTGTATAGCATTCGCACTCTTTGTGGATGCGATAGTTCAGACATCAATGCTTTGGACATTTCGGCTGGAGTATATCTTAATTTTAGGCCATCTAAATCTATACGTTGTCTATAATATTTTCAATTGAATAACCAATTGTTTACAATAAACAGCTGATCGAATGCACGCACATCTGATGGGCTTAATAATTTGTAAAAAGAGACACAAATCAAAAAACGTTTTTCTGCTTTTTCTCGTTTTATTGAAATTTTTGTGCGAGCGGAATATGAACGAGAGAAAAGGTCTTAAATTGAATAAAATTTTCGGTTTCTTTGAAATTATTTTAAGTTCATAAGACCATAATTTATTGTGAGTTTTTATGGAGATTATAACATTTTGTAGAATGACACAAAGTTTAGAGTTGTGTCACTTTTGAAAAGTGTCAACAAATTCTTTGACCATCCCGACAGTGATGATATTTTTCGCACTTAACAAAAATGGTACGAAAAAAAATACTGCACATTTATTCATTTGTTTTCTCGAGAGTCAGACACACGAGCAATGTTTTGAAACAATTAAGTAAGTGGAGGAAGACGTGCGAAGAATACAGATGGTTATTGGTTACATGTTCCGGAACAATCTGTGCTTCTCTTTCGTTCTCATGCATTTAAATGTGATGTTTTTGAAACAATTGTTAGTGTTAGTTTGTCTGACGCTCGCGTTTCGTGTTTTCATTTGAAAAAGTAGTGAAATGTTACAAAAACAGTAGTTTTTCTTTTTAAAGTAGTTTTTTAACAAAAGTTTGTATAATATTTTGTTTTGTGTAGGTCCGAGAACAGACCATTGAACGTTATTTTCTCGTAGTTCAAAAGATCAATAAGCGTATGGATTTTTTTTTGCTTATATAGAATGTCATTCTAAAACATACGCTGAAATTGCATAATTGAATTTTTCCATAGGCTGAAAAAGCAAACACTTGCCAGATTGGCCAAAGAAGTGCTACCATAAACGAAGGTTTCACGAAGACAATCACTGCACAGTGGATTCCCTTTTTCTAAGAATATTTTTTTTATCGCAAATTCTTTCGATCGGCAAATACATATTTATTCTTGACCTTAAGCTCGAAAAAAGTGTAGTATTTCTAAATGGAAAGATGGAATTTTTTGTCATAATGGTTTGTTCATTTTATATAAGCACAAAGGAGACATAATTATACATAATAATAAGAGTTAAAAGACTTTCCAAAATATTCATCTACACATTTATTTCCAATCAAAATAATTTATAAATTTTTTAAAATTAAATGCCGCGAGACTGTAGAAAACTTAGTGCCTTATTGAGAAGCTATTTATCATAATCCATTATTTTTTTAAATAATTTTTATAATAATTTTTGCCGCCATAATATTGCTAGACATTGATTGATCGTCATTTAACCATATTTTCCTTCGAATTGAATCCGCGTCAATGCTACAACAGTTTCCAATATTTTCACATTTCTATTCCAATTTCAATTACATGGCAGACTAGGCTTCCTGAGGATTTTGAAGACGCCTTTGCTTGGACGATTGCTCCATTATTTCCACCGTGCGTGCCAAAAGGCTTCGTATCAAATCAAAAGTGGTCAGATTCCATTTCAGAAGGTCAAGTTTCCGTTCTTTTTCCAATGCTTCAGGTGGTAACATATTTTCATCGTTATTTATGCTAACCGTGACCAGTTCTGCGGCACGTTGATATGATTGCTTTTGTTTTTCAGTGTCCCAATTGGTTTCAACTTGTTTCGCTTCATGCTTATAGTGCGCTATTGAGTAATCTAATCCCTTTTGCAATGGAAGAAAGAATTGCGTCTGAAGTTCTTCTTCAAATTCCCAGAATCCTGTTCGATTGCAAGAATCGCTCAGAGCAAAGTACCGTACAATATTAAGGGCTGCTGAGATCTGTTCCGCATTTTCAAGTAAATCTGTTTCCGCGCCCTTCTCCAACCGGCATATAACATTCAATAGAAGTTCTTTAAAGAGCTTTCCGCTGTACTCTTGAGGTAGTTTTTGTGCTCTGGATGTCGTATAAAGTAATTCAGCAACAATATCCTTGTAAATTGTACTTAAATAGCTTTTAAGGCCTTTGTGAGCTAAACCAGGCAATATATTGGACAACACCAGATAGCGTCCTTCATCATCTAACGTTATTATATACTTTTTAAGTATCAATGTACACAGACGACGAACTGTAGATTGTGTTGAATAGCCCACAAATGTACAGAGACGTTCACAGAAATTTTTATGCACATCAAGCTCCAGAGCCGCAACTGGAATTCGTCGTTTAGCCATGAAAACAGTCAAAATTTGTTGAGCCAACAAAAGGCCACGTAAATGCAAAGCCGGCTCTTCATGGGTGAACAAATTGTTAACAAGATAAAGACACGATTCAAAAATGAAGTAGGGTTCATAAACTTTCGGCGCTTCGGATATATATTTTTGCATCGTTGGGTCGAGAAAGAGAATACAGTAATAAACGGCAAGTCCCTCCAATGGGACACGTTCTTGTATGAGAAAAACATTCTTGGAGCTCATTTCATAAACACCCTTCGACATGTCCAGTGGTCGATTCCAACGTTCACGTTCTTCTACAATCGTTAGGAAATAATAAGGATTGATCATCAGTTCTGTTAGATGATGCGTAAGATCCCGCACAACTTGCAAGGTATACGAATTGGTTTTACGTTCATCCGTCACCGTAAGATCCAACAAGGCTAAAGGCTTGCTAAGTAGTTGGACAATAAAACAAGAAAGCAGATTACGACGGCTCTTTAGGCTGCAGTCTTTGAATAAAGCTGGTTCACGTGATTGCTTCAGTATAATATCCTTTAGCGGTCTATAGAACAAACCAATCGTTATATAATGCGATAGCAGATCTTCAACCAATTCATTTTGCTCCAACAATTTCAGTTGATCATCATCACAGCCACTCGTAACTATTTCGGGTAACTTACGCTGGTCCAAGCAACTACGGACCGTATTAAATGCCCAATCATAGGCCTTGGCATTTTCATCTCCATAGTTCAGTAAAAGTGCCTGAAGCGAACGAAGAAATGTGCTGAATTGATAGTGATGTTGCGATTCTTCAATCAATTCCAGCAACTCAATTAATAGATTCTCCGATGGGACATATGTAGCCACTTGCTTTAGAATTTCATCGGCACAATTGTATAGCGAAGGATTCTCTTGGTAGACGCGTGCATCCAAGTTTTTAATACAAATATCACGGAGGTAATCATCTTTGAATTCCTTTAGGTATGAACTTATTTGTCCAGTTGTTATTGCAGAAGCAAATACTCGAGCAACTTCATCATAAGAACGCTTTTCCAAAAGAGTTTTTACGTTGGCAGCGAAATGTTGTGTCGAATTTTCGATGGAATCCATAGTTCATGGCGCACTTAATTTCTTACTTGAATTTTTCCTTTTTTTTAAGTCAAGTTTCTAGTTCAAAGCGACGTATTAAAAAACCGTTGATAGCAAGAGCTTCTTATTTTTCTTGACTACAGTATTCCCTTGATATAAGTAAACTTAATATAAAGATTTTAAAGCCGCATTTCAATAATAGTGGCTCATTTAACTGAAACTATTGTGAGTATTTTTTAACGGTATTGAAGAAAATTATATGATGAAAAAAGTTGATCAATTGGTCTTTCATATTGATTCGTAAAATGATTTCATTGATTCCTCTTTATTGAGTGTTGATAGTGACCGGCAGTATTCGCCGATAGCTCGTTGCGATGCTGTAAGCTTATCGATAGCGAGCCCATTCGATAGATGGCTTTAAAAAAAAAATCGATACAGTTAACACTTAAGCGAACCCGACACGGTACTGAATAGCCTACTGAATTCATACGTACGTGTTCAGTATGTTTGCGTCGACACGTTACTGAATTTAGTATACTTCATTATTTGTCGCTTGTATTCAACGAGTGCAGACGACGATGTCAAACGCGGACAAAATAATTTTGGCGGCTGTTGTAGTGGCATTAAAAAAAAAGGAAAACGAAAAACAAGAAAGGATTTGGATGAAAAATTGGCTAAAAAAAAGGAAGGAATTTGCTCATACTAATTTATTGAATGAAATAAAAATATCTGGGCTTTTTATATCCCACAGCGCAGGTAAACCACGGTAAAATTCAATGAATTCCAAAATAAATGATTTATCATCGTTGTCCGCCATCACGTCGTCTCGCCGTAAAATTTTCTCTCAAATGAATTCAGTTACTGAATTCAGTATGTCGCGCATACGCGTTACTGAATTCAGCCATTCAGTACGCAAAATCAAAACGATTTGGATTTTGCGTACTGAATCGCTTCCCTCGTTGTAAGTGAGACGCATACACATCTATTTTACTAATACACATATAGCGTTCAGTACTGAATTCAGTACCGTGTCGGGTTCGCTTTACATACAGCCCGATTCTGAATATTTCCGGGAAATTTACTTTTCTCGAGACTAAAATTCTCCTTTTTCAAATAGATAGGGTAAGGAAAATTATGGGTATGGGTCAAATACCCATTTCCCATCAAATTTCTTCCCCCAAATATTTAAAAAAGAAAAATTTTTTCTCGAGAAAAGTAAATTCCCCGGCAATTTGTTCCCCGGGAATATTTAGAATAGGGCTGATAGCCTTTTTAGAGGCTATACTCAGATATGATATAAATATTTGTACATTAAGGGAAAGTAAGTTAGTACTCTACAGCCTCATAGAGTGTGAGAGAGAAAACTATAATCACTCTTTTTAAACTATTCAAAATATTTCAAAAATTTTACACTTTCGAAGATAGTGTCCGTGTTTACGCTGAAAATTGAGCTACAATCAGTTGTTCTGGCATTTACTTTGCATAAAAAATTGGCTTGTTGATTTCTCTGGCGAAGTAAAGCCGGAAGGTATGATGCAACCCTTTCGATTAGGGGCTGTCTATTAATTATGTAAGGGATATTTTGAGCATTTTTTTTACTGCATATGTGAGAACAAGCTATTACAGTAGTCAATTATTGACATCAATTCTCACTTTCTTGGCCAGTGAAGTACGAGAAGGAAGAGAAAAATTTAGAACTTTTTGGTGGCACGTACTCAGTAAATAGTTTTGTCCTGTCTTTCGTACGTGTAAGGGCTCATTTACACTTTTGACGTTTGACATCAAAAAAATTTGACTTCAAAATTCAAAGTTAAAAGCAATGAATTTTCAACAACTTGTTCATTAATGAATGTATATATTGGGTAAATACTAGTGATGCCACGAATAGTGGATTTGGCCGAATACCGAATACCGAATATTCGGTCAACCTCTCGGCCGAATAACGAATATTCGGCAACCGAATATTCGGCACGTAGTAAAGACAGCTTGGGCCTACTCGCGACTAGCTGGAGTCAAGACAAAAGCTGCCGGTGAAAAATTTGCCCACTGTTTATAATGTTTTCGAAGAAAATTTAGAAGAAGCTAGCGTACATTTAATATTTCTGAAGAATAAAATGCAAATCTGCTGTATTTTTAGTTCTCGTTAATTAAATTTTTTTACGTTATTGTGAGAAAAATTTAATTTGTAGTTACTGCTGATTTTTTCAATAAGTTATTTCTACTATTCGGTATTCGGCCGAATATTTTAACTATTCGGCCGAATACCGAATACTGAAAAATGACGCCGAATAGGCCGAATACCGAATAGTGGGGCCGAATATTCGTGGCATCACTAGTAAATACATTCAGGAAAGAAAGAGGAGGCTTTTGGTCATTTCACATCAAAAACGCATGTACATCTATGACAAATTAATTGTAGAAAATTATTCTTAACCCAAAAGCAGTACCAGCAGCAGCATCATAGTATATTTATTTAAGTGAGCGAAACCTAATTTATGAAGTTAAAATTTTAGAGCCTTCTTTTTGGATGTATTTCGACCGAAGAACTATACAATTTCAATGGATTTGGTAAAAGCTGTCATTCAATTCATAAATGTTTTTCGAAAACAAAAATAAAGCAACTATCGAATATCGATAGCAGCGAATGGAACCGCTCAATATTATCGATAGCATTGCAGACCTATGTTCAAGTGCCAAATCAGCTGTGCAGTACGCCAAGGAGTAAAATCTAAATAAAACAAAACAATATTAATTTAATTTAAAGGCTTCAATAGAAGTGATTAAAAATTGCCCGGAAAAGTGAAAAACACGAAATGACGCAGAAGTTTAAGTTTACGGAAGGTGAGCAGAGCTGGATTACTGAATGCGAGAATAGAACTTTTAATTTTAAATAATTTCCAGGCGAGCGCGTTCTTTGCTTCCATGGACCACTAATATACGAAGCAAAGGCTCTTAAGAGCACTGTCTCCAAAGACAAGCAAATCAAGTACTACATACACTACGCTGGCTGGAACAAGAAGTAAATGACTAAATTGATAATATTATAAATTAATTAATTAATTAATATATTATATTGCAGCTGGGACGAGTGGGTTCCAGAGGATCGCGTACTGAAATACAACGAGGCGAATGTGCAACGGCAGCAGGAAGTATTCAAAGAGCACTCGTCGTCTTCATCGAAAAGTAAAAAAGGTCAGTCGAAGGTTGTTTATATAGTATTTTAGCTTTTATAATTGCTACTTCTGCACAGCTTCAACGAAAGCCAAAAAAGGCGAAGGACCATCGACAAAAGATGGCGGAACGAGTAGTGGAGGTAGCGAATCGAGAGCCTCAACACCGTCAAAAGAAATTGTTGCTCTAGCAGCACCAAGTCGTCGTTCTAAGCAAGCGGCAAACGCGAGCTTAAACTCTTCGTCGTCAAAAGACGTTAGTAACAGTAACAGCAATAGTAACAGCGGTAGCGGCAGTACAGCCAGCAGTACAAACAGCAAAGATGCTGAAGGTAAAAAAGATGATGCGAAGGACAATGCAACAACAATTAAAGAAGACAAAGATGAGCCGCAAAAGAGAAAACGAGGCACTTCGGTCGGCTCGAATGAGAAATCAAGCAACGATAAAACGTCAGAGAAACCAAGTAACACTTTGACCACAATAAGTACAAATGTCAGCACGAGCACTACACCGACGGCGACACCGACAGCGACACCAACAGCAACACCAACAAGCGAACGTCGTTTAGAAGATTCGAACAATGGCAATTCAACGACTGGAAAGTGTTGGTACATTCTTAGCGAAGCAAGAAGTCAAAATAAAAATCCCAGATGAATTGAAACAGTGCCTTGCAGATGACTGGGATGCGGTAACGCGACAGCATAAGCTTATTGAAGTCCCGGCGAAAATTACAGTCCAAGATATTATCGACCAATATGTTGCGTACAAGAAATCAACGAAATCGACCAATTCAAGTAAAGAAGTTAAAATCGCTGACGTTATGAGTGGCATCGTTGAATATTTCAATGTTATGCTCGGTTCACAGTTGCTCTACAAGTACGAACGTCCACGCTATGCTGAGGTCTTGCAACAATTCCCAGATACGCCGCCATCGAAATTATACGGAGCCTTTCACCTGTTGCGTCTGTTTATTAAACTCGGTTCGATGCTGGGCTACTCGGGTATGGATGCAAACAAACTGAACGTTTTGGTAACTTCGTTGCAAGATTTTTTGAAATTTTTGGTCAAAAATAGCTCCACATACTTTACGATGGGATGCTTCGTCAATGCCACACCGGAATATCATCGGAATATGCAATGATTTTAGGGGAACAGTGCTGGTAGTTTCAGTGCTATATGTGGTGCCCCGCTGCGAAGTTGACATTTTTTTTTCTCTTTACTATTAGTTTCTTTATTTTTTTTTTCTTTTTATAGTAGATTTTTAGTATAAATCTATTTGGTTTTTGAGGTATTTCATTTATATATATATTTTTGCTCTTCAAATGACAGAGGGTAGAAAGTCGAACTCGATGTCGTATTTGGACAATCTATCTATCTTTAGAAGAACTGCTTAGTGTACGTTTCTTCGCGTACTGCAGCTCATAAAATACGAAATATAATTCTTAAGATATAGCAAAGAACCTTTCATATCTTATTTTGTAATAAAACAAAAAGGTCTTTTAAATAAACTTTTTATAACTAAAAATTAAAGAAAAATTTTCTTTTTCAATTTTTCAATTCTGTAATCCAATAACACATTAAATGATAAGAGAAATATTTTTAAGAGACCATACCTCACTCATTTTCATTGTTTTTCTTCTTCACATTCACTGCTGCTACTCGTTGGATAAAATTCACTCAAATCCTTTGGCTTATCACGCTCTAATTGCTCTGCTGCCAAGTAATCATTCTGGGCTTGTAGAATTTCCTCGCTCGATTTGCATGAGGCATATTTTCTTAATAATTCGTCATTTAGCTCCAAGAACGAGTGTCCCCATGAAAATTTACCCATGTACCACTTGGCTTCTTCATTGAATCCGCAGATGAAAAGTGTTGCCGCTATCGCTTCCACGCAGCTAAGTTTGCAGGGTTTTCCATAGTTGATTGGATTTGCCGCTACAAGAAATGGCAGTAAACGTGGATTCGGACTTCGCATTCGATTGAACGGAGTCTCATCCAATTTGGCCCATGAACAATCGACAACAGCGATTCCAGATGATGCGACAATATTACGATCCAATGGGCTAACACAATTCAAACCAACCGGCGTTAAAACCAAGCCCGGAAAACGCTGCCCAAGCCGCAAATTTTCGATTAAGCCCAAACGTGAAAGTTTACGTCCGCTGCATTTCTTTGGATCACAGTGATTGAGGTCCCACATGGCGACAGGAAAATCTGGTGATCTACCCACACCATCGATAGTATTCGATTCATCTGAGTCACTTGAGTCTGTTGAGGAGTTTTGTTTCGCTAATTCGTTTTCGGTTTGTGCGAAGTTGCGAGCGCAATTATGATTTGATTTTACATTGCGGAAATGACCGCCACGCTTGTTCTTTCCTCGATTTCGAGAGCTCATTGTTCCCGGTGTTGATATAACCGGCGAAGGGTAGGAGTCTAAAGAGTGATAAATAAATAACAATATAAAATAAGGGAATAAAAGAAAACATTTGTGAAACGAAAATAGAGAGAAAATACAGTATATTCTGCTTAGCTGCATTCAATTATTTTGCAGACAATTTTATGCACTTGCGCGAAAAATGCACCTACCAGGGGCAGACTGGGCCTACGGGCAACCGGGAAAATGCTCGGTGGGCCCCAGTGCGCTGTATCTGGGATCAATACTCATGGAGTAAGGAATTTTTACTTTTTTTTTTTTCTTAGGTAACGGGGCCCCATTTTGCAAACGCCCGGTGGCCCTTTGATCCCCAGTCCGCCCCTGGCACCTACCCGATTTTTTTTAGCTGCATTTTAGAGGCACATATCCGAATTTCCTTTAACACACTTGTCAGGCGCTTAAAAGGACGCCGTCCAAATATTAATTTTATTAACAAAAAACGTATTTAACTTTTGTAACAAAAGGAAAATTCTTTCATAAATGATTAGAAATAAAAAAATTCAATGAAATGAAATAAAAAAAAATTAAGGCTTATAGTCTTCATCCTAGCTTAAACTTTTTGAAGGTTTAAACTTTCAAATGATATGAGTTTAAATTATTTTTTTTCATTTTTTTCAATATTTTTTAAAAATTCGAATAAAGCAAAGTCCGTTTCGTTTCGTTTGAAATTCAAAAGATAAATTTTCAAAAGGCTGTTAAATGAACATTTTACTATGAAAATTTATTTCAAAACCCAAAAATATGATAAAGCGAATGTGCACCTAAGTTGAATGCAGCTAAAAGAGAAATTTTCATACAAAAACGGAATTGCGATTAATTTTGCCATACTACGGATTGGCTCCTCATGCCCTTCCATACTACAGATTGGCTCCTCATGCCCTTCCCTACAACGGATTACGATTAATTTTATATCATATCACTTACATATGCGCTAAAGTGCGAAGGCAGCTAAGCAGAATATTACTTATACAATATTACGTATATATTACTTTGGATGGAATCTTTGGCCTATGGCATCGATCCCGAGATGAAAATGTTGTTGAAAGCTGCGAAGAACAGCGCTTTTATCTTTCAGAAACTAGTTATACAAATTGTAAACAAAACGTGCAAGAATTTAGACATTAGGGATGCAAGTTTGTTTTGTCGATTGGACTATGAGTTAGAGATGGACGCGCGATAAAAATTTTTCATTATCGCTAACGTCACGAAAGAAAACATATCAGCAAAATCTACTTCGAAATGTTACCAACACAAATGCAAATGTCTTTTGACGTTTTCGAATAAAATTACCGATGCCCATTTGATGATGGATGCAAGTTTGTAATGATGTTGATTGATGACTGTGAGTTGGAGAGATGGTAGGGGATATAATTTTGTCATTATGCTAGTTAGAAGAAAACATATATGCAAAATTATGTCGAAATGTTACCAAAAAATGAATGTCTTTTGACTAGTTGTGATAAAATGACGAATGTCCACAGTTGTGATGATGTGGTGGTTAATTTGTATGATGGTCTGATGATGTTATGGTGAGGTTGGTGATGATGCTGTTGAGTGATGTGATTAATTTTAAATACACCTTCGAAAGTGACTGATGATGACTAGAGAATTTCTTCAATATGCTTATATACGTTGTCGATATGAATCGTGTTAGAATTTGTTGATGGTACCGATGATTTGATTGATGAAATGGATGGAAATTAGTTTTGGGAATAGATCAGAATGAACATGACGTATAGATGATTTTGTGGTGGTATGAATGTGTGATTGGTTGAGATGATTGGTGATGAGTTGATGTGTGAGCGCTTATAATTCTTTCGAAATATACCTTCACGACAGTTCTCCAGCAATCTACTGAGATGACTGAGAATTTCTTCAATTGCATGTCTTTATATACGTTTCTCGAAATCATGAATTCAGTGAGAATTGTAGGAATTTTTTGAAAATGTGAATGGTACCTTTCTCGGTGGTACTTTTGCATTTGGAGGGAAATAGATGATTGGAAATTATGTGTTTCAGGACGAATACCATCAAAGGGTAACTATGTGAGTGTGATAGGATGGTGAGTTGGTTGATGGGGTTCAATGCCCCTGAATATGGTGGGATGATGTACTGAGGGGATTGATGAAAATGATCTGGTGAGAGTGTGTGTGTGATGGTCGTTTAATTTGAAAATATACCTTCCGACAGTTCTCCAGCTCTACTGAGATGACTGAGAATTTCTTCAATTCATGTCTTTATATACGTTTCCGAAATCATGAATTCAGTGAGAATTGTAGGAATTTTTTGAAAAAAGGTACCTTTTCTCGGGGTACTTTTGCATTTGGAGGGAAATAATGATTGGAAATTTGTTTTCAGGACGAATACCATCAAAGGGAACTATGAGCGTATTCGGAGGGTACTTTTGGGGGTTCAAGCCCACCTCGAAATATGGGGAATTACGAAGGGGATTGAGAAAATGATCTGGTGACGATGGTGATGGTCTTCAAGTTTGAAAATATACCTTCCGATAGTTCTCCAGCTCTACTGAGATGACTGAGAATTTCTTCAATTCATGTCTTTATATACGTTTCCGAAATCATGAATTCAGTGAGAATTGTAGGAATTTTTTGAAAAAAATTACCATTTCCCAGGGTAGTTTTGCATTTGGAGGGAAATAATGATTGGAAATTTGTTTTCAGGACGAATACCATCAAAGGGACCTATGAGCGTATTCGGAGGGTGGTTTTGGGGGTTCAAGCCCCCCTCGAAATGTAGGAAATTACAAAGGGGATTGAGAAAATTATCTCGGTGGATAGTTTTGTTATGCCCTAAAGCACTTCTGAAATAATTTTCTGCGTCGGTGCGTTTTGGAAGGCAACTAAAAACTCATGATGGCTTGGATTTCCTTTACCCTTTTGGGTCCCATGTAAGAAGGGTATACGAAAATACAATTTTTCCAGCGGGCTGCATCAAGGCATCGAGGAGTTTAAGTGGACCAGGATAGAATTCATTTGAATAATCACCAAATCTGATTCTTGGTTAATAAAATGTCACCAATACTGTCATGGATGGAAAATAAACCCCCCGCCTTAAGTTAATTAGGTGTACGATTTTACAAATTATTACTGGACTTCTGTCCTCAAGGAGTGATACATTAAATCAGTAATCTAAATTTGAGAAAAAAAATTTTTTTCTTTTGGTTTGTCTCCATTTTTAAAGTTTCCTGAAAAAACGCGCTTTAAACATGCTTCAGAAAATAATTTCTCAGCACTAAAAACGTTAACATATGTATATAAATCTTGCTAACCTTGACCATTACGGAACCCAAAAAGTTTGAGAGCATGCGCATAGATTTGAAGCTGTTTTTCCTTTTAACGTTATTGAAACGTAACAATTATGGCTTGCTATCGTAGACAATTGAGATTGCAGGCGCCGCGGCGGCAGGTTGCTATGCTTGGTTTTGATTAAATTTTTCTTTGCGTAACAAGAGGAGTGAGAGACAGAGAGAGAGAGAGAGAGTGAGCGAGAGAGCGAGAGAGAGAGAAGGTGAGATAAAGACATAGTGAGAGCGGGAGACATAGTGAGAGAACGACATAGTAAGGAAGATGGTGAGAGAGAGTGTGATAAAGATTGAGAGGACAGAGCGTGAAGCGGAGAGTAAGAGCGAGAAGAGAGTGAGAGCGAGGAGAAGAGAATGAGAGATGGGGGAAGGAGAGAGAGAGAGAGAGAGAGAGAGAGAGAGACAAAGGCAGAGAAAGTAAGAGCGAAAAAGAGAGAAAGAGAGAGAGAGAAAGAGAGAGAAAGAGAAAGAGAGAGAGAAAAGAGAGAGAGAAAGAGAGAGAGAAAGAAGAGAGAGAAAGAAAGAGAGAAAGAGAAAGAGAGAAGAGAGAAGAGAGAGAGAGAGAAAGAGAGAGAAAGAAGAGAGAAAGAGAGAGAAAGAGAGAGAAAGAAGAGAAAGAGAGAGAAAGAGAGAGAAAGAGAGAGAAAGAGAGAGAAAGAGAAAGAAAGAGAGAGAGAGAAAGAAAGAGAGAAAGAGAGAGAGAAGAGAGAGAAAGAGAGAGAGAAAGAGAAGAGGAAGAGAAAGAGAGAGAGAAAAGAGAGAGAGAGAAAGAGAGAGAGGGAAAAGGTATAGGAGAGGAGATTGAGAGATAAGGATAGCGATGGGGATATTCAGGATATAAAAAAGAGGTCGGGAGAAAATGCAAATGAATATTGGCGTGATAATTATTAACACATACATACGTACATTTTTATATTCAAGAAGCACTATAGAAAACCTATAGACCTTGTTTGAGCACTACTTTTAATAAAAATTTTATTTATGTTCTAAAAAAAAGGTGGATTAAAAATCAAATCAAAGTTTTGTCCTTGACCCCTGAATTGTTCTCAATACCCTCTCGCGTTTTTCATTGCTGACGTTAACGTATGTAAGTAAATCGTAAGATCTCGTTATTGTCAATAAACAGTTTTATTTTTCTACCTTTAATTTAAACTTGTTGTTGTTGTTGCTGCTTCGGTGCTTTTCATTTGAATTTGGTTTGATCGTGTCAATTTTCGCCATTTATGGAAGCGTTTTTCCCGACAACATTTTCAAATGTTCGCAGCATGTTTGGCTTTCGGTCGCAACAAAAACAAAAAAATTATAAATAAAAAAAAAAATTAAAAATAAACATTGAATCTATGGAGCTAATATGCTTCGAACAAGCTTGTTAGAGGCTGGAAAATGATTTTTCATAATTTTGAACATAAAAGTCAGTGTCATGAGCTGCGCTACTTTTAAGCAATTTTTCGTAAACAGCATGAATGAACGAGAAGATTTGTTAGGCCAGGAACAGAGGGAAAAATGGATAACGAAATGGCATGGAAACACCTTGAATTTTTAAATTAAACTTTTTTCCCCGTATTTCATATTTTATGATTAAATTATTTATTTTCAAATTTAGACCAAGGCGTATTTAATAAGGTGATATCAATAGGGGCATTGTCTTCTTCTTCGCCATTTTGTTTTGGAATTTAGATTGTCAAAATTATTTTGAAACATTTTTTCCCTGCAGGAAATGGGACTAGTTAGCTCTAGCATTGTACTAGTTCAAACCTCACCAGTACTAATTCTTCTTTTTAGCTTTTCAAATGTTTTTGGATAATTTTACCGTTTTAAAAATAGTGAGTTATTCGATCAATATTTGTATGGGTCAAGTCTATCAGGGGTTTCACAGACCCCGATAGCTGTCGGAATTGGAATTTTAGTCGCCTGAATTTTCGTATATATTTCATAGCCAGCCGGATAAAATAGGGTTCTGTCCAATTCAGAACCGCTAATAGTTCCGATTCAAAATCAAAAACAACAAAATTCGTAAATTCTGTATGAAATTTCGATCGGTTTAAATTCCGATTCCGACAGCTATCGGATTCTGTGACACCCCTGTATATATAAAAAAAAATAAATAAAAATACTTTGAGGATTGACATGCATGCAAAGCGTCTAAAAAGGGATCATTCAAACGTCTTTCGAATAGTTATATTTTTCCGACTGGGGTCAAACAATTTTGAAGAAATATTTAAATTCAAAAATATTTTTATGAAAAAAACCATAAATATTTGGACCCTAAGCCCGAAGAATTCAAACCAAATGAAAATGAATTATTTGAAGGGCCGAATAAGAAGTATTAAAAATAAAAATTTTAGATTTTGACAATCAAAAATCCTTACAAAATTTCTTGAGTAATTTAGGTTTGTGGCCCGGGAACCCAAAAAAATCCGAAAAATGCATGACATTTAGAATAAGTGAAAAATTCTAAGAACTTTGGCGCAAAAATTTTTTCAAAAAACTAATTACAACTAGTCCATTTTGGACCACTTTGAAACTAGACACAAACTAGGTCCTTTTGGGCCAGTTTGAAACTAGGTCCTTCTTGAGAATTTCTTTCATTCTTCTCACGGAAATAATTTGAGGAAAAATCATTTATTCCCCCCAACTAAATTTTATGCAGACCTCATTGAAGTAAATGGCATAAGGGGACGTCCATTAATTACGTCAATAAAACTAGGGGGGATGTTGTCTAGAAAATCTCCCCAAATTGGCAAATCGAGTGCGAAAAAGTCTCACTGAAACTCACCATAATGGAGAGGGGGTCCAAAGCTGGAGAAAATATGTTGACAAAATTAATGGATGTCCCTTAAGAGCAACATCGCAATTCGGTGTTCAGAGTACAGGATACGTTATACATCTGAGAGTGGATCCGAGAGACTGAGGACTCCATAAAATTCGATAGAAATCGGATGAAGTTGCAAGAAGGTTGGGTATGATCATCCCTATCGGGAGAGAGAGAGAATGATGGTTGATGTACAAACTGACGAAGCGAAAGGCTCTGGGTTCAACTCCCAGATCAGAAATCGATGTTTTGAACCCATTTCATAGAGTGCCCCAATTAAACTGACAAACGGTGCTCCCAGGGATCTTTGGCTGGAGAGTATTTGGCTTTGTGTTTCGGAGAAGTAAATTTTTATGACGGTCCTCTGACGCAAATGCCCAAATGTCCCAAAATGGATTATAATCCTTACAATATATAATTATTGTTTTATAAAAGTATATACAAAATACAGAGTCTTTTGGGACCCCATTTTGAATTCTTTAAACGAACGAAATGAATTCCTTGAATTTCCCTTTCTTACAACAATAAAAAACTCACTATAAATCGAATAAAAAAATATTTAATTTACAATAAAAAAAAAATTCTTACTGAAAGTACAAAGATTTTCTGCATATTTCAGAAAATTTTCATGAAAAAAAAAATTTTCTTTGAAAAACATTTCTTCACGGAGGCGTCTACAGAAGTCGCTTAAAATAGCTCACAATTCCTACACGAAAATAAATGAATAAGAAAATAAAATTTTGCAATAGAGAAAATATCGTATTTATTTATTTTATTTTTTTTTTTTTTTAAAGAAATTTTTCGTCTATAATATAAACGAAAGCTGCACGCCACACGCTCGATGCGGGAGCTTAAAATAATGGGAAATTTCCCACAATGAGAGATCACCGCAGGAAGCGCAAATTCATACACATTTGCATGTGTGTGTGTATGTAGGTGTTATAGTAAAAGATATTTTGATCTTTGTATTAGATCATAAGAATAAAAAAAAAAATAATATAAATAAAAAAATTATTTATTGAGAAAATTAAATTTTGTCGTTCGTAGAAAAAACAAAAAAAAAAAACAATTAAAAAAAATATATTGGGAGCATTTTGTTATTTAAAACAAGAATTAAATGTCATTTATCATCAAGAGATTCCGTTAGAGGGAGTTATGCATTTGTTCAACACATGCAATCAGATCGAATCGAGTCCAATCGGATTTATTGTAACTGGCTCCATATGTTTGCATGTGTTGAATATTGTTGCGCCGCAAATCCTGCTCAATTGGAAACTCGGACTCACTTGAATCAAAGTCATTTCTAAAGCTCAAAATCCAATATTGTGAGAGCTCGATGCGAGACGCCGAGACGTCGCGAAAATATTTGCATTTCAATCTTCAATGAAAGTTTTGCGTCACGCAGATGATTGCATAACTTCGCTTCTAGTAATGCAATATTTGAACCAAGTACCAATCTAACAAGTACCGAGTACTCATAAAAATTATTCGTTATCACTTATGTTCTCGCCTATGACGGCTATAACTGGTGCTGAACTTGTTCACTATTTAATTTTTTTTATTTTCAAACAAATTTTGCTTTAAGTTTTTAAAATTACCAACAAATTTTATTTGAAAATTTTTGGTTTCACTAGTTTTAACGAGTACCCAATAGCGAGTACTGAAAAAATAGCTACATCATTAACCTGTCAAAATTGCCTCGCAACGAGAAATATTCAATTTTTCGAACTTTTCTCGCTACGAGGTCTCGCAGTGCGATACATTGGAGCTTGAGCCATATGATTGAATGTATTGAAATATTTGAGCGTCTCGTCTCGCGCTCTCGCATCGGGTTCTCGCAATATTGGATTTTGGGCTTAAAAATATTGGAAACAAATTTTTTCAGAGCTTGATTTTCCCTTGTAAGGCTTGGGATCTCACTATCTGCGCTAATTTTTATTGGGCCAGATCGGGCACAAATTTCAAGACAATTCTTGTATTTTTTAACGAAGATTTAAGGAAATGGTTTCTTATGAAGGCTATGGAGTGGTGTAATCAAATCAAATCAAGAAAAAACCAGAGAACTATGGTGACTATGAACATTTAGACTTCTTCTTCTTTTTGAATTTTATAAGTCCCGGCATATCCCGGGGTCCGTAAACCCCCGTCCTATCGGTTGCATCCTCCGCGGTAAGTCCTACAGCCTCGAGGTCCCATTTCCCGCTCTTGTTGTTTTTGCCTTTCCGATTTATAAATATCCTTATTTTAACAGAATATAACAGAATTTATTTAAGTTTGAAAGTCAACCATAGTGATGCTGGATGATTTAAGAAAAATCCCATTGGAAAATCCTTCGAAATTCCCACAAAAACTAGCCCAAAAACCCAATCTGTCCCATCAATCATGAATTCGAAAAATGCGTCATATTAAAATTTTCCCCCTAAAATCTCCCCGAAGCTACTGAAATCAGAGCTGGTGCAGTAAATTCTGGTTGATGGAAATGAAACCTCTATTTTCGATTATTAGGGGTATTCACAACGGAGGTGGAATTCATTCAAAAATAACTATATTTTTAACTAATCCATGCAAGCCGGGTGTTTTCCCCCAATGCGTGACGAATTAAAATCGAAAATATTCCGACAGAATTCCAACTTCCTTGCGAATACTCCCATTATTGGTACTCATGCAGCTTCGCAAATGCCTTCGCAACTTTTCCCATCGTAAATTTTCTTATAAATTTTGACAGTTGTGCGATTTCCCACAATTTGCGAAGCTGCATGAGTCCCACTATTATTTATGTACCATTTCTATTCTGTTTTGTCATGAGAAAAGGAGGTTTAGTCCGCTTTAACCCATTCGACTCAGATCCCTTGGTTATTTTCAGGGTTCGACTGGGCGTCAAAGGGCCCACCGGGCGTTTGAAAAATGGGGCTTCGTTACCTAAGAAAAAAAAAAACGTAACAGCTAAAAAGCACAGCGAACTGGGGGCCATCGGGCTTTTTCCTGGTTGCCCATGGGCCCAGTCCACCCCTGTTTCTTTCTTTGGAAAAAATCTCAATGCAACCAAGCTCAATGTCTCATTTAATGGGACAAGACCACCCCAGTCGAGAGGGGTTAATGTAAATTAGGGTTTCTGCCGATCCCGACTTATCGAGGAGTCGTCGAATTGTGGAGGTACTCATTTGTGATGACCGTTGTTTTGGTCGCACATTTTTTTTCCGGTAAAGAGTGGTCCGGCGGCTGAAAGGGACCCCTCAATACCGGCATACTCCTAGGTACAGTTGCGCAATGAGGGAGTTTTGAATCATATTTTAAATTTGATAAGAATATTTACATTTAACCCTTTCAGACACGCTCCCAAACTGAAAGCATTAAAATTCTGATAAGCTTTTGGCCCTTATAAGTGCCGCCGTGTATCAAAGGTTTAAGGCGGGGGCCGCATTTCCTCCATTGTGCCCCAGGCTCCGAAATATTTCACCACTGCATAGGTACGGGAGTGGTGAATTTTTTTGTGATCAATTTTTTTTGTGTCGAGGGTCCCCATAGGATGGAAATGTTGATATCTTTCGACAGGCCAAGGCATGATTCAAGAAAACAAGATAGCACCACTTCAGTACCGCTATTTTGAGGCTCTCTTTGAGAGCCGAAAATTGAGTTTGTGACGTCACGGAGCGAGAAATTGTTGTTGTTTCCCATGCTATTCAAAAAAGTAAAAAGCCGGTTTAACATGGGAAACAACAACAACGAATCGCGATTTTGAGTTTGTGACGTTTCCTCTCTCAAGTGGCGCTATCTTGTTTTCTTGTATCATGGGCCAAGGCAAGACTCATAGAGGTTAGTGTTGCCCTACCTATTTTAGGTAACCACCTCAAAAGACTTCTGTGGCAGGAACAGGCCTGTAGAGAGAGATGAGAGGAGGTTTCCCCCGGGTCCGGTCTTTCTGTAGCGGCCCGCAATTGGCATGGGACCTTTTTTGGGTCGCACTGTTTTTTGTGAGGGGGCCCTGTAAAAAGCCCCCAATTTCTCTCTATGGGCCTGATCAGGAAGAACACTGAATTAAGCTGTAATTGTGATCAATTGAACTTTAATCTTCCTAAAATACTAACGATTTAAATTAGATCTACGACTGCTATCCAACTTGACCAATAGTCGCCCAAAAATCCTCATGCATTATGAAAAAAAAACCTCTCAAAAACGCGAAATTTCGCCTGATAAATTTCATTTTCAACCACGAAACAAGTAAGATGAGACGAAGAGTTAATCAGAATCAGCCTGCTGCATGGGGCCTTCAAAAATATTGCGTGAATGAATTTTATAGGAAATCCACACACTCAAAAAAAAAACTCATCGCTGAGGTGAGTGGGAGAAGGTAGAAATTTTTCTCTCAATCGGAGCAAAATGCCACCGTTTCGCCGTTCTTCATTCAATGATGGACAAAAAATAAAAAATAAAAATAAAAAAAATTCGTAAACTGAGGAATCGGATAACTATACACATGCAGGCATACTTTACTCACACTGAAGAAATTTACGAAAAAAACAAAATTTTATTCAGTGTACATGAAGACACACACACACACAGAGAGAAGTTATATACAATAAAGCACACGCAATTGCTGACGGAACAGACAACGTTAAACGTGAACGTGAAGCCGAATATTGCATCTCGCTGAGCTGAGCAATTTGGTCTCAACTGCTACCACAAAATTTTTCAGTTGAACATCACAATCCGTTCAAGACGCGGAGATCGCCGTTTCTAAGAGTTTTTATATTGTAAGTAACAAGAAGAAGAAAAGAATTCAAAAATTTCATTAAAAAAAAAAACGAAAAGAAAAAAATATTTATAAGACTTTTAAAAAAAAAAAAAAATATTATAACTGTAGAAAGGATATTTGAAAAAAAGTGTTTCTTTCAAGTGTGTGAAAAATGGAATATTGTATGAAAAAATATGATTTTTTTAACCAATTGAAACGAAAAAAAAGAAGAGGAAGTGTTCAAAATTTAATGCCGTTACAATTTCAAAATATTTGCCTTTTTCAAAATCCCGATCAACTCTCTCAAAAGTGTGTGCAAAATTATGTAATTTTGGGTTAAGGGGGTCTTCTCATTGAAAACCCGTTTTTTGGATCCTTTTTAAAAAAATTCTTATTTGAAAACGCAAAGAATAATTGAAAACTTTTTTTATTTATTGTATTACAAAAGGTTCAAAGTAAATAAAAAAAATTTTTTTGCCTCGATACGTGGGCTGTTCAAAAAGTAATGAGACTTCAAAGTTGGTGGTGAAAAAAAATGGTGCCGTCACGGCGGCCACGATTCCGGGTCTCCGGAGCGTCCGAAATGGAAAAAAAAAACGGGGTTATAATCAGTATAGATGTAATTCTCGGGTGAACCTCAAGCTTAATTTTGTGATTTTTTTTGACAAAATGGCGGCCATTCAAAAAAAAATTTCAATTTCGGGCTTTTTTTTTTGTAGTTTAGTGTAAAAAAAAAATAGTAAAAAATTTTTTAAAATTATGGTCGAGGTTCACCCGAGAATGGTGACAATTCTGCGTCGATTCCACTTTGTTTCATGAAAATCGGTTCAGTTGAACTGGAGATATCATGGCCGCCAGTTCGAAAAACGTGGTTTCGAGATAAACGCGTTTAAAGTTTGAAGCAACGCAAAAATTACTCGTTTTAGCGCAGATCTTGCTCGACAAAGAAGGCTATATCCTCTAAACTATTTCGAATTTCAAAAAATCCTTTTAGGGGCATATTCACAACTACCCAAGCTATAAATAAATGCAAAAAAAAAAAAGTCGAAAAAAAATGTTGCTCAATGAGAAGACCCCCTTAAGTGCACAAATATTGAGACTCAATATTTCACAATGAAAGATATATATATATTAAAATATAATTGAATTGAAAAATTCGTTGTTTTTTTCCTCCTCTTTGGGTATAAAATTTCTTGAAAAATTGAAAAAATTGATGGAAAAAATTGGGTTGAAAAACCTTTGAGCTAGAACCGCTGCTCAGAGGCAAGAATTTCAACCGCAAAAGGCGGTTAGACAATGACATTTAATATGAGTTTTTATATTAATTAATTGTTAAATGGTGTACCTGAACAAGCAAAAATATAAAAGAGAAAAAAAAACGATGTTAAAAAAATTATAAAAATACAAAAAAAGACTTATTGTGGATACAATTTTTTTTTAGCTGAATTTGTTCTATTAAAAAATTCAGCAGCCGAATAGATTTATTTTGGGAGCTGGCCGGGTATGTTCGATTTGTTCAATGACTTCGCAAAGGTGTGAAACGGGACGGGAAAATGCCTTGAGATTTTCGGTTTATTTTTTTTTTCTATTAGAAATATTAAAATTGATTCAAAATGTATTAAAACTCATAGAAGGAAAGCTGCAGAAAGGTCTCAAAAATGATATTACACTAAAATTAAAGATATATACATATTAATATATATATTTAGGTCAAAAATAATAAGAAATTTCTGACCCATTTACGATAATGGAATATAAAAAATATAGTATAAACAGAAATGATTTTCACTTTAAATTAAAATATCGCATGCGAGAGTTTTTATTACTTCAGAACAGTTATGCCTAGGGTGCGTATTTATCCTTTTTTTGAGCAGGATAGTCCTTTTTTATTAGCCCAAATCCCGCGCCCCACGAAAAGAAGGGAAATCCCGCGAAACTCCTTTTTTTTAGCGTAATCGCTCAGCGATCTGGTGGTCAGCGGTTCGAGGCTCGGTGGAGGCGAGAAAAATTTAGAGAGAAGTAAGATAAAAAGATTTAAAATAAAAAATAGATAAACAAAAAAAAAATATAATAATTCAAAAAATAAATTAATAAAAAAAAGTCAAAACACTAAATAAAATTTTTCTTTTTTCTCAATCGCTGATGCTAAGTCCCTTTTCGCTAGCGAAATGACTGCCTAAAGATGGCGTATAAAAGGACGACCCATCCCTGTCAATGACACAAACATAGTAAAATCGACAGCGTTTTGGATAGCAGAGGGACCGATATCCTCCACCAGGGACGGGCGAAATCGCTAGTGTTGTGGTGGCTCCACTGACTACAGGGTATTAACATGTCAATACATTCGATAATGAAACACACTTCTTGTAGACTAGAGACGTGGGAATGTGGTATGGGAGAGTTTTTCTCTCTTCCTCTGGCGTCCCTAGCCGTCGAAAATTTGTTTCCATTATAGAAACGTCTTGACGTCGAAATAGCTTTAGGACTAATTTCCTTAATTTTTCCATTTGGGGAGCCCTCTCTTTTTAATTTCAGCTGATCCTTCTTTTATCCTTTTTTTTTTTTGTATGCTAAAAATCCCGCGAAATATAAAATGTTCGCGGGAAAATCCTTTTTTTTTTGCCAAATAAATATACGCACCCTAGTTATGCCAGTATTTTGCAACTCATTTTCCCTCGGATATTTAAAAAAAAAATCCCCTTCGCTCTGTTTCTATAGAAAAATGATCGTAAAAAATCGCTTTTAAGTATTTAAAGTGATTTTTTGGTTTAAAGAAAAATCGAAAAAATCCCTAAAACAGGAAAAATCCCTTAATCTGACACACTCCTTTAAAAGCAAAATTATGGCAGGACTTATAAAGACTTCAAGAAAAGAAAAAAATAATAACTACAAAGGAGAGGAAATAGAAAAGGGAAGAGAAAGGGAAGACTTCGTAGAATAATATTTATCCTAAAGAATCCATTCATTCATTCAAGAATGTTACTTCACCTACTTTCCGTTCAATATTCAATCTTTTGATGTGGAAAATATCTCTCATGCAAGTAAAATCTATATCCCATTACTTTTCTATACCATGCAATACATTTTTTCCTTCATCCTTTGATCAAGTTTATTTTAAATCGAATAATCGAATGAAATCAAAAAGACCTATTCACAAAATTATAAGAAAAAATTTATAATAAAAAAGAAATATAAAAATCCCACACTTGATCAGTACAAAAATTTCATGCCTGGCCCCCAAGTTTGTACGTAATGCTGATCATTTTGAAATCTGATCGCCTTCGTGTCAGTACAACAACTGATCTCTCTCTCTCTCTCTTTGTCTCTCTCGGTTTCTCTCTAAATGCTGATATTTTATTGTTTTGGTGTATTCAAAAACAATGTTTTCTTCTTTTTTTTTATTGTTTCAATACTTTTTTGTGCTCTTAAGTAATCTTATAGAGCAGAAAGATTCAAGAAAATCAAATTCTAGACGCGTTAAATGTTACGAAAAATTTTCAAAATTATTTTTAGAATGAATTTTCATTCGATTTTCCTTCTTTTTTTTTGGTGTTAGTGCACACAGATTTTTTTTTTTTTTTTGCTTACATTGAGAGATTTTCCACGCATACAATCAAACATTTCTAAAGCGATTCTAAAAATAAAAATTTAAGTTTTGAAAGTATACATGAAATTTCTTCAAATTTTCTTCTTTTTTCGCACTGGAAAAGAGAAACGTATTTGTGGATTTTTATTCAAACAGTTTTTATACCGGGTGTTCCGTTTGTGATGGTCAACCGGTCGGGAGCTGATAGAGGGGGTCAGAACTAACAAAAAATCGTATGGCAGGGGGGTCCAAAATGCACCCCTGAGGAGTTATAAGGGAAAGAAAGAAATTTGCAGTTGTTTCAGAAAAAAAATTTTCACGCCTCAACGTTTGAATCCAAGATAAAAATTTTAATGCAGTTCGACAGAGAATTGTCAGACCTTTCTAGGCGTATAAAATAGTCTTCACACTTTATTGCAGCTTCAAGGGTATTTGAGCCTTCAAAGTCAAAATTTTAAAATTTTTTTAAAACATTTTTTGACTTTGAGAGCCATTTTGGTATGAAAAAGGTCCTATTAACATCCACATTTTTTATTTTATTCAAAATGCTGGATCGATTTCCTTTAATTTGGTACCCCATATGTCTAATAAAATTTTTGAAAATAAGATGAGAAAATTAAATATCTAAATGAACTTATTCGTTTTGCTGTATCAAATCTAATAAGTTCGACTTCATTGATAGCAAACGGATAGATGTTCAGCTTTTTAAGGAGTGCCCATAAAGTAGGTACGTTACAAAATTTTGACCTTTTGATCAACCATTTATCTTATCAAGGAAACTGCCTCTCCTAAAAAGGCGTGTCGTATTTATGAAAACCCCTTGTCAAGAACCCATTTAAAATAACTAAAAATTAGTAAAGAAAAATTACGCTCATTACTCACTTTCGATTAATAACTGATGGCAACTCTAGGTAGGTAGGTAGATAGGTTGAAGTGGCTGCCACTCCCTGCAGTAATGAGCCGGTCAATTTCCTAAGAAGGACTGGTCCTCGACCGGTTATATTATGGCAACTCGCTCCATCGAATTCGGCTAGCCGACGGTCGGTAATAAACGGGTTGGTTTAAGGTTAGTCTGAAATGACATTTGGCATCACTTAGAATATATATCAAGAAACATTAATGTTGTTTAGTTTTCCTCATTTGACTGATCCTAAAACCATGACAAAATTATCGAATCTAATTGACTTCCAAAAAAAATCTGCCTATGGTCAGCCGTTTTGCGGACTAGTCCCTCCCCAAGGACAGGCCCATGTTAAAAAGGTCAGTTGAATACATTAGAAGTGGAATTATGAGGGGACTAGTACTGGTAACATGAAGGACTGACCGAAGGCTACACTTGGGTCAGTCCATATTACTGCAGGGACTTAGGCCGTTAATCGGCCCATTGTGATAGCAAGGAAGTTTTCTTGTATTTGTGTGAGTGTATGTCTTATTATGTAGTGTGCCCCTAATATGCGATTTTTTGGAAAAGCCAGTGCTAGGCTTGGAACATTACACATCGTTTCGCCTGTGCCGGGAATTGAACCTCGGACCCTGGGATTAAGAGCATAGATGGCAGCTCTAACTAAAATCGAAAAAAAAATTATTCAAATTGAGGCGAATTAAAAAAAAAAACACTGTCTTTGCATGATACAAGAAAACAAGATAGCGCCACTTGAGAGATGAAACGTCACAAACTCAAAATCGCGATTCATTGTTGTTGTTTTCCCATGTTAAACCGGCTTTTTACTTTTTTGAATAGCATGGGAAACAACAACAATTTCTCGCTCCGTGACGTCACAAACTCAATTTTCGGCTCTCAAAGAGAGCCTCAAAATAGCGGTACTGAAGTGGCGCTATCTTGTTTTCTTGTATCATGTGTCTTTGTATAAAAATCATTCAAAATCATCAAAAATCACCCCCTGTGTACGCCCATGTTTGAAGACCGCTTATGACCTGCTGTCGTCGCTACACTAAATATCGAATTGCATTAATTTTTTTTTTTTGCTCATTTTTAATTCAAAAGTCAATATTTTTGTTCATAAAACTTGAATGGTACCTTCGCCGATAATCCGAATTCCTTCCTCCAGTCATTATTCCCCCGGGGTGCATGTGACCCATATAGAAAAAAGATTTGCTTAATTTTCTTGTCGTATTTTTTTTTTGTAAAAGTCAATCGCCTCTTTACGTTCTTTGAATACTTGAATTTACGACATTCATGGAAATCACATCGCAAAGCCCCCATGAGAGAGTAAATCAAGTTGATCACGGAAAAAGCATAAAATCGATTAAGAGAAGAAAAAAAAAGAGAAGAGAATAATCGACATTTTTTCAACGTGCACTGAATTCAGAATAAATCAATTAATCGAGACACCTTTACGGGGGAAGACCTTGAATTGCGATTAAAAAAAGAAGAAGAAAAATGGAAAATTATAATTAAATTTGCAATTGTCACCAGAAAATGAAAAATTTCCGCAGCTGCAATTCAAAAGACCTTAACAAAAATGTGCAAATACAGAATATGCAAAGCCAGCATTTTTTACAATTATTTTGTTTTTTTTCTTCAACATTTATTTATACATAATTGCACGTTTTTATTTAAATTCATTTTTTTTGTGGATTTTTTGCTTTGCCTGCGATTTTTGCATTTATGGTTAAAAATATTCCCAAAGGCATCTGTAAAGAGCTTAGTCATAGTTTTTTTTTTTTTTAATAATTTGAATGCGATCAGAGCTAGACAGATAGATAGTAGATGGAAATGTTCGCTTTAGTGTTCCCTATGTAGACAGAATCAAAAACTTACGAAATGGCAACGAGAAGCGAATTTTTCATTTTTTTTTTTTCCGACTTTATTATGAATAATTGATTTTTATTTAATTAACTATTTTGTGTTTTTCTTGCATTTTCATTAGTTAAAAATCCCAAGTCTGCAAGTTGATGTGTTTAATTTTTTTTTTTAACATTAAATAACTGACACAATAATCTTGCAGGATTCCTTAGTGTCGCGGAGACTCGATCCAAACAATTCATGCACGGGCGAATGCCCGATAGAGAAAGATTTATTTGTATGCTTATATTTGCACAGTGTAATATTGAGAATTTAGACAATAACCCGAACAAAATGTGCAGGTTTATCAGTTCGCGATTTCGATGTAAAATTTTTCAGGCATGTGCATAAATAGAATTTGCGTAGAAATCTTTATATTTGCTTACAGTTTGATATTGAAGAATTATTAGAAAATCCCAAAAAAGTTTTTTTTGTTATTCGTATTTCATGCAAATTTATATGTAGAATAAGTGAAAAATTCTAGGAACTTTGGCGCTAAAATTTTTCAAAAAACTCATTACAACTAGTCTAGTTTTGTGACTAGTTCCAAACTGGTCCAAAAAGGTCTAGTTGTAGTTAGTTAAACAAAAATTTTTTCATATTCTAATTATGCTCAATAATTGTATGCACTCGAAATTGCAAAATATTTCAAAAAATGAAAAAAATTGCTAAATTAATGAATTAAATATTCAATTATAAATTGCAAAAAAATTAAAAACAAAAAAATGTTCAAAATATTACAATAAATAAAGTGTAAAAATATTTCAAAATATGTTCATTTATGATAATTAAATTTAAAAAATTATATTAAAAATTTCAAATTATTCGATAATTTTTATGAGTAGCTGTAATGTTAAATAAAAAAAAATTCAATCTGAAAAAATTCAAAATGATTATAAAAATTTGAAAATAATTCTAAAATTCAATTCATTAAAAATATGTAAAATTACGAAAAATTTTCAAAAAATGCAAAATATTCAAAAATATTCAAAATATTAAAATCAAAAAATTCTACAATCATCAAATATTCATTAAAATTCCAAATTAGTTCGATTTAGTATGCCTATTAAAATGTTGAATTGTCAAATTAACAAAAAAAAGCCTACTTCAGTGAATAAAATATTCAAAAAGCACCGTTAAATGCAAAAAAAATTCAAATTTTCTGCTTTGCGCTGTCTGTCAGACTACGACGTCAGCTGCAGATAGTTAATTCCATCTTAATGGAGGGTACATGGCCCCATCTTCCCAAAAAAAAAAACCACGCCCCCTTCCCAAAAATGCCCTGAGAAATTAATTGCAATTAACTAATTTTGTATGGAAAATGCAAGCTATTTCAAGTAAAAATATATTTTTCTAGGAGGTTTTCCTTTAAAACAGATTTTACTGTAATTTTTTCTTGAAGACTTGATTTAAATTGATTCATTAATAAGCCTAGAATTAAGTATTTTGGGGTAAAAAAAGTGTGGAATAATCAACATTTTAGTATATTTAAAGATAATTGAAAAATAAAAAATACCACTGTTGTGGATAGAGCTGCTATATTGAGGTCAAACCACTACCTGAAACATCCAATAGTTCAGAAAATAAATGAGAAGGGTATTGACTTGAAAAATTATCCGAATTTCAATTAAAAGAACTTCCTGCAGTCCTGAAAATCTCAGGAAACTTCTTCCGATCAGTCCTTGCCAGTAATTTGACACCATTTTTCATTTTAAAACAAATAGTTAAGTTTAAAAAAAAAAACTCCTTTTGTCATGTTTTTTTTTTTATAGAAAAATAGTCGGCGGTTTTTGGTTAAAAATTAAAGCGCCAAAATCCCTCAAACTTGTTTAAAAAAATCTCTCAAAGTGATGCCAAAAATTCCTCAATCTGGCATCACTGTTTTTAATCCGGATTAATGAATGTCCCCGTTTAAACAGGGCTACAAAACGCGAGACACTGAAAGGAAACACATGAGAGTGACGCAGTTGGAATGTCTTTCCTCTCTGTCACTCTCATGTGTTTCCTTCCAGTGTCTCTCTTAGTCCGTGTTTAGATTAAGAGCGACACTGGAAGGAAACACATGAGAGTGACAGAGACGAAAGACATTCCATCTCCGTCTTTCTCATGTGTTTCCTTTCAGAGTCTCTCTTAATCTAAACAGGGACTTAATCTAAAAAGGGACAATAATGCCTTAAATTCTTGGTTTCCACTGGAAGCTTTCCAGCACATATAACCGTATATGTCACTCTCATAGATTTTGAGCGGGATATTTCACGCCAGTTAGAAAGAGACGGTACTCGACAGGCAAAAAAAGACCGAGAGAGAAATACTTTTGCTGAGTACCTAAGTGAAAAATGCTCATTTTGGTGGGTACTCAAGACCATGGTGGGTACCCAAGATCGCGGTGAAAAGAGCCAAAATGGAAACGGCTCCTGAGTGACATATATGTTATTAGGGCGGGTCGATTTATTTTTCGACAATTTCCCTATGATTTCCGTTTTCTATGGGTTATTTCAAGAAAATTTGCCCAAGGAACCATACCTCTATCGTTAAAATCGAGTCCCCTGATTTTTGATTGAAGATTTTATTCCCAAATTGACGATTTGTTTGAAAATTTTACCTACACGTTCACATCCATAACTCAAAAACATACATCAGATTCTAATCGCCACTAGGCGCGTTGGAAAGGTGAGCTCATTCTGATCAATTTACAACCAAAAATCTCCAACATTGGTCCAACGGTTCAAAATTACGGGCATTTTTGTCAAAATTTTGGACTATTTTTCCATCTTTTTCCATGATTTCGTCCAAGAATATTACTTTCATGGCCATATTTTAGGCTCAATACCACTATTTCATTCAATTTACAATTCAAAACGAATTTTTGTAGAAAAAAATAAATAAAAAAACAATCGAAATAATCAACCGAATTCGATAAATTTGGGCTTAAAACTCTTCGTTTTGAATGTTATGGATGTGAACGTGTAGGTAAAATTTCAAACAAACGTCAATTTGGGAAAAAATTTCAATCAAAAATCAGGGGACTCGATTTTAACGATAGAGGTATGGTTCCTTGGGCAAATTTTCTTGAAATAACCCATAGAAAACGGAAATCATAGGGAAATTGTCGAATTTTTTCACTTCCTACAAATCGAACCGGGCTAATAGTTTATATATGCGTTCCAGGCAAAAAGCGAATGGCTTCGAACCACAATTGCAGCTTCCATTTTGATCTGAAATACAACTTTATCGATTATCGTTAGGGCTGCCAGACTCAAATTCTTAAATAGGTCAAATATTTATCTTAAAAATAAAGCAATTCGAAAAAGAAAAATAATCTCTATCGAAAAGAAAAACTCCCATTCATATACAATTAACCTCAGTTATTTCATAAACATTAACGAGGCGTAAACATTGTAGTTCAATGCCATTTTTAACAGATATCTTTGTTTTTCCTTTTCGATTTCGTTATCACTTTCGTCTACGAAATGATACTCAAGACCAAACCATTATCGCTAATCAATTCTCTTCCCAATTTTACAGTTTCTTCGTTTAAGTAAGCCACAGAAAACACAACAGCAGCCATGGACGCCATCAAGAAGAAAATGCAAGCGATGAAAGTCGACAAGGATGGAGCTTTGGAGCGTGCTCTCATCTGTGAACAGCAAGCACGCGATGCCAATACTCGCGCCGAAAAGGTAAAGAAAAAAAGAACAACATATTTTTCTTCTAGCAGACATAGAAATGTGTGGAAAAATCATTTAAAAAGCAAATAACATAATTACTTATTAGTTGAGTTTAATTAAACATTTAGTTCAATTCAAATTAAGCACTGCTGCGTAGGCATGCCATCCTCACGCACTTCAAACAAAATACATAATTAGCACTTTCGTTGGAATATGTTTTAATTAATCGCAATTGAGATGCAGCAAAGCGTTTTAATTCATCATTTTTTTCTCGTTTTTTTTGTTGGTTTTTTTTTTGGAAATTACAATCGCTAGGCTGAGGAAGAGGCTCGCCAATTGCAAAAGAAAATCCAAACAGTTGAAAATGAATTGGATCAGACACAGGAAGCTCTCTCCTTGGTAACCGGCAAATTGGAAGAAAAGAACAAGGCTCTACAAAATGTAAGTTGTCGCATGAAAAATTATTTATCTAAGATAAGAAAATATATTGTTTAATAAAAATAAGCACAGAAAAATGTAGTAAAAAGTTGAGAAATTTTTAAAAAATTAAAACACGATTTTTTATGAAAAATTTTTACAATTATTTTCTTTTAAATGTAACACATTTCAGTTGCTTTTGTTCGAAAAGCTCAATTTAAAGGCTTATGAAATATAAATATTTTTTTGAAATATTAAAATCTTTCCACCATATTTTTCTGTTGCTTCAAAGAATTTATATTTTAATTTAAATGGAAATACTCAAAGTTACACTCAGGAATACATATTAAGAATTGTGACATAATGAAGGAAATAAAAAAAGTAAAGTGAGTGAAAAAAATTGTTTATCTTATCAAATTAATTTCAGAAAAATTAACCGAAAGACTCCATTCCCCTTGAAATTCATATAAAAACTACCGATTACTTAAAATAAATTATAGCTTTCTCCAAATATATTCTTTAAAACATAAGGGGCTCGCTCCAGTTCTGTCAGAAATCAAAAACTTCATATAAAAAAACGCTTCAGAAATGAATCAGAAATTTTCTGAAGTGTTTTTTTATATGAAGTTTTTTATTTCTTTTTCATTTCTGACAGAACTGGAGCGAGCCCCTAAAGAAATAATTCAGAAATTTGAATTAATTCTAAAATCCCCTAAGTATTATAAAAATATTATTAGGTGGCAGCGCAATCTAAAACATTCCCAATCCTTCACACGACATAAAGTCTAAAGTTCAATATAGCGAAAAGAAAGCTCCAAATATTAAGTATATATATGTTTCTCATTGTAAGGCCTCCAACAACAAAAAATACCAGACTCTCAGAGTCATTAATGAAATTTCGTTTCACAATCAAAATTTGTCCATTTATCAAATTTTCGAAAATTAAACCCCAAATGTGTAATTTCCAATATCGCAGGAATTCCTTCAAAACATTAAAAATGTCCGTGTTTAGATTAAGAGAGACACTGGAAGGAAACACATGAGAGTAATAGAGACGAAAGACATTCCATCTCCGTCTTTCTCATGTGTTTCCTTCCAGTGTGTCTCGCGTTTTGTCTCCCTGTTTAAACGGGGACAATAACCAAACATATCGATTCAGTTCCAGTCGAATGTTCAATCGATTGGAGTTGATTTCATACGATTGCATGCGTTGAATTATTGAACGACTTCCTGCGCTATTGGAAACTAGGCATTACTCGCTAATTGCGATTAAAATGCGTTGCGTTAAATATTTGCGTGATACCACTCGCAATATTGGACTTGGCCCTTAACATAACGTTAACAAAAAATTAATTCAAAATCAAAACATGCACACGACGGTAAAACTATTTTTAAAATTTCGAAATGAGCACGCAAACATATACTCTTAAAAAAAAAAACAACTGCGTTGAACCATGCCAAATAGAGATATATCATACCTATAGAGAAAGGGTGCGGACAACGGAACAAAACCGCCAAGAATACGCAGTGAAAAATATCAAATAACATCACAGAAAAGCTCTGTGAGGCCACACACTAGTACTGTTACGATTTTTTATGAGCATATCGCGCATGCGCATTTTGAAAAATTAAAAAAAAAAACCAATGAAAAAGTTTTTTTAAGAATCGTGCAAAATCTAGCGAAAATTCTTTATTTTTCAATTTATTCAGGCGTATGAAAAATTTTATGTTGATGGAATGAACTTTTTATTGATTTTCCTCCCCCGAAAGAAAAACATATGTGATTGCTGTAATATTTTTTTGACTTCGGTCGCACTTCCGCGTTAAAATTCTTCCAACTTGCAGCACAAAGTTGAATGCAAAAAGTGCCAAAAAGTGCGAAAAAGTGCGAAAATGCGAAAAATCGCGAAAGTATTCTTGAAAATAGTCGGCAATGGCGAATGAGCCAAAATAAAGCTAACCGAATTCAAGAATGAGAAATGTGTTTCAAGGATGGCAGTGAATAAGTCTTTTGAATGAAAACAAAATGGCGCATTTTCTTAAGTGTTGCTAACATGAATGACAGTATTCCCTATTTTTCGGAATTTTGAATTTTTACTCTGCCGGTGAGCGGTAAAAGCTTTGATGTTCTTTTACAGTGGGCAAGGTATATCTTTTTATCTTATCGATCGTTTTTTTTTTTTTTGTTATCTATGTGTATTCAATGAGCTCTCTTTGCGATTGAGTAATCCAAAAAGCTTCGTGCCAAATTAAATGATGACACAAGCAAAACATTTTCAAAAGAAGAATTTCTTTTGCTCTAAAAAAAAATGAAATGAAAATTCCGGCATAAAGGAGAGAGTGTTTGTCTTCACGAACTGACTAATAATCGTTTAAAGTAATTGGATTGGATATTAATTGTCTTATGATTAGTTGAAATTTATGCTCAAGTATAAGGCGTTCAGAGCGAAATGCGAGCGACGGCATTAATGTTAATCGTTTCGCGTAGTATTAGCTAAAAAAAAATATATATATAAAAAGAATTTCTTTGCAATTTTTCAAAGTAAATATCGAACTTGTTATACTGTCCTTCGAGAGAATTTCTTCACTCAAGTATTCATTTGTTTTATCGTACATATATACATATATATGCATTTTAATATATTCATGCATATTATAGATCTATTGCCACTTGTGTGGGATGTGTCTGCATGAGTTTATTAAAAAAAAAAAAAAAACAATTTCTAACCTAGAGAGCTTACAAACTGAATCGTGCTCCAAAGAGAGTGAGAGTGAAATTCTATTAGCCAAATAAGAAAGAGAGAGAGAGCGAGAGAGAGAAGTGCAGTCAAGATAATGAGAACTTTTTGTTGTTGTATTTGAGGGGGTGAATTTTTATTTTTTTCTCGAAATGCGATCATATGGTATTGAAAAGATTTGTTTGCGGCTGCCAACTCATTGCTCACAAAACCAGCAAGAGCAGTAAGAGCAACAGTAATATCGTCTTAAAACATTAAATACATACGAAAAAGTTTGAAGGAGCCACGCCGTTTTTCTTTTTAATTTTCTTTTTTCTTCTATAATAAAAAAAAAAAAAATTGTCAATTGAAATTTTCGAGCTTTCAAATATTTCAAACAACGATAAAATTCTATTCTATGTGCATTTAATTTGATATTAAGTGACATTTTAGAAATAACTTAAGACGAGATGTTGTAATCGTTTTCAAATAATTTCGGTTTTACAACGAAATTACTGACGTAAATCGAATGACGTGCGCAACAATATTACATGAGCCGTGAAAACAAATTAAAATATACTATAAGCACCACGGAACTAGTGTTTAATTTTGACGTTCTCATACAGAATTTTGAGCGTGAAATTTTGAATCAGAAAAAAAAAGGCGCAGAACCGGCAAAGTTTTAAAAAATTTTTTACATTGAGAATAAGTACTTTGAAAAAACAAAAAAAATTTATAAACTAAAATTTTAGAGAACACTCTCTTGCTCGCTCCAACGTTCGTTCGCACGCCTTATGACTGTTGTTGCTAATTTCGTAACGGAAAGACAAAATTTTTTTCAAAACCATCAACTAATATGATTGAGCACAATGCGAATGCATGGCAAACGGTTACTTATAGAAAATCAAAACCAACATTGCAAATGCAAAAAAGCCAAAAACAATTCCAAAAACAACAACAAACAACAGCAAAATTGCAACAAAAGTGAAAAATGCAAAAACGCAAATAAAACTCGCTGACGCACAAAAGAATCGAAACAACAAAGCGGCGACAGCTTTAAAGCCGCCAACAACAAAACCGAAAACATCATCTGGCAAGGCCCAAAACAACGTCAACGGACGGCGACAGAACTCGCTGGTCCGGCAACTCCAACGAGCAAATCGTCATTTATTATTATGGAACAGCTGTGAGCCACGACAAAAGGCACCAAAACAGCAACAACAACAACAACAATCCGTTCAAAAACAAAAGAAAAGAAAATCGAAAAAGCGCCCGAAGCGAAGAGGACTCAAGTACAGGCCACGCACGCCCAGGTCGGGTCTATCGTCAAACTGGGGCTCCATAGAACGACAAATTGACGCGCTGGAGCAACTTTTGCGCTGCGACGTCGAACAAAGTCTAGATTTCCTAATTCCAAATTCGGAAGAACAGGTCAACGACTGGCTCCTAGCAACGAACCAGCAACGAACCTGCAACGAACCAGCGACGAACCAGCAACGAACCTGCTGCGACATCGAACAAAGTCGTGGCACACTAGATTTCCTAATTCCGAATTTGTGCGAAGGACAAGTCAACAACTGGAACGATATCATGGCAGCGAAATCAAGGACAGCAGATAACAACGGGCCCAACGACGATTCCGGCGCAGAATCCGTCTCGAATGTTAGCCTGGCCAGTAGTTCACAAACACTTCCATCATCGTTGAAACGTCGTGGCCATCAACATCATCCACGGTAATTGTTTGCGATATTCCCAGCAAGGGTATACTTATGATTGAATATTATGTATAGATTCTCAGGGACAAGACGACCGAATGTAACGCCAAATGTACAAGAGATACTTGCAGCACTGTATCGCGGTGATACGCAGGGTGTTTTGACAACATTGCGCGGCTCAGAGATGGCCAGTGAAGCAGAAACGTTTTCCACTTTAGACGATAGCTTTACGAGCTCACAAATTACCGACGATATCATCGAAGATGATGAAGAAATAGCAGGAAATAGTAATAGTAAATCAGCGCTGAGTTTACCTCTGCTGTTAAGCGATTCGGTGACCACTTCATTGGGGAGCAATAGTCCAACGCCAACGGATGATAGTAGTATGCTCGATGAAGGTGTCGTTAGCGCACAGACTCCTATTAGCAATGTATCAGGACTAGATTCAGCGGCAACTACTATACTACTACTAGTACTACCTCAGAGAAAGCAGCTACTCCAACAAAAAAGAAATCCCGAACAAAACGCACTGAAAAATCGACCAAAAAGACCAAAAAGGATCGAACAAAGCGCGATAATAAAAGCACTGATGATACAAATGCCGCCGCTGCTGCAGCCGACGATGCGCTTTCCAATGCCCTCGACGAGGGTATTGCCATCGATGACGACGATACACAGTCCGCCGAATGGGCGAATCTTCGTTGCAGTTCAGTTGCCGCCGAGGTCGTTGCAGAACGTGAAGCTAGACGGAACAAGGGACGTTGTGCTGATTATCCCGGTCTAGCATTTGGACGTTCCATATTCAGTTCGGATACTATGATGAAATTTAACATCATTAGAAACGAATTGCACAACATTATGAAGACACAACTCAAGAGGGTAATTAATATACAAATTTTGTGTTTGCATTCTCTTAACAATCATTTACTTATAATTCCTCCAAAAAAAAAAAACAACTGCTGCGAATGCTGATTGTATGCAAAGACGATCATTCCGAGATCCATAAAAATCTTCACCCCGTTCTATGGGGAGCATTTCATGCAAATTTTTTAATCAGTTCGGACGTCATCGCTCAAGTATTTTGCGCATTGCTCTATTTATTGAAAAAGAAAAAAAGAACGCCAGGCGGTACGGTCGGTAGCTTGAGGTCGAATCTGTTTCGATTTGGTTCTTTATACTCTATAATTAACATAGGGACTCGATTAATCGGACTGGATTATTGTCCGTAGACTTTCGGAACAATGAGAAGCTAGATATTCGAATGAAGAAGAGCGTCAGAGCACGAATAATTATAGCTAATTGTCACTAAGTAATCCATTTTCATATGTAATGTCGGAGGTACTTCCCGGTAGTCCAGAGAGTAGCGAATCCGCATAACTTAGGGTCGAATAATCGAATCGTTTGATGGATTTTATGTTCTCGGTTTAGTCTTTTTTTCTGATTCTAAAACATGTCAATTTGTTTATATTTTTACTCATGAAAGTGTTCCGCACTTTTCAACTCACATTGCCCATTAATTCATTTTCCATTCTCTTGATTAGGCTTTGTGCTACGCACAGAAAAATCTATTCAAAGCCATCTTGAGACATGGTAGTTCAAATGCAAAGAAGAAAAAACCTTCCGTTCAATGATTTCTGTTTTCTTCTTTAATTATCGTGGTTTATGTGTAGGTACTTTCTTGAAAATTTCTTCACATCTGCTTGTTCGTTTTTTTTTTTTTTTTTTTGCGTGCGTTTTGACCTACTTTCTTATTTTTGGTCATGTCTATTTAGTTTTCAAATGTCTTGTTGCGAGCTTTTTGAAATTCTTTGCATTTTTTAGCGGATTTTTTTTTCCTTTTTTTTTTAAGTGAGAATAGGATTTGAGGAAATTTCTCACGATGGATATTTTTTGTTAAATCTTCATCAATATGCATCGGAATTTGAATATGTAAAAAAATGAAAAAAAAAAATAAAAAAAATTTAAAAATTCCAAAAAAATTAAAAAATTTAAATTTAAAAAAATTCAAACAAAAATGAAAAAATTCAAACAAAAATCAAAAAATTCAAAAAAACAAAAATTCAAAAAAAATCAAAAAATTCAAAAAAAATCAAAAAATTCAAAAAATTCAAAAATTCAAAAATTCAAAAAATTCAAAAAATTCAAAAAATTCAAAAAATTCAAAAATTCAAAAATTCAAAAAATTCAAAAAATTCAAAAAATTCAAAAAATTCAAAAAATTCAAAAAATTCAAAAAATTCAAAAAATTCAAAAAATTCAAAAAATTCAAAAATTCCAAATAAGTTCGATTTAGTATGCCTATTAAAATTTTGAATTGCCAAATTAACAAAAAAAAAGCCTACTTCAGTGAATAAAATATTCAAAAAGCCCAAAAATAATTAAATGCAAAAAAATTCAAAATATTCAATAAATTCAAATAATTCAAAAAAAATCAAAATATTCAAAATCCGAGCTCTATTCATCAAAAATATAAAAAAGGCTTTATTTTTAAAACTATTTAAAGAGCGCGTTTCTAAACAATTCCATTCAGTTTAGAGAGGTTTACAGTGGACCTCCGGTAATCCGACAAACGTTTTTTCGAACTAAATATCGAATTTCTCGGATTGTAGAGTGCTGCCTAAGACGCCCATAGTCCCGATTTTTCTTTTTTTACAAAAGAGATCCTTGTAATCTGACAAATTGCAGATCCAATGATAAGATTCTGATATGTTATACTCTGAAGTACAAACCATACATATTTATAGAAGGAAAATCTTGTTAATTGAAAAAATTGTAGAGAGCTTAAGTTCTATTATGAAATTTTTTCGACTTTCGGTTTTATGTTTTGTCGAAAATGCGCAAAATCGAGTCGATTTCAAATCGATACCGTTTTTTAATTTCGACATTTTTCTAAATCTATTCTATTTCCGCTAGGTAATAGAATAAAGATGTACCGGATTAGACAAGTCTAGGTCCCCGGTTTTTTCCATTTCGTTCCTTTTGGAAGAGTTTGCAATAATATTTAAACAGGTAAAATTGGGTGTACGAATCGATACTTGAATCGAATTCAAGCGTAAATTTATAAGAATTTTACTTTGTTGTTTTTGGGATAGTTCAATCGGAACTATTTAGTTCTCAATTTGCACAGATCCTATTTATATCCGGCTGTCATGAAATATATATATGAAAATTCAGTCACCTGAAATTCCATTCCGACAGCTATCGGTTCATGGTGACACCCTGATTATTGTTATTGGGAGAAGGAAATGATTTTTTTTCAATTTTTCAAGTCGTTGTCCCAAAGAAAATTTACTCCTGAAAGCGATTAAAGGTCCACCTGAACTTCGTCATCTTCTTCAATGGTGAACTACCACTCGTTTTAATATTAAATATCTTCCCTTTTGGTTACCATGCCATTTATATATATTCTACGTAATACAAAGAGGTATCAATGACCTTACACGATTACCGGTCTCCATTTGTTAGTAATACAATACGAATGTATATATGTATGTGCATTCCCTTGTATGACGACACCCTCTTGCCTTGCCGCATGCTATATTAGAAAATTTGTTTTTACTTTTCATTTCTTTTCAATGACAAAACGTGTTTGCGTAAAAAGAAACACAAGCAAAGAAGCCAAGAAGCGAGTAAGGCCTTTACCAAATATGGTCAACGCACACGGGGCTTATAAAATATGGATGAATTGATTCTTATAAGTCTTTAAACATTGACGGGTTTACAACTCGAAAAGGCTTAATCGGGTGGGACAGTTTTTTTTTTTTTTTCTGAAATGTTTTGTAATTTTTTTATTTTTTTTATTTTTATGCAACGCACGAAAATTAAAGAAGCTGACAATTTTTTTTTTCAATTTTCTGAATCTTTTTTTTTGCTTCTGAGCTTGAAGTGTGTATGAATGGATGTATGAGCGTGAAGATTTTAATAACAGACGTCGATTAGTCATACAAAATTAATTTCGGAAAAGTTACTTTTTCGAATCAATTTCGGTCTTACAACCTTCTTTTAATGGGTCTTTGTTATGTCTTACTAAAATATTGACTGATAAGAGTTCTAAATGTGTATGTACTATCAAGCATGTATATATATTTGAGCTTTGTTTAAGAATTTCCCTAGAGTATGGAGGCAAAATTATCAAATTAATACGTTTATTTTGAACTTTTAACCATTTATCTCCAATGATTAGGACACTTAAATTTACACAGCACCACAAAAATGTGTCAGACCCAGGAGTCCCACTATTTTTACCATATGTTTTCAAGATAGCTGAATCAGAATTTGAGGTCTACAGGATCAAGATTTAACCAAGAACTCAAAAAAGCATTTTCGAGCTACATATATGGACATCAAATTCGGATTTAGCGACCCAGAAAACATATGGCTTTTATGGGGCTGTGTTATCCTTAGAAAGTTGTGAATATGTTTTTTTTTAAGGCCTTCTGGCCGACTTTTCAGACATTTTTTATGAATATTTTTTACGTATGAATGCATTATGTATGCCATTGGCATTGTATTTTTGTAAAAGAAGTTGTCAATTTCAAATCCCATAAGTCGCCGTTAATATTAGGCGACAAATCATCGGCGAAAAAATTGGTTTTAGGGCGAGGGTACCTTCAGGGATGTGATATGGGAGCGTTTTTCTCTCTCTCCGCGTGCGTCCGTCGCCCTTAAAACAACTTTGTCGCCGATGATTTGTCGCCTTATATGAACAGCGGCGAAGTCCTTATTCAAAGACGTACATCAAAAACTTAAAAACATTCGCTCGATTTTTTTTAAGCATAACTATTTTTGAATTCCCTTAACTCATTTTTAATTTCTATAGACCCATTTTTAAATTCGCTCAACTAATTTTTGAACTACGAACTCGCTTGAAGTATTTTTTTGAAATCACTCTACTCTTTTTGCAATCGCCTAACTCATATTTGAATTCTATCCACCCATTTTTAAATTCGCTTTACTAACTATAAAATTCGCTTAGGAATTTTTGAATTCGCTCAACTAATTTTTGAACTACGAACTCGCTTGAAGTATTTTTTTGAAATCACTCTACTCTTTTTGCAATCGCCTAACTCATATTTGAATTCTATCCACCCATTTTTAAATTCGCTTTACTAACTATAAATTCGCTTAGAATTTTTGAATTCGCTCAACTAATTTTTGAATTCTATCGATACATTTTTGAATTCGCTTACTTTTTATTATCTTGATCTTCGCACCAATTCGCTATACTAATTCGCTTCGATTTTCGATTGAAACTATTTAATACAGCATGTGATCTGCTTTTAATCATTCAAATCAACATTATTTAAATCGTTAACAGATAGTTAAAGGCCATTAGGAGCCGAAAACAATCGATAGCAGTCAGAAAACATCGGCAACGAAAACGATTTTGCGATAGACACTCGTTCCAGTACGTCTATTACGTCTCTTTCTAACTGGGGCGAAATGTCCCGCGCAAAGTCTATGAGAGTGACACAAACGGTTATATGTGCAGTCTTGATTGCAACGTCGTAAGGCGTGGACGTGTTTGTCGGTTTATTTGTATTTTTCGGGGTGCGAGTGCTCAAATTAATTGAAATATAATCAATTCCATTGATAGCCATTGTGAAGTGCACTTCAACATAATTCTAATTAATATAAATCCCCATTGCACACGCTTTTAAAAGCAACATGACGACTACCGTTCAACAAGGCACTCTCTTGGATGTACTCAAGAAGAAGATGCGTCAAACCAGAGAGGAAATGGAGAAATACAAAGACGAATGTGAGGAGTACCACAAACGCCTGCAGCTTGAAGTTGTTCGGCGTGAAGAAGTAAGTGAACAAAGGAAACGAAAAACCCGAAAAAACTCAGGTTAGGTTAACAGGTGTGCTCCATAGAAAAATTTCGGTCCGGGCTTCTTGCGAATTTATCGCTCTCACGGCCGATTTCGTGTTCCATTTCCACATTGCCGCTGGTTTCGTATGAATGAACCGACCTCAGGGCTGTTTGGTGCTTGAGTTTTTGTCTTTTTTTTTTTGCAATGTAGAATCAAAATTGGGAGAAGTCATTTGCTTTGTTGTTGTTGGAACTTCTTTTTTGGAACTCTCTCAAACCGAAAAGAAACATTACAAAAAGAGATAAAAACAAAAATATCAAAAGAAAAAAACTACAAACAGGTTCAAAGACACACAGGCTTCAAGCAGAGTTGCCGGAGTCTTGAAATTTTTTTTGTTGCGATTTTTGCCAAAATTGGGCGAACCAAAATTGGCAGAATACACTAAAAAAAAAAAATGATAACAATTTTATACTTTGTCCCAAAAAATGTTTATAAGAAAATACAGGATTTTTGTATCGCTTGAAGACTCTTAATGATCGGTGAATATGATGTTTTATTTGAGATTTTGTCTAAAACACAATTTTTGTGTTTCTCGCCTTCTCAATTTCTTCCTATCTCTCAATTTCACATCTCTCTTTCTCCCTATCTCTCAATTTCACATCTCTCTTTCTCTATCTCTCAATTTCACCTCTCTTCTCTCTCTCATCTTCACCTCTCTCTCTCTCTCTCTCTTCTCTCACTCTTTCTCTCTCTCTCTCTCTCTTCCTCTCTTTTCTCTCTCTCTCTCTCTCTCTCTCTTCTTTTCTCCTCTCTCTCTCTTCTCCTCTCATTTCACCTCTCTTTCTCTCTCTTTCTCTCTCTCTTTTCTCTTCTTCTCTCTCTCTCTCTCAATTTCACCTCTCTCTTTCTCTCTCATTTTCTCTCTGTCTCTTTTTATCTCTTTCTTCTCCTCTCTCTCTCTCTCTTTTCTCTTCTATCCTCTCTTCTCTCTCTTTTTCTCCCTCTTTCTTTTCTCTCTCTCTTTTCTTTCTCTCTCTCTTCTCCTCTCTCTTCTCTCTCTTTCATTCCCTCTCTCTCTCTCTTCTTTCTCTCTCTCTCTTTCTCTTCCTCTCATTCTTCTCCTCTTCTCTCTCTCCCTCTCTCTCTCTTTTCTCTCTTCTCTTTATCCATCTCTTCTTCTCTCCTCTCTCTCATCTCTCTCTTCTCTCTCTCTATTCATCTCTCTTCTCTTCTCTATCAATTTCTCTCTAATCTCTTCTCATCTCTCTCTTTCCTCTCTCATCTCTTTCTCTCTCTTCTTCTTCATTCATTCTCCTCTCCCTCTCAGATCTCTCTCTCTTCTCTCTCTTCATTTCTACTTTCTCTCCTCATCTCCTTCCACTCTCTCTCTATCTCTCTTTAAACTCTCTCTGTTCATCTAAAAAAATGATCGAAAAAGCATTCAGGTGATCTCCCCCTCCATCCATTGTGCAACACTCGCAAAATTGGTAAAAACAAATGAAAATTGAAGGAAATTAAACTCACATACAATAACAAATTTAATTATTGTCATGGTCATTGTCGTCATCGGCGCGCATAACAGATTCGCTCAAATCTACTACTAACCAGTCAGTTAGTTCAAAAAAAAAAAATGTCTTCAATCTCCAAGAATGGCTTTTCGCCCCTCCTCAAAGTGAATTCGGGAAGAATTTTTTTTTAGAACTTTCAACTTTATATACATAGGTACCTATGGAATGAATTTCGACTTTCTCTCTATCTTTTTAAGGGGAAGATACAAAGCGAATTTTGGAATTTATGTGAGGAAGCGAAGCGTCAAAAAAGTAACCTTAAACATTTCCACTCCGCTGACCGTTCGGTGTTGGCTCTGATAAGACTTGAATTGCATTAAAATCGGATTTTTCCTTTTCCGTTTTTTCGTTTCAAAAAAAAAAAATCGCTTCAGTTCTCGCTAAAAGGAATTTTCGAAATTGAAACATTACAAATTATGTAGATATGTGTATACGAAAAATGTCTTCGTTTTTCATTGAATGACTAACCATTCAAGAATGTGTTCAAAATGTCTTCGTTCGCTTTTATTTTTTTTTACTTTATTTTTCTCCGTAACTCACTTGAGCTTCAATTTGCTTTTTCGCTCGTTTTTTTCTTTTCCCTCTCCTTTTCTTCTTCTTAGTTTTAAAAATATGCAAACATTTAATTGCCATAACGATCATCGGTGAAGCAAAAGATTTTTTTTGTATTTTTTTTTGTTTTTTTTTTTAGTGACGCTCATAAATATTCAGGTTAATCCCGACATTACTTTTCAATTTTATCTTTTTTTGTTTTGTTTTTAAATTTCGAACATAAATGCATATTTAAAGCCTGTTGTAAATATCAAGTTGGGATCCCACTAAAGCCGCAGTAGCTCCAAGAGTTTGAATATCATTAATGAGGAGGCCAAAGGCACGAGAAATATCTCCGAAGAAATATCGAGAAATTTCGTATTAAAAATACTTCAAAAGTTCTCTTTCAAATGATCGGGACATAGGCAGTATAGAGTACGGCCATAAGAACCGATTTAAGATTCTACATTCTACATTTTTCAATATCGAGTCGGTTTCCATCAAACCCTCTGAATGATAGTCCTTTCAGATTACAGAGGGTGCCGGATTACCGGTGGCTTACTGAGATTTTAAATTCATTATAAAAAACCTTGAGTTTGAAGCATATAGTAATATAGGGGACACTTACAACAACAACCGAATTCCGTGGTGAACTAGTGATGCTATAATTTTTTGAGTATTCACTTAAATTTTGTAACTAAAAATACTTGCGATGAAATTTTTCAATGTTTTCTTCCTAATGTTAAACTTTTTTAGTTTTTTTATGATAGTTTATGGAATTTTGTACCTTTTTCATTCAGAAGAGATCCAAAAATATATAGTTTATGCATTCTATTTATCATGATATGTCATAAGTACTTGAGCCACTAGTTATGTATCGAGCAATTTTAGTTATGATATCACTGAATATTTCGATATCAGCTGTTCTGTGGTAGAATTCAAACTTTTTGAGAATCGGTCATATTCGACTGCTTTAGCGTTCTTTAATAATATGAGCAAAATTTTATATAATTATTTTTAATTTATAAAAATAACATATTTTGCTGTCAAAATTTAATGGGTTCTTATGAAAAACCTTTGATTAACACTTATATATATCTGATTTTTAACAAAAATTTTAGTTCATGTTACAAGATTATAAAATATTTGTTAGACCGGATCCGGAATTTTCAGGGGGCGTGCTACGTTTTTGATTTTTCCATAAGAATGCATGCACAGGGGGCCTACTTCAATTAAACACACACGTTTTTTGCCAAGTGCTATCTATAGTACTATATGGTTTGAAGTAAACGTAAAAAATCGGATGCAACCCTGCGTACACAATTTTCGATTACTGCAGGCTCATTATAAGCACTTCGAAGTAATTTTCGGCCTTTTCCATGGGTTTCATAAGGGCCTTTTACCCACGTAGATTCTGTAGAATCTGTGTAAGGGCTTACTAAGAATTAAATTCTTCTTTCTTAGCTTTCTATCTATTAAAAAATTTAGCTAAAAATCGGAAAAACCAACAAAAGAGGGAAAGAAAAAATGTTTATCAAAAGGTTATAAATTACAAGGGGAAAGAAAAAAAGTACACACCTTTTGCGAAGCTGTTAATTCAATTGAATACTAAGTATTATAAAAAACTGTAAGAATTTTTCCGCTTCATTTGGTTTGATCATTTATCAAATTTATTTCGCTCAAAGTGGCCTATATATTCTTTGCCAATTGAATTTATTCGAAACCCATTACAGACAATCAAAAAACCATTTATTTAAAATGAGGCGATTGTTTTGTAGGTACATTCTTCTGCTCAAACTGCTTTTGAGATCGCCTTTTCTTTTATCGATACATACCTATTAAGAAAATTTGATTCTACTCTTCAATTATGATGGGGCAAAAAAGGAGTAAGAGAGTGAAGAGATATATATATATATTTCTATTTAGCGAAAATTCCCAACGGAATCGCCTTCCCAACTCCAAAAGCTAGCGAAAGAAACCTTTCCCGATTGTATGTGTACTTCTCTAATATCCCAGCCGGAAATGTCCCGATGAAACAATCAATGATTTCAGCATGACATAGAGCCGCGACTCCTCCTGATTATACACCAATTTTTTCATGAATTTAACACACAAGCGGCATTGGCTGTCATAAGAGCATACTGTCACGAGTTGGTCATCGAAAGTAGAGTAGATCTTCTCCGTCGTATCGATACCTCTATCGATGACAATGCCATTGCAATTGAGAAGTACTCAAATTTTCGCCTTGATATCCTTGGTGAAAAAATTAATGAATTGGTCCTTTATGAGAAAATTTCCGGCTGGGATATATTACAGGGCAGAGTTATCGCACACCCTGACATAAAAATCGATTGTTAATTTTTCCCATCCCCATTTTTCTAAATTGTTACTCTGTCATTTAATTATCCATTTGGATTTTTCTGATCGAATTTTGACAAATTTTAATACGAAACGAGGCTGGCTGTGCTGCTTCCCTTTTATATTCCCTTCATACTTATGTTGCCTTCGAGCAAAATACCGGGTTGTCGGTCAGTCTTCATGGGAACTTTTATGGGCCTTGCTGCTCGCTAGCTGCTCGCATGCGTGTATGGGTATATTTTGTGCTTTTATTTTTATTTTTTTTTTCTTATTTTTTCTATCGTTTAGACAGTAATATGGTGGTGGCCTTTTATAGCTGTTGTTGTGCACTCAACGATTCAGTGCTTTTCAACAGTTTTATGTTCAACAATGACGTAATCCAAAAAAAAAAAAAAAAAAAAGAAAGAACAAAAATTCAAAAAATTGTTCACTTCATATCACAAATTAAGCAATGAGTAGAACGAAAATGGAAAAGAAAACAAATCATTTGTTTTTCTCTCAATTTTTTTTCCCCCCAGTATCTAATAAAATATACACAAAAACCATGCTTTATCCATAAAAAAAATTATTTTTAAAGTTTTGCTGTTGACTTATCGAACTTGTAGAATTCCGGGGATTTGAAGCAGAAAGAGAGCAGAGCACAAGTGTCGCTGCTGTTTGGAGCTACTATAACGCCATATCAGTCGCTAGATGTTTGACCTTAGTCATCACATAAACTTTTTTGGCAAAAAAAATTTTTTTCCTCTTTTCTTTGCTGTTTCATGTATGAACGTGTGAAAAGAAGAATGTGTTGTTGTTGTTGGCTATGTTTCGAATTTTTTTTAAATTATTGGAAAGCATGAATGAGTGGAGTGAAGAGGTTGAATAACAGATCGGGAGAGAGAAAGAGAGAGAGAGAGAAGAAAAAATGCAGCTGAGCTCATAAAAATTCTTTTCAATTAAATTTGGTCTATCACGAGAAATGGAATTTAGATATCCGAAATTCGTTCCTCAATTCATTCTTTGCCAGAGAAATGACACAATTCCTCACAATTAAAAAAATTTTTTGTTGTTTAATAGTTCAAAACGTTGGCTACTCTATAATGCCTGGTTTGCAGAAATGCCGGCTCAGCAGTAGTTTCTAATGTGACTAGCAGTGTTGGAAAATGGAAATTTCAGTGTGTACCTAAAATGGTCCATAAATTGTACCTAAATATAGTAAAGTGTACCTAATATACCCAGCCGGAATTTTTTCATAAATGGTAAATTCAATAATGTTTTTTACCGAAGACATCAAGGGGAAAATTTGAGTACTTCTCAAATCTTATGACATGGTTATTGAAAGGCGATATTATTCATACCAATTCTAATGGCAATGTCATCGAGAGAAGGTGTTATTCACTCTCCCGAACGATGATAACATTGTCTTGCAAAACGAGAGGTACCTACTGCTGATACGGTGGAGTAATCTATTCCAATTCGATGACCAACCCGTGACATATATTCTTATGACGGCCAATGCTGCTTCTGTGTAAATTTCATGAGAATGTTGCAATAGAATCACGAGTAGTCGCGGATAACAACAGCATTTCATTCGTTAACAAAATTTCTCCATCTTGAAATTGTGCCTAAAATGGACAAATTGTATCTAATGTACCTTTGAAGTGAAAAAGGGCCGAAAAAGGTACAATTACACCTACTTTTCCAACACTGGTGACTAGTCAAAATTTAGAGTGTTTTATTTATGAGAATCCGTGTTGCCTGGTTTATTTTTCGAAAAATCTGACAAGCTACGAAAAATATCTTCACTGAAGACTAATTATTTTGTAATATAAAAGAAAAAAATCTTTTTTCAATTGAAAAATCTTTTTTGAAGATAAAAAAAACACATTCTAGCGGGATATAAATTTAAAAGACTTTGTGAATTGACTAATAGTATATCCCGCAAATAAATTAAATACTGCCAAAAAAATGTTCTTTTATGATAATATTTTATCACTAGCCATTTCGAGTCGTTACTCCCTAATAAATAAGTATATTTAAATTTTTTTTTCATCGAAAGAAAGCCAAAGCAGGGTATTGCTGGAAGACTTAAGCCCAAAATCCAACATTGCGAGAGCCCGATGCGAGAGCGCGAGACGAGACGCACAAAAATTTCAATACATTCAATCATATGGCTCAAGCTCCAATGTATCGCACTGCGAGACCTCGTAGCGAGAAAATTTTGAAAAATTGAATATTTCTCGTTGCGAGGCAATTTGACAGGTTAATGATGTAGCTATTTTTTGAGTACTCGCCATTGGGTACTCGTTTAAACTAATAAAACAAAAACTGTTCACTGTTCCGTGAAAAAGAGCTTTTAAAATATTTCGCCAGCTTTGGTTCATTTTGAAAATTTTGAATTTTGAATTAAAATTTAAACTCAAGTGATAGCGAATTATTTTTATGAGTACTCGGTACTCGTTAGATGAGTACTCGGTTCAAATATTGCATTACTAGAAGCGATGTTATGCTATCATCTGCGTGACGCAAAACTCTCATTGGAGATTGAAATGCGTCACGCAAAACATTTCCGTGACGTCGCGCACTCTCGCATCGGGCTCTCGCAATATTGGATTTTGCGCTTTAAGTAATCTCTTTTCAATGTACGAAACAACTTTGACAGATTACTCTCTACTCAATAACAATTCTTTTTATATTTTCATGCTCCGATTGAATACTGGCAACAATGAGTTTAAATAACAATTATCAACATTTTTTTCAAATGGTGCCATGATTTTTGTATGGAATTTATATTTGTTTTTAGAAATCTTAATTTGAAGATTTTTGTCAAAATTTACGGCAAAAATTCTTCGTTTTGAAGTAAAAATCTTCACTTCTGGCAACACTGATGAGAATTGACAAGGCCTTCTTGAGGAACTCTAATTGACTACGGGAAGCATATATAACTATATATGTCACTCAGGAGCCGTTTCTATTTTGGCTCTTTTCAACACGGTCTTGGGTACCCACCACGGTCTTGGGTACCCACCAAAATGAGCATTTTTCACTTAGGTACTCACCAAAAGTATTTCTCTCTCGCTCTTTTTTTGCCTGCCGAGTAACATTTCTTTCTAACTGGCCCGAAATGTCCCGCCCAAAATCTATGAGAGTGACATATATAGTAATATATGACGGGAAGTCTACTCCAGTTAAATTTGGGAGTGGTTATCTGTCAATGTTAGTTGGAGAGTAGTAAAATTTCTTCACCTCAAAAAAAAAAAGAAAATGTTGCCAAAAATCCATTCGAAATGAGGCAGAAAAATCATCAATCTCTCACATAACTCCCTAATCATGAAGCAAATTCGGTTGTGGTCACAATAAAAAGGTAGCTTTTATTATTGCTACCATAAAATGGGATCATTGTGTGTGTTTTGGTGTGTGTTCTTCCGCAGAAGACCGGCTTTTCCGGTAAATAAACAATCGTTCTTGATGAAAATCTTTGAAAACTCGGAATTATTTGCATACAATCAGCGTCAACGCAACGGCAGAAGGTTTATTCTTCTCTTTTCAGCAAACTCTTAAGGAAGATGGAAGCGAAGGTGCGGACGCACTCATGCCCGGAAAGCATTTTTTTTTTTTATATCTCAAAGTCCGTGTTTATATTAGAGAGACAGTTGCTCGAAAATGCATTGCAACTACAGGCGATGCCCGTATGTTTCTCAACCACGAGCTGCGAGCTGCCGCCTCAAAAGTCTCCCAATATAAACACGGATAATCAAAGCTGTTTAAGAGAGCCTTACCCAATTAGATGTTGTCTCTTTTGACTGTTTTTTTTTTCAATCATTTCGAAATCCAATTGAGTTTCCAAAACAGAGAGCTACCGTCGCCTTCAATTAGTATTTAAGAAAACCGAAATTTCTATGGAGCACTAGGTTAATTGTATATATATATATATATATATTTTTTTTTTTCGTTAGAACTTTGAGTATTTCCATTAAGTTATGGTTAAGTTATATCTTTTAAGAAATATTGGCATTTTGTTTCTATGTTTTTTTCTTTGAAATTCAAATTTTAGGCTGAATCCGAAGTTGCTGCATTGAACCGTCGTATTCAATTGCTCGAAGAAGACTTGGAACGTTCAGAAGAACGTTTGGGATCAGCGACCGCCAAGCTCTCCGAAGCTTCTCAAGCTGCCGACGAAAGTGAACGGTTAGTATTCTCGCTCAAAACGAACTCCTCGCATATCTCTTTATATAATTTTATAATAATAATTTACACTGAAAAAAAAAGATACTATCTACCATTTAGCGAAAGATAAGCTTATATCTTATGGTAAATTTAGGTCCTGAAGCGTATTTGATGTAACACAAATTCATTCATAATTTCTCCAATATTCCTCCGTATAATATGCAGGATACGAAAAGCGCTTGAAAATCGCACAAATATGGAAGACGACAGAGTAGGAATTTTGGAAGCTCAATTAGCGCAAGCGAAATTAATCGCAGAAGAAGCCGATAAAAAATATGAAGAGGTATATTTTTCTCTTCTCCGATAAGGAATTTGAAAAAACAAAAAATTTTTTTTAATTATCAATATCAGGGTATCAGGGTTAATAGGCTCTTCATTTTGAGGTTAGGTAATTCTCAGGTTTTTTCCCCCATTAAGGTTTTTGGGTAATGCTCTCTTTAACACTCCACAAAATGGTAAAAAAAAAAAAAACGTAATGCAGCCAATTTGCTCCATTTGGCTGCATTATCTTTGGTATTTTCATACTTTAAATTCTCTTACAGCTCTTAGAATTAAGTTTATTATTTAAATAAGTTTTTAGTCTTAGAATATTTCAATTGTATTTCAATAGTCTTAAGTTTAAGTATGTATATGTTTTAGCCGTTAAGTTCTGAAGACGTTTTTTAAGGGAAATGTGACTGCAATGGCGTTTTATAGGGGAGCTCAAAAATTGTAAATTTTTAAACAAGCCGCAATTCCTTTGCTTATACAATAGTAGGGGTATTCACAAAGTGAATGTTGTCGGAAAATTTGATCTGCTTAAGTAAGAAGTTGTGCAAGATACAAAAAAAAGTTTAAATTTTTTTAAGAAGTCGCAATTTTCCGACTTTCCTACGTTTTTAACAAGCCTTTATGAATACCCTTAATGTAAAAAAAAAAATGTACTAAAAATCATACTTCTAAAGGGTCCTTCAGCAATGTTCTCTTTCTCTCATAATTCAAAATTTCGTATTCCTCCAAACAAAATCTTTAAAAACCTCGTCCCTTTAAACCTTTATGCAAATCTCTTTCAATAGTTTTCTTCTTTGTGAGGGAATAAAGTCGAAACTCTATAATGAATGTCAAGGGACCGACCGGAAAAATATTCTTAATAGAGAGAGAATTCGTTATAAGGAGAGAAAAAAGCCACTTATCGAGCATATTTTGCTCGTCGAAAAACCAAGGAACCAAAAGGCATTAGTTAAAAACATACATAAAACTCCAAGTGAAAAATGAGGGACCCAAAAGCCCAAATAATAATTTAAAAATTAAATATGGAGATGGTCAAAAATAAAATCTCAAAAATGCCAATGGTGTATATATGCACAATTTAGCCGGACCTACGTCACATCGCAGAGGTGGTCATAATCAGGGATGCCCGCGGAGCAAGCTTCGGAGCATTGAGAGCAAATGCTTGTGTACATACACAAAAGGCAACAAGCAAGCTGAGAAATCGAAACCTGTTTAGTCTGACATCAGGCAGCGAACGAGCAAGACCTATGTCGGATGAAGCAAAAAGAGAACTGAAAAAGGCGAAAAACGTTCTTCAGTGCAATGCGCACACACACTATCGCAAGCTTTCAATGTAGTGGTGGGCATCCCTGGTCATAATGGCTAAGGTGTTGGTTAAAGATACCTGCCCAGCGGGAAATTATCTCCTGCATGACAATGTCATCAGTGATGTCATCGATGACATATAGGTGACATTGTCATGTGTGACATCTTGGAGGACATGTCATCGTGGAGGGATGCTGTTCATGTGCTTGACTCTCATTGGCTACTGAAATTTAAATAAGGTTTTAGCGTTAGCATGAAGTGGCGTAGATGATGATGAGTGCTCGACTCAGAATCCGAAGATCGCGGGTGGTTCGATCCCTGGCAGAGGCGAACAAAAATTGTTAAAAATAGATTTTTTTAAAATTGCGAAATATCCAAAGAGAGGGCAAAGAAGAGAGTTATCATCAAACTGGTTTAAATATAAATTGACATTTAGAGAGAAAAGAGCAATGTGCGTGCTGCTCTCAAATGCTTTTTTCGCCATCGCACACCCTAGCATGACAATGTCACCGCTGAAGTCCTGTCAGCTCCTGTGTAAATTTCATAAAAAAGTATTTTTCCATCAAGGAAATGATTTCAAATAATTGTAGTTACTGTAGTTTAGTCGCTGGTAAAGATGCCTGATGATGAACTCGTAGCTCTGGGATCGAAATCGATCGCATCAGCTTTCCACGTTCCACTTTCGATAATCGGAAAAAAGATTTTCTTTTTCGATTGCCAAAAATTATCATTTCATAATAGAAAGGTTTGGCCGTCAGACCGAACAAATATTAAGTAATTAAAATTGTAGTTACTTTTTAATTTCCCCCCCTATAAATAACTGCCATAATGCCTACTGTTTCCCTTCGAAAAGTCTTCATTTTCTTCTTCTTATACATAAGAAAAAATCTATTTAAAAAAAGAACTATTTTTGTTTTGTATCTCTTAAATCTTTTTACTGATCTTAAAAATCAAATTTCTGTTTTTTTCATATATTTTATGCCTTATGAAAACAAAATCAAAAAAAAAAACCCCCGTAAAATATTTGTAAAATGCTCGTTCAACATATGCCTCTGCGTTCTTTCTGTATAACAAAACAACAACAACTATTACAACAACAAAAAATTTACCCTGCACCTGAATGTATGTAAACTGCTTTCGTTTCACGTCCAACCAATGAACCAATCAACCACAACCGATCCAATCGATGCAACCAACCCCTACCACTCGTAAAATGAATAATAAAAAATTTATTTAAAAAAAACACAACAACAACAACAACAAATAAAACGCATATTACCAATGCCGATGATGATGACATTGGATGATGGTTGATAACGGATTAACTCGGGAACCTGCTACACTTCCTTTCAAAATCTTGGCCGTTCCTCCTAATGGTATCTGGAAACATTTTCTAACAAAATTGACTCTCGACATCCGACGACTGAACTTCCAGTGCGCGTAAAATACTTGAAAATCGCGCACTGGCCGATGAAGAACGTATGGACGCTCTTGAGAATCAATTGAAGGAAGCCCGTTTCCTTGCTGAGGAGGCTGACAAGAAATACGATGAGGTGCAACCAAATTTCCATAAAAATCTTTTAATTCAAATCCCTACTTCTATCGCTGATTCTTCCTCATCATCTGCAAATGCAAAAAACATTTTAATCACAACATCGCAACAAACACAAGAACCACTACTGCAACAACAACAACAACAGCCAAATCAGCAACAACAAGAACAAGAAAAAGAGCAATCGAACAGCAAAATAGCTAGTTTAGAAAGTAGTAGCAACAAATCTAGTGATAGTGCAAGCACTTTAAACATCACTACTTCCACTAACAACAACAACAATAACAACAGCAACAACAATAATAATACGAGTAGCCTTAGTAACGATAAGGAGAACGCTATAATCGCAGCAAGCAATGCTGATGATGCGCCTAAAACTTGACGAACTAATCAAATTGGCTTGGGCATGTTTTTTATGCGAAAAACGATTGAAAATAATGGAATGAAAACTCGGCTTTTCTTTAAGATTAGAGTACGAAGGGAAAAGTTGTTGCTGAAAAAAAATGTGGCCTTAGAAGATGTGCCTTGAGAGCAGATTCGAAATGTTAGAAGCGCGCCCAAGCGCTATTGGCTGTTGAATGTTATTTTTTTTAAAAGGAAACCTGAAAAAAAACTATATATATATATATACACATGGATATAGAAATTGTTAACAATCGATTGAAAAATGGAAAATGAAACTTGTGCTGCTAAAGAAAAAAAGAAATCATTATAAATTAAGTGGTGATAGGCCATTGTGTTGAAGTAATTTGTAAAATTCGAAAATTTTGTCAAAGCAATATTCGATAAACCGAGTGAGAATTATAATGTAAAGTTTCTTTAAATTGTTATAAAAATTTTTTTTTTGTCTCTATTGGATGTATGCATACTATAATTATAGCTACATATATTACAATCCTTCCAATATTTTTTTTAAATAAGATTGTTCAAAGCAATATTCGATAAACCGAGTGAGAATTATAATGTAAATGTTTCTTTAAATTGTTATAAAAAATTTTTTTTTGTCTCTATTGGATGTATGCATACTATAATTATAGCTACATATATTACAATCCTTCCAATATTTTTTTTAAATAAGATTGTTCAAAGCAATATTCGATAAACCGAGTGAGAATTATAATGTGAAAGTTTCTTTAAATTGTTATAAAAATTTTTTTTTGTCTCTATTGGATGTATGCATACTATAATTATAGCTACATATATTACAATCCTTCCAATATTTTTTTTAAATAAGATTGTTCAAAGCAATATTCGATAAACCGAGTGAGAATTATAATGTGAAAGTTTCTTTAAATTGTTATAAAAATTTTTTTTTGTCTCTATTGGATGTATGCATACTATAATTATAGCTACATATATTACAATCCTTCCAATATTTTTTTAAATAAGATTGTTCAAAGCAATATTCGATAAACCGAGTGAGAATTATAATGTGAAAGTTTCTTTAAATTGTTATAAAAATTTTTTTTTGTCTCTATTGGATGTATGCATACTATAATTATAGCTACATATATTACAATCCTTCCAATATTTTTTTAAAATAAGATTGTTCAAAGCAATATTCGATAAACCGAGTGAGAATTATAATGTAAAAGTTTCTTTGTTCAAGGTTTTTAATAGCGCAGGGATTACTGCAACTATTCAACGAATGCAACGGTATGGAACGATTACAATAAAATCCATAGTTGATTGAAATTGCCTCCATATGTTTCCATGTGTTCAATATTTGCAGAAATCTCTGCGCTATTGGAAAGCCAGCTTAAATTGTTACTGAATATTTTCTTCTTTTTGTCTTTATTGGATGTGTGCATTAATTTTATTTATAAGAGAAATTTTTTTTTTTTTGTTTTTTTGTGTCTGAAAATTATTTTGAAAAGTAAAATCTTTTTTCATGAAGTTTCTATTTTCGATGAAAGATTTGTGCAATCTTATTCCTCACTTGAAGAATTTTGAATTAAATTTCCCAAAAATTAATTGTGTTATTGTTTTATGAATTAGTTTATTTGTTTTCTCTTTCGTTGAAATTCTTAAAATTGCATATCATAAAATAAAAACCAATGCCGGCCATAGACTTGTGAATTTTAAAGCTTCGCTTTAAAGAATATTATAAGGGTCATAGCGATATGCTGTTGATGGAAATGTCCAATGATATTGGAATATCATTTCATTCCTTATAATTTTTTAAAAATAGTGTTGCTCTATGATTAACAAAATCGTGTGGTACCGGCTTTAAAATTTTATAATAACGAACTTATCACTGTATCTGTAATAGAAAAAAAGCAATGGCTTTAGGGAACAATTTTCGTCCATTGAACTTATTCAATATAAAATTATACAATTTATTAAAGAGAAACATAGAAAAATCTATTGAATGCTGAAAAGCTTTGTTATGATATTTGGAATTGATAAATTAAAGTTCAAATGTATAAAAGAAATATATAAAAAAATAATATAAAATATACAAATATATTTTTTCTATCACAAATATTGCAAATATTAAAAACTAAATTGTTTATAAATGCCTAAAATTGCCACTTAAAAAAAAAGAAAAATATTATAAGTATAAAAGTTTATTTATTCTATATATTTTCTTGTGACGAATAGATCTTTATTAATTATACCATCATCTTTATATATATCCAGTTTCTTGCAACTCAATATAATCATTTGTAACGTATTAATTTAATTTTGATCAATTCAATTAATTCAATAATATAATATAAATGCAATGAAAGATGAAGAGGTCAATCTTTTATTTTGTGGAGTGAAATGGAGCATTTGTGATTTAAGGTTATTCAAAAAAATATATGTTTTTGTTGTCCAAAATTAGGTAGGAAAATTACCAAAATCTATTGAGTATTTTATTAAAGGCTTTGCAATCGAATGGTTAAAGCATATACATATGTAAGAATTATGTTTCAGAAACGTGAACAAAGAATTTCATAGAATTTCTTTAAGATAAACAAAATTCCTATTCCGAAGGTTTCAAGTTGCATTCCTCGAATTGTAGCTCTTTTCAATTGTTGTCGTTGCTATTTTTGTTACATAAAGAACTCATGTTTTTATTGTAAAATGACTGCCATAATTTTCTGCGAATGTGAATTCAACTCATAAACTTTTCTTATCAAGAGTTTTGCCTTTTCATCGAATTGATATCGTTCTGCTTGAATTTGATTATTGACAGCCAGATAGCCAGATGGGTCAGTGGTGTTTGCTTGTGGAAATGGCACGTCGACAACATTTCGTTTCGATTGAACTAAGAGAGCAACACCTTTTTTTCCTGTTTTTTTTTATTTTTTATTTTTATTTTTTATCAACGATGATGAGTGATGGCATTGAATCATGCTCCTATTTACGTGCCTGACTTATGCGTCGAGCTGGGCGAAACTGAAGACACTGCCTTATAACTTAACCGAAAGAAATTTCTCCAAATGATTTCAATGAAATTTACGACGCAATGAGTCATCGAAAAATTCCAAGTCATAAATTTAAAGTTCCGTTAAATATGTAAAAAAAAAAATAACTGGAAATTTGAATATTTTAACTTGAAAATTTTAGTTGGTATTTCAGCGATTTGAACTTGGTCGAATTTTTACCTTCTAATAGCTTCCCTGTAGGAATTTGAACTAGTGTCGTACTAGTACTTTACTAGTGCAAAAGCCACCAGTACTTGTTCTTTTCTATACCCCTGTCCATATAAAATTCTGTCGAAAATCAGTATAACATCTGTACAGGAAAGCACTAGTACAGTATTGCATCAGAATTATTCTAGTACTTTTCGATCCAATTGGGTAAAATTGCACCAGTTAAATACTAGTGATGTTTACGGGAAAAAGTTTACAGAATCGTGGATTTTTTTTTCAGTACAAAATGGAAATAAATATTTATAATTATAAATTTTTATTGTATAATAAAAGAAAACCATTCGGTTGTGTATTTATTATCAATTTATAACGCCTCAATAAATGAATGCAATTATTCCACTGATCACTAGTATAGTTATGGTGCAAACTTACCCAAACATTTCACTAGTTCTTTTAGTACTGGTAAAAGTACTAGTTCTTTTAGGCAAATTGCTTAACAGCTTTCTACAGGGGCGTATAATAAGATCAAACTTTTTTTTTTGGGATTTTATTGAAATGGCTGGGCTACTCTGTGGCTCACAATTGTCAGGGTGTTCTTGCAAAGTAGACTTCACTTGTCGTTTTCCGTTTTTGTATAACCAAGCCGGGAGATTGAACCCAGAACCTTTGTCTTGTGAGTCGGTATACATACAGAGTTGAGTTTAACGTGGGTGGGCTTCCACTCCCATTACTCCCACAAAGTGACGCACTGTGCGAAGTTCACAGTGTGCCAATATTTTCCTCATGCAGGGGTTTAAGCCACAATATTGGAACCCATTGGTAATGGTGTGGTGCTAGCTCACAGTTAAGCCTCCCACAAGGGGGCCTCCCAAACGATCAGTCACGGGGGGTCAGTCCCCGGGGCTCTGATCCCCGTCGTACCAAATTAAGATGACTTGATACAAGCCAGTACAATTTTATAGATCCTATACCCAATCTGCCAGAAATGGTCGAACTGTTGGCTAGGGTCCGCGGGTTTGCCAAGCCCGTAAATCATAAATTGATTCCCCTCGCGGTATATATATATCACTACACCCAGTGGCGTAATTTTATAAAAATTGAAATATTATTTGGCACCCGGAGCGGCCAATAATACTTATATACCTATGTACTTCTTTACAAATTACAATGACGACCTCTCCTCTGGCAGAGCATAGTACCCAGGATCCAGGGGGGACTGTCAAGAGATTTAGAAAATTAGTGAAATCTTTATTTCATATCAAACCATTCCTCCAAATTTATAAGGGAGGATATTAGTTTCGGTCCTCTTTCCACATTTTAGGGATTTTCCGGTCCTTTTTCTTAGTACACTTTCTTTCATTAAATGACATCTCTCCTAATGTTATGCCCTTCTTTGCACTGTTCCCAAGGTTGTAGTTTCGCTATTTTAAGTTCTTTAACAAGAGTATTATCTAAAAGTGACCTAAAATATTTATTGTTGAGAGCGCCCTCTCTCTATTTAAAGGGGTTATAGTAAAGTTGGAGAATCTTATCTCTTACTGAAAGATATACGCTCCCAGGTTCTTTATAGACAGGCATGACTAATACAGTTAGGTACTTTATTTCAATTTATTTATTGGATGGATTTTGCGGCTAGAAAACTCCATTTTGAAATTATAGAGGTTTTGAAATTTCCCCCTTTTTCTTTAAAGAAATTTGAACTTCTTTCTCCAACAGTACCCTAACCATTGACGGCTCCCTTCTTGCCCTCGAAAATTGTCGCATTGTAGGTGCTACTTTTCAATTATCTGGGTATCTACTGCGGTCAAGAAATTCACTGGAATAAGTTAGAGAATTAAAGAGATAAATTTCTAAAAGGGGGATTCAAAAAGAGAGGATACAGCTAAATTTCTAAAAGGGGACTTCAAAAAGAGAGGATACAACAGTCCGAGAAAATAGAGGTGGTATGAATGGCATAGAGGAACAAAATTTTCGTTTCTAAAAAAGCAGTAAACCGGGAAGTTCTAGAGTCCATCGACATACTTTTTTTTAAAAAAAATTTGCTTCTCTTTAGCTCCTGATCGAATCCAGCGTCCATTTTTTTTTTTTATATTTCTCAATTATATTCCCCATTTCTTTCTATTGAGAGAAATCTGTTCTTATCGAAGTGTTTATTTTTATATTTAGCAAAAATTTTGTCCGTCTCCGTGGCGTTGTTGATTGAGATGCCAACTTATGGTCCAAGAGGCTCTCTGGGTTCAACTCCCAGTTAAGGTCGCGGATGCTTTTGTCGTTTCTGTTCTTCTTTGTATTCCCATTTATCGTGGTATAACAAAGGGTCCATGTGGGGGCCTAAGTGTCACCCTTGGTAGCAGCCACGCCTACCAACCAACCAGCCAAGGAAAAATCTTGACAAAATAAAAAATAAATATGCGGGGTTTCCAATAGTGCAGGGACTCCTGCGCAAGAAAATTTTCAACACATCCAAACATATAGAACCGATTTCAAGTAGTCTACAGTAGTTTCGCTATATAAGAAAGTCGATTTTGCCAAGAACTTTTATTCTTATATCCGGTTTTTTCTTATATAAGAACCCGTTTATAAGAAAATTAAAAATTTTTCCATACAAAAAGAGTTTTGGGTTTTGGTAAACAGTTTCTTAAAGGCGGGTTTTTCTTATATGAGAGTTTCTTATATAGCGAAACTACTGTATTGATTTGGCAAGTAGCCGAAGAATACTTCTGTACTAGTTCAATTTCCTACAGGGTGGTTCGATATATTTGCATGTTTTTTCAGAAATTGGCAGTAGTGTTGCAGCATTTCTTCGATACATATCGAAAAATACAGAGTTGCATTCAGTTTGTTCCGGATTTCTCTTGGGATTTCGTTGAAATCCAATTTCTGAGCGGATTTCGTTTGACATTCATTTGTATGGGAAATCCGCTGGATTTCGACTGGATATCGGCTGAAATCCTCAAAATTGCCGAAATCCCGGGATTTCGATGCCGTCTGATTGCCATATTAGATTATAACATATCTAAATAGTTATGTTCTCTAGACATTTTTAAACAGAATTCTTTTAGAAATATTCAACAAAGCCTTATAAAAGTTTAATGGACAACAAAAAACGGTAAAATAGAATAACCACAAATCACAAATGCTTTTCACAAAAACAAAATAAGCAACAAAAAAAAAATATAAAAAAATTAGAAAAAAGCAGCACAAGTTTTATTTAAAAATTTTTCTCTTGAAGCTAACAATAAACCAGTTTAAGATAGCAAAACTTAAAAGGAAGACAGTCGAAAACACAGAACAACCTTAACTAAATCACAAAACAAACATGCTTCAAAATGCTTAACTTTCGTACGCCTAAACATCCTCTATTTTTTTTTAACAACCAAAAAAAAAAAACTAAAAAGAAATTATGTACCTATATTTTCATTTCTTTCAATATTCATGTATATCCTTTATTATGTTTTATGCGTTTCCCTTGAAACAACACGACCGAACAATGTTTGATTTCCACATTTCATTGATTGATTGAATTCAAAAAAAAAAAAAAAAACGTTCACACAATCCCAAACGGCGTATTCAACTACAAAATTTATGTTGAAAAAATCCAAATCCAAATGAAAATCAAAATCAAAGGTTGCCCGTAAATTGGCCATGGTTGAAGCTGATTTGGAACGTGCTGAGGAACGTGCCGAGCAAGGAGAGAAGTACGTTTAAAAAGGAAAAAAAAAATCCAAAATTTAACTAAAAAAAAAAGAAAAATAAAAAACGATTTTGCTGTTCTTTTCGTTTGGCTGTGCGTTCCCGTTATTTATTATAATTATTACTATTATTAATATTTTTTTTTTTTATTCTTTGCAATAGACCTATGTTTCGACTAAGCAAGTTAAATTGTTAAGTTCCGTTGTTTACACTAACACAAAAAGTTTCTCATATATTAACAAATTAAGCCCAAAATCCAACATTGCGAGAGCCCGATGCGAGAGCGCGAGACGAAACGCACAAAAATTTCAATACATTCAATCATATGGATTCAAGCTCCAATGTATCGCACTGCGAGACCTCGTAGCGAGAAAATTTTGAAAAATTGAATATTTCTCGTTGCGAGGCAATTTGACAGGTTAATGATGTAGCTATTTTTTGAGTACTCGCTATTGGGTACTCGTTTAAACTAATAAAACAAAAACTGTTCACTGTTCCGTGAAAAAGAGCTTTTAAAATATTTCGTGAGCTTTGGTTCATTTTGATAAATTTTTTGAAAATTTTGAATTAAAATTTAAACTCAAGTGATAGCGTATTATTTTTATGAGTACTCGGTACTCGTTAGATTGGTATTCGGTTCAAATATTGCATTACTAGAAGCGAAATTATGCTATCATCTGCGTGACGCAAAACTCTCATTGGAGATTGAAATGCGTCACGCAAAACATTTTCGTGACGTCGCGCACTCTCGCATCGGGCTCTCGCAATATTGGATTTTGCGCTTTACAATATTATACAGTTCAACCTAACCTCAAATTTGTACAAAATTCGTGTTTGTATAAAAAGAAAAATTCGCAACACTCAGCTAGCTAGTTTGATTATTTTCAAAATTTCATTAAAAAATGTGAATGAATACCCCAAATGCAAGCATGTGTTGTAGATAAATTCCTTGAATAACTGTTTTTTTTTTGTAGAAAATGCATAAATTTTTGTAATTATTGTACTCAAACAAAGTCCATTCGACAAGTTAAAAAAAAAAAAAAATTTTGGATGCAACCCTGTGCAATATTCATATTAGCATATTGAAACTCTTAGTGCCCGTTTACATTAGGGCAACTATTGCTGGCAATTTTTTGGTTTATGGGCGAGATGAAGCGCGGAACGGTTAGTAGTTTATCTACATCCCCGCGCTTCGTCTCGCCTATAAACGAAAAAATTGCCAGCAATAGTTGCCCTAATGTAAAAAGGGCACTTACCAACATGGGTCCGATTTAGAAGAGTGGCCCACATTTGTCGGCGAATAGGCGACAGGGAGTGAAATCGAGTACACTCCCGGTCGCCTCTTCGATAACAAATATGGTCAACTCTTCAATCAGAATTGCCTAGTCTAAACCGGACCATGCTGATGTGATTTCGCGACACAAAAAACGATGTTTAAATGCATTTTCTTCAATGTTCAGGCTTACATTAGGGCGACAGTTGCTCGATAATGCAACTCTGAGCGACTTGCTGCCAGTACGGTCGACAGAAGAAATTAGGTCTGTTCCCGTACTGCACGAAACTGCCCAAATTTGCCCAATTTTCATACAGTTTTCAAAAAAATTTGACAGTTTTGGGCAGTCTCGTGCAGTACGGGAACCAACCTTCTTTGTCGCCCTCAGAGTTGGATTATCGAGAGACTATCTTCTCTAGTGTAAACGCGGACAATGTCATCTCAGTTTTACCATTGTGCATTGATTTCTATGAATATTTTTTGATATAATTAATGCACTTGAAAATAATTGTTCATGTCAAACACAAAAAAAAAAAAAAATCCCTGCAACTTGCATCAAATTCACATTTTTTTTTTGTTCTTTTTATATTCATTCTGAAATATATTGAAAAAAAAATGTGTCTAATAATAAATTATTTTTTTTTTGCTTACAATGTTATTTTTGCATTGCCTTGCTGCGCTTATTTGTTATTGTTGCTCAATAACAAAAACAAATCTCACTAACGGAATGCCAAAAAAAAAACCCTGTTCGTGCGCCTAAAACATGACCCTGCTCTTGTGTGACCTGCAAAAAAAAAACCCCCCAATATTGTTGAAATTGCCACGCTTGATTGTTTTTGCTAACGTGAAAAGGTTGCCCGAAAACTAGTCCTCATGGAACAGGATTTAGAACGTTCCGAGGAAAAAGCCGAACTCGCGGAAAGGTTTGTTAACATTTTTTTTTTTTTGTTAATTATTGTACTAAAAATATGTATAACTATTTTCCGTTTCCATTCCCTTCAAATATGTTTTTTTTTAATGTTCAATGTTTTTTTTTCCAATGCAATTTAACAGCAAAATTGTGGAACTTGAAGAAGAACTCCGCGTTGTTGGTAACAACTTGAAATCCCTTGAAGTTTCAGAAGAAAAGGTCAGTAGTTTTGTTGTTTTTCTCTTCTTTTATATAAAAAATGTTATTTTTTTCGTATTCAAAAAAGCTCATCAAAAAAAATCACCCATTTCATACTCAATTATTGAACTATTATATTAATAAATCTTTAAATTTCCATACTATCAACAACAACAACAACAACGACGACATTCTTCATACAATAAAACCAAAAAAAAAAAAAAAAACAAATCAAAAAACCTTTAGGCCAACCAACGTGAGGAAGAATACAAGAACCAAATCAAGACCTTGAACACCCGTCTAAAGGAGGTACTATTTTATACGCTGCGCTAAAGAATACAATTGGCATTTAAAATGGTGGTTTTTCAAATTTCAACAAAAGAACATTTTCAATTCGAATGAAAAAAAAGCTGCTCAATAATAACGAATGACACTCAAACTCAAGTGAAAAAGCCAGCGTTCCTAAAACAAACAAAAAAATAAGATTTATGCTACAAAAAAAGGAAGCACACTTACGTTTCTGTTTTGTTGTTGTTTTTATCTTTCAAGAATTTTGAAATCGATTGCGTAAAAGACCGCAGAATTAAAAAAAAAAGATTTACGCAGTGTTTTCTTTTTTTTTCTGTTCGAATGTTTCAATGTTCGAATGCAACCCTGCATTTGTTTACATTCTCCATACTGAAGGCAACATCAATCTAGCCTTTTTAAGAAAATGTTGCTGCAACATGTTCGAACATTCGAAAGAGTAGGAAGAAAACGCTGCTAAACAAATATTTTCTTTTATAATCTCTCACTCCAATCTCCTCATTACTAATCTCAACATCATTTATTATTTTATATAAATAAATATATTTAATTTTCAATTTAATATAAAATATCTACCGACACTCAAAACAAAAAAAAAAAAAAAAAAGAAAAGAAATTTGTAAATTTATTTTAATTGATCAATTGATTTGTTATTAACTTTTTCTCATTTTTATTTTCATATCTTTTTGCTGATGTCGTTTGGCAATTTAACAAATTTTTGTAACCGCTGCCACGCCCACGCTATTTGCTTCATGTGTTATTTGCATGGAAAACTTATGTTTTGCCCTTTGCTCCCCCACAAACAATTGCATGCGATTTTTTTCGTTACTTGTGCGCACCGTCGTCGGATCACGTATCACGAATTTGCATCGATTTTTTTATTCACTCCAAATATTTTCCGTTGATAAAAAAAAAAAACAAACTTGATCAGGCAACACAAAAAGAGGAAACTTTCGAAGGTCAAATTAGACAATTGGATCATCAGTTGAAAGAGGTATTTGTGTTTTATGTTCGACACATAAAGATTGATTCATATTTCTACGTATATACTTATTATTTAACTGGTAATGGTATTTTTTTTTTTTTTTTGGAACACTTAAAAGTTCAAAACTATCGGTAGAAGGGACGCTCTAAACTTTAAAACATATAGTAATATAGGGGACACTTACAACAACAACCGAATTCCGTGGTGAACTAGTGATGCTATAATTTTTTGAGTATTCAATTAAAATTTGTAACTAAAAATACTTGCGATGAAATTTTTTAATGTTTTCCTTTCTAATGTTAAACTTATTTAGTTTTTTATGATAGTTTATGGAATTTTGTACCTTTTTCATTCAGAAGAGCTCCAAAAATATATAGTTTATGCATTCTATTTATCATGATATGTAATAAGTACTTGAGCCACTAGTTATGTATCGAGCAATTTTAGTTATGATATCACTGAATATTTCGATATCAGCTGTTCTGTGGTGGAATTCAAACTTTTTGAGAATCGGTCATATTCGACTGCTTTAGCGTTCTTTAATAATATGAGCAAAATTTTATATAATTATTTTTAATTGTAAAAAATAACATATTTTGCTATCAAAATTTAATGGGTTCTTATGAAAAACCTTTGATTAACACTTATATATATCTGATTTTTAACAAAAATTTTAGTTCATGTTACAAGATTATAAAATATTTGTTAGACCTGATCCGGAATTTTCAGGGGGCGTGCTACGTTTTTGATTTTTCCATAAGAATGCATGTACAGGGGGCTACTTCAATTCAACACACACGTTTTTTGCCAAGTGCCATCTATAGTACTATATGCTTTAGAATTTCATTGTATTAACTTAAAATGTGATAATAATGATAATCGGGGAGGGTTCCCGTGAATAAACATGGTAAGGAAACGACGAATCCTTCTAAAATAAGGCTACGATAGCTGTTGCCCTACATTATTTGTTCACAGGGATAATTCAGGATTTTCATGAATAGTTTATTAAACTTTATCAAGGACTGTAAATTATTATATATTATATTTCATTAAAATTGACCAATATTATCAAACATATTTGAAAAAATATTTTAATAAAAAAATTCGAAATCAATAAGATTTCAATAGAAATTTTAAGATATTTCGAATTTTTTATGGGGATTCGATTTCTAGAGCAATATGCCTGAAATATTTCCAGGGCTGTCAGTTCATTTCACAGCTGTATTCAAAGGACACGTATTTCCACTTTTGACGATTTTGTCGAAATCTGCTTCAAAATACAGTGTACTCTCTCTCAAGCGGACACCTACGGGACCAAAAATGTCCCCTAACTGATGTGTCCGCTTAAGAGCAACCTATTTGAGAGGCAGGATCGCTTGATGTAAAAAATTCGGTTGTTTTGAAGTAGATTTTGACAAAAATGTTCAAGAGTGTTAATACCATTTGATTAGCGAGAGTTTTAGAAGTTAAGGGAAGACCCCTAATAATTTCTTTTTTTAAAGTTAGATATGAAAATTTTGTTCAAATATCGGTCTATAATTTGTCTTATTTTGATATTACATATCAAAGCGAAGTAGAATTTGGAGAGATTTCAAAACTAACCATTCTCGGCGGTCATATTTAGTATTTTTTCTAAAATAGTAGTTCCCAACGAAGGGTGCTGCCAGATTGTTGCTATTTATACACATTACAATTGACCAGGGAATGAAACCGAACGAATAAGGGTAACGGTAAGGGTAAAGGTAACAAATAATTTACGAATATCGGTATGGGTAAAGGTAAAGATTTTTCTTGTATAAAGGTAAAGGATTAACCGGTATATACCGGTAATTGTAACGGAATAAATTTCAAAATTGTCCCTTAGGAATTGAAGTACTTATTTTAGGCTGTTAAAATTGCATTTTATATTAACACTTCAATTATGTAGAAAAGTGTGTAAACTGCAAGAGATTTCTCAGTGATTCCTTATAAGAGCATATATGAATGACTGATGATTGCTTCCAAAAAACGTTCGCGTTCTATGAATCTACGTTATTCATAGGTTTAATAGCAGGATTCATAGACACCATAGGCTTGTCATTGAAAATAAACTAGTCCGGCAAAAACTATTGAACAAGTAGGTATTGTCGTGGGTACTATAAGCATGTAGATTGAATGTTACGCTAGTACAAAGGTGAAATGTTTAGACTCCTCGTTACATGGTCAATAGAGATTTATTACACCTCGGGTCAGTACAATTTTGCTACCAACACCGTCTGGAAATACTGCTGACATTTGGACTAGTTTTCTTGTCTCTATTGATTACAGTATAGCCTTTGGGGCACATGTTGGCAGCCTTTTTGCAGGGAAGCTAGTTTTGTGTGGTTTTTTTTTTTAATTTTACCGGTAACACAGCTATAAGGGTATCGGTAACGGTAAAGGTAGCTAAGTATTTATATCGGTACCGATAAGGGTAAGGGTAATCAAAACGATTCGGTATTTAAGGGGTAACGGTAACGGTAAGGGTAACGGTTTCATTCCCTGCAATTGACAAAACGTAGTGTTTTTCCTCCATTTATTAATATTACGTAGTGTAATTATTGTTTCAGTAGAATTCTAATAAATTTTTTCTAGCGTATTTCCTATGATTTCCGTCGTTGATTAATCAATAAAAATTAATAAAAATAAAAAAATATAAGAAGAAATTGGAGTATGAATTGATTGTTCCTTTTCTTAACAATGGTTTCCCAAAATTAATTCATACTCTTAAAAGTGAATTAAAAGCAACGTTGACCAAATAAAATAATAAAAATAAAATATAAAAAAAAAACAAATCCGTTGGAATTGCACAAATCGTTATTCTCAATTTTTATTAATGTATATACGAAATAAAATAATATAAATAATTCTCTGTTTAAAATATTAATCAACTGTTTTTTTTTTTTTTTTGTAATTTTCCTTTTTTTTTGTTATTGTTGCCATTGTTATTTTTCTTTAATAGAATCATGTATTTATTTATTTTTTTTTTATTGTTTTAGTTTGAATTAAAACATTATAGTTTATTTTTTTCCTGATAGTGTAACAAAAGATAGAAAAAATGGACCTAAACATTGTTGTTGAGCTATAAAGAAAATGAGAAACAATGAAAAGCGAAACTGTCATAACTGTTATAAACTGGATATATCATGTGAACTTTAAGCTAAGAATTAAATGTTGTACGTTAGGATATACTAAGATATATTTACAAAGACGAATAGAATAAAATTAATAAAATTGAAAACAACTTTTTGTGCATTGACTTTAAAATGCAAGCTGCAAAATTCTCGGGAGAGCATTTTTTAGTCATTTTTAATTCTTAATATTTATGTATTGTGTTTTTTTCTTTTTTCGTTTTTCTTTAAGAACAAAAAATCCTTTTGTGCTGAAGCTGAATTTGTTTCTTTCATAAATATTTTATTAATTGCATCGTAATAAGTTGTTATTAGTTTTTTCTAGATTTTTTTTTTTTTGTACTTTTGAAACAAAAAAACACATAAAAATAAAATTCAATGAATTCGAAGTCGAAATCAATTTTTGATCGGTAGACATTTTATATATAATTAATTGATTGCTTTGCTCAGAAATATTTTGAAATTAAACATGATATATATATATATATTTTCTTATTGTTTCTCCTTTATTTATATTTGAAAAAAAAAAAAAATTAAATTTAAATCGAAAATACAAAAATTCGAAAATTCGAAAATCGAAAATCAACGACAACGTTTAGGCCCGTGAAAATCAAAGTATCGTTGAGAAGGAGCTTCTGCAATCCAAATTGAATGTGGAAGCTGTAAGTTTATTTGTTAGTAACTTTTTTTTTTAGCATTTAATAGAAATATTATGCATAGTCAAAGCCCATATTATCTATTTAGATTTATTTGAATTTTTATAGGTTTCGTAATTTTGCTCCCTTCCCTATAGACAGGTATGCTTTGTAAAAGAGATGTGAGAAAGTAAATATTGAAACTGACCGCTTTTTCGAACTTAAAATATAACTGTTTTTGGTTAGGACTAATAAAATCGATTTTGTTTTTAATATTATTATTATGATTATTATTATTATTATGATTATTATCATTATTTATTATTTTTTATAAAAATTTATTATTAAAAAGTACTAAAACTCTAAACATATTCATTTTATACATGCATGCTTTTTGAAATTACTGAAATATGTAAAAAAAAAACACACACACACACACATTGACTTGTATTTAATTTAAAATACCAAGACATTTAACTGCTATTTTTTAAAAATTTAACAAAAAAAAATATATCAATGGCATCATTCAGCAGACTCAACTGTAAAGACACTCAAGATGTTGAGAAGCAAAAGTAGCTAAATAAATTTCGCTCAATCAACATGCTGCGAACGCTCGATAGGGCAGCGCCAATTTGTGTCTGCTGAATGCACCCAAAATGCCATTTTAATCAACCTTGTTCTTCTGGCTGATTTTTTATGCTTTATTTGTCGATGGTAGAAAATACACAGACAAAAATTGGTAGCTTATAAACGCTGGTTTTGGTAGAACTTGAGTAGCTTTTTCAAAGCTTAATATATATATATATATAAAAAAGCAGAAAACTGGCTATTAGAAAAATTAAAATAAAATACTCAAATTGAAATTCTTAAGTACCAGTTTTTTGCTTTTTTCTACGTCCACCATTTAAACGCATTTTAATCCCAATGCCTATTTGAACAAATTTCTAATAAATTTTTTCTTCTTTTCCCCTCATCTACTTTCCCTCTATACTTGGAATATCCGTTCGTACAATAATGTGATACTTTAGGCTGAAGCCCGTGCTGAATTCGCTGAACGTTCCGTTCAAAAATTGCAAAAGGAAGTCGACAGGCTCGAAGGTATGTCATTGAAAGAATATATACGACTTATTCTAAGTAAATGAATAATTAGAAAAAAATATATATATAATATACCTAAATTATATTGAATAGTAAAGAAATAATACTTTGAGATTTAATAAATAATTATAAAGATTTTTGAAAATTAGTTTTTCGAGAGTTTAGAAACAGTTTCTGTTAGCTTCCCTTTAAAATGTTTCTATTAAGATCTAAAACCGTTAATTCCCTCAGTATTGAGATTGTGATTCTTGTGATACATATTTGTTCTACATGTCTTATCTACTGTATGTATGTATTTATTTATTTATTTATTTAATTTTTTATATTTTTATTTCGATTATTTTTCTTGCATTTAATTGAATGAGGATTTTTCATTTTGACAGTAGATATTAAATTTAATTGATTTATACAATTACATATAGTTTATATTTTATTTGTATAAGTACATAAAATTGTTAAAAAATGATTTCTTTTCAAAATTCCGTATATTTTCAATTCATATATTTATAAATTATTTAATTTAAAATGCACGAAATTCAGTAAAAATCGTTTCCTAATCGATTAGGGATATTTACGCTGGTCATGTAAAAAACATCGACAAATTTTTATAAATAATTTCTTTTTATTAAAATAATATTTGAAAAAATCGATCAAAAAATTATCAAGACCTCTGTGAATACCCCGTTTTTTTAATATTATTTTTTTATATTTTTATTATTGAACAAACTCGATTATTTACTGTATTTCCACTTTGAAATGAGTGCATTCAGTAGACTGAACATGCTGACCAAAAGTAGCTCAGTAAATGTTGCTGTCAACATGCTGCGATCACGCACTTGAGTCTGCTGAATGCACTCAATCAACACGTGTTTGCGGTATTTGCAAAGCGTTTTTTCAAGGTTGTTTAAAGAATTATCTATATCATATTTTTCTCATATTTTATTTGATTAAAATTTATTTTTCATTTTCTGATTTTCTTTACGTTTCTTTTTATGTAAAATTTGGTTTCCCGCCTGCCTGCTTGCCTGTTAATGCTGCCCTTAAAAAAAAAATTATGTTATTGCTATTAATTATTGCTGTTGCTCGATCGTAAATGTTGTGTTTATATGTTGAAAAATTTTTTAAAAAAATTGTATGTATATATACACATAACACATGACAAATTACTGCTGCTCCTGCTACCATGAATATTGCTACCGCTACGATCCTAAGACGATCTATCGAATGAGCGCACTAAGAACAAACTTTTGCAAGAAGAAATGGAGGCAACCCTGCATGACATACAAAATATGTAAAAAAAAAAAAAAATAGATAAACAAAAATATTCCACAAGGGAAGATGAAAAACTGAGCAAAACAACTACAACAACAACAAGAAGAAGGAGAACTCAAAACACAAAATAACGAACGACAATGTTGTCGCAGCTGCCACGCCCAAATCAGAAATAAATCCTAAAACAATCAAAAAAAAAAAACATTCGCGCAAACGCCGAACTGACGCTGACGCGAGCTTTGCCTTGATACTTTATATTTTTTATTATTATTATCTATTATTATAATTTCATTATAATTATTATTGTCTATTATTATTTTTATTATTTTTTGCTTTTGTTTCAAATAAGAAAACGAGAGTATTTGTTGCAAAAGAAATTCCAAAATGCAGCAACAAAAAAACAAAATAATTATTAACAAAATTTCAACAGTATGTATAAAGAAAATGAAAACAAGAAAATTCCAAATGTAAGTGTACACGTGCATGTAGCCAAATACGATGATGACGGCCCGTTCGCAACATTACCATTTAGAAAAAGACATTTTTGCAAGCATTCCATTTATTTAAAAACAAAAAGTCGTTAATATTTTCTAGAAATTTATTTAAAATGTTTAGCATTTATATATGGCTACACTGCTTATTGCAATATAAAGTCTTTAATTAATTAAAAATAAAATTATAATAAAAAAGATTTTTAAAATTGTAAAAAAAAAATACGAACTAAATTTTTTTTTTTTTTTGCCTTCTTTAAGAGGTTAGTTTCATTAAACATCGCGATATTTTATGAATATGGAAGTATTTTCTTTTTTGTGAGGAAATGGCCTTTCAAATGTGAATTTCTTAGAAGCAAACCATATCATTGGATTGTGTATTCGATAGACATTCAACTGTTGTGCAACTGAATAAAGTGTTGCGCTACCTACTGAGAGTTCGCAACATGTTGACTGAGCGTATTCCGTGTTTTTTGGTAGCAAAGTTTATTTTGCTACTTTTTTCGCAGCATGTTGAAGAACAACAGTTGAGTGTGCTGCATAGAATGCATCCATTGGCAGTCAAGAAATGCAATCTGTATGATAAAGAGAGATATTTAAGAAGAATATACCAACTGATGGAGTAATTTGAAGGAAGCCAAGTTTTTAAAAAAAATCAATATTTTTTGTGTTGCTAAAAGCAAACATATTATTACTTTGCTATAGAAAATAATTAATATTTGAAATTTTCCAATTATGTTTTTTCAACTCTGAGGCATGTTTCCTAATGTTCCGATTAAGTCCTTCATTCCGAAAGACAAAAAAAAAAAAAAACAATTTTATCGGGCATGTGACAGAAATCGAATACGACAGAAAACGTTCGATTTCGGTTAAATTTTCATACAAATGTAAGCGAAATCGAACGTTTTCTGTCGTATTCGATTTCTGTCACATGCCCGTATATGTAATTTTTGACGTTTTGAGAGGATATCGTGACGAAAAACTTCAACGGGAACAGTACAACAAACGACCTTAAATGAATGGAAAACCGATGATGTTTTAAGCAATTGTTAGTAACCTCATTAAAAAATATTAATTGGAAATGACTTGCAACTTCCTAAATTGTTTCTTAATATTGCAAAATTGTTTTAGTTACCAATTGAAGAAATAAAAACGGAAAGAAAATTGTTTCCTTGCAAAAAGAAAATATTTAGCAAAATTAGACTATCTCGAGGAGCTTCAAAGTTCATCGCATTTGTTGCATTTTGAAAATTCTCTAAATTTTATGTTTTGAAAAATAAAATTAATTCGATTTGATAAAAAATCTTTTGGCACTAAATTTTAAAAGCTTCATTTTCAATTAATTTATTTATATAAAAGAAAGAAATGTATGATTTGTAATTGTCACTGCGCCGAAAGATTTGTAATTAATTAAAAAAACTAATGCAATAGCAAAAATCAATATTCAATATTTCCTGCTCTATATGAAGAGTTTTTTTTTGTTTTTTTTTTTTTTAATCAAAATTATTGCCGTTTGAATTATTTGTGTTTTTTGATTTATTAAGAATTATTTATACGTATTTACTGCTGCAACTTGCACACAAATAAAAAAAAAGTATTTTACGAAAAAAAAACCGAAAAAATTATATAAAAAAAAATACAGACTGCTTTATCTTCCTTTATCGTCTCGATAATCAAAAAAGTGTCGTCGAATTTTTTAGCAGAAAAGTAGCAAAAGGCCGGCAAACACTTCGGACACATGCTGCTGCAACCCTGTATGTGTATAATGTTCTCATGCATCATATGTTGCACGCTGCAAATCCGCATGTTGCTGACTAATGAGCGATATTAATTAAGGCCACAAATCCACAGAGATCAGTTGTGTAGGAGCCGTGACTATAAAAAACTTGAAATCGATCAAAAAAAAAAAAAATTAAGGAAAAGAATTTACGCTAACGGAAAAAAAATTGTTTTTCTTTAAACCACTTCGACCAACGACCGGCGCAAAACAAAAACAAAAACCAATCAGATGACCTTATTATCGAAAAGCAGCACTATGCACTCATCGGTGATAGTTTGGACGCAACATTTGTTGAAATGATGGCTAAGCCAGTGCCAACGCCTGCTATGGTTGCTGCACAAGCCGCTAAAGATGCGGAAGACGCAGCACAAGCATCAGCAGACGCAGAAGCGGCCGCCGCAGCTGCACTGCCGCCCAAAGAGCCAACACCGCCACCAAAAGAACCTACGCCACCACCACCAAAAGAACCAACACCACCACCTCCACCACCACCACCATTCGAATATTCGATCGATTTGCCACCAGAGGGTGCTGAAGTTCCATATGTCAAGAACTACGAGCCACCACCACCGGCGCCTGAAGTTCCAGTCGAAGTTGCCGCACTTGAAGGTGCACCGGCAGAGGGAGATGCACCACCAGTTGAAGGAGCCGCTGCAGTTGAAGGTGCCGCTCCAGTTGAAGGTGCCGCTCCAGCTGAAGGTGCTGCTCCAGCTGAAGGTGCCGCTCCAGCTGAAGGTGCTGCTCCAGCTGAAGGTGCCGCTCCAGCTGAAGGTGCCTGCTCCAGCTGAAGGTGCCGCTCCAGCTGAAGGTGCAGCAACTGTGGAGGGAGCTCCTGCTGTTGAAGCCGCACCAGCCGCGGAAGAAGCTGCACCCGTCGAAGCAGCTCCTGTTGCCGAGGCCGCTCCCGCTGCAGAGGCTGAGCCTGCTGCTGACGCTCCGCCAGCGTAAATGAATTGATCCAAAATTGAAACCCTGTGACTCTATCTATCTATCTCTCTCTCTCTGACTGTAAATGGAACATGAAATAAAACAAAATATGGAATAATTCGAAAGCGACAACATATCTCAATGAGCATTGGAACGGCTCCTGTTTCCGTTCTTCCCACCCACATTGTATATTTTCAAAATTTTCACTCCCCCCTATCTTCCTCTGTTTCCTCTATGTCTTCTCCCATTTTGTTTTCACTCTACTAAATCCATTCAATAAAAAAAAAAAGAAATTCTTTTTGTCATTTAGGATATAGCTTTACATTTTCTATCTCTCTTTTTTCTCTCTCTCTCTCTATCTCTCTCTTAGTCTATCTGTCTCTTTATTTTCTTACAACGGAAATTTTTCAATTTTTCTTTTCACATCCTGCATTCGTACACTTCATGAACTTCCCTTTTGTCCTGCACACATTGACCGAAAAATTTCTTAACAATCAAATGAAAAATTAAAAAAAAAAAAACAAAAAACACCAATCATAGACGATCTTATTGTCGAAAAGGAACGATTCTGTCTGATGGGTGACTGTCTCGATGAGACGTTTATGGACATGATTCCAAGCCTATCGCCATTCTATACTGTTCGTCATCCGAAGCCACCGACACCGAAAATACCAACACCAACACCCGAAGAAATCGCTGCCAGAGAAGCTGCTATAGCCGAAGCGGAAGCTGCCGCTGCCGCCGCCGTTGAAGCTGCGAAATCTGCGGCCGATGCAACGGCTGCTGATGGACTGGCAGCTGCTGCGGCAGCTGCCGAAGCAGCAAAGGCTGCTGAAGTTATTCCTGAACCACCAAAGGAACCGACACCACCGCCGCCACCGCCACCACCATTCGAATATTCGATTGATTTACCGCCCGAAGGTGCTGAAGTACCATATGTTAAGAACTACGAACCGCCACCGCCGGCACCTGAAGCTCCCGCACCAGCAGAGGGGGCACCAGCAGAGGGGGCACCAGCAGAGGGAGCACCCGCTGAAGCTGCAGCTGCTGCTGCTCCAGCTGAAGGTGCCGCCGCTCCTGTTGAAGGGGCTGCTGCTCCTGCTGATGGTGCTCCTGCTGAGGCAGCACCATCAGCCGAAGCAGCGCCCGCAGAAGAGGCACCACTGCTGATGAGCACCACCAGCTGCCGCTGAAGAGGCTGCTCCAGCTGAGGCTGCAACTGAACCCGAAGTCGCTCCACCTACTGAGGCTCCAGCCGCACCAGCTGCCGACGACGCCCCACCCGCTTGAACAAATTACATATCAGTGCATTAAGAGTACTCGAGAGAGTACACAACCGCTAAGAAAGGCTGCCAGAAATCGCTTTTTCAATTTTGTTAAACAAGAGCATTTTCTTCTGAAAAAGTTTTTATTAAAATTTTTGAGTTCATTTTAAATTGACTTGCGAAATTATTTAATTTAATTAAGTTTTATTTAAATTTTTTATACGAAACCAAAGAGAAAATTTGGCAGGACATTATTTTTTCCCCCTCTTAGCTAACCTAGTCGCTGAAAATATTGCTGCTGCCGCTTTGTTTTTTTTTTCTCTAAACGCTCCTTAACGAAACTAACACGCAGCGTTGCATCTACAAAAAATGCGCGAAGATCCGCAGCTTTTGCAAAAAAAGTAACCCGCAAATGAATTGAGGTAATTTATTTCATTCAAATTATTTTTTTTTTTGAAATTTATTTTATTTGCTCATATCATTTTTGAATCATTTTTTTCCATTAATTTTTTAAATATTTTTTTAAATAAAATTTCAATTGATATTCTTCATAAAATATTTATTTTTTAAGTGAAGTCTTAAGTGTATGTCTTAAGTCTGGTTTCCACGATAGCGCAAGAACTCTTAAAAATATTAAACAAATGCAAAAGTATGGAACCAGTTTTAATCACATCCGAAGTTGATTAAAATCGGTTCAATATGTTTGCATGTGCTTAAATTTTGTAGAAATTGTTGCTCTATTGGAAACCAGGCATTATGTTTCTTTTTTGTAGTCGTTATGTTATTTCTTTCAACTCATATTTATTTCATTGGTTTTTTTTTCTTTCTTTTCTTCTTTTATTTCCTTCAATATCTTCAATTAATTTCAACAACAACAATAGACGACCTCGTTATGGAGAAGGAAAGATACAAGGACATCGGCGACGATCTCGATACTGCTTTCGTCGAACTTATTCTCAAGGAATAAGTGGCAACGCTGCGTGCGTGTAACAACAGTGTCAACAGACAGAAATGAAGCGAACCGGAAACTCTTGCCGAACCGACCTACAAAACAAATACAAAATATATACCTAATTCTTTGCGATTAAAGTAGTTTTGTCTCTCTGGGGCACAGTTTAGATTAGTTTCTCTCACTGCTGTTGATTACTGTAGAACAGTTTTAAATATTGAATAGTAAACTTTTGCATATTTTTGAGCTTAAATCAACTCAATTTATTGAACTTATTCGTCTTTTTTTTTTTTTTTTTTGTGTGCTCAACTCGTTTGTCTATGCTTGAAAGGCAAAAGAATAAAAAAAAAGCTAGACAAATATTTAAGAATAATTATAATTTTTTATTTTATTTTTTTTTTCATTTAATTAATAAAGAATTGTCGTATCACAAGAAACAAATCTTTACAAAAAAAAAAAATTGTATTTCAAATTTTATTTCTTACAGAGGAAGTTAGCAAAGGTAAAGAGAAGTACAAATCGATCGCACGAGAACTCGAGTACGCCGATCTTAATAATTACTAAACCGAATGGATTCAATCTTTGTGCTAACCAATAACAGCCTAACCCACAGCGCAGACCGGAGAATATACACTACTAATAACATTGCCATTTCAAAAAATTTCCAAAAAAAAAAAAAGCTTCAAATAATAACATTTTCTAACGACTTTGTGATGTTCTGCGGAAAGAAACAAAATTCCAATTAAAAAATTAATGCATTTAACAATAGAATATAAGAATTCAATAGAAATTAAACGATATCCTTTCATATACACAAACAAAAAAACTATGTATTAACCCTGTAGAAAGCTGTTAAGCAATTTGCCTAAAAGAACTAGTACTTTTACCAGTACTAAAAGAACTAGTGCAATGTTTGGGTAAGTTTGCACCATAACTATACTAGTGATCAGTGGAATAATTGCATTCATTTATTGAGGCGTTATAAATTGATAATAAATACACAACCGAATGGTTTTCTTTTATTATAATAAAAATTTATAATTATAAATATTTATTTCCATTTTGTACTGAAAAAAAAATCCACGATTCTGTAAACTTTTTCCCGTAAACATCACTAGTATTTAACTGGTGCAATTTTACCCAATTGGATCGAAAAGTACTAGAATAGTTCTGGTGCAAACTGTACTAGTGCTTTCCTGTACAGATGTTATACTGATTTTCGACAGAATTTTATATGGACAGGGGTATAGAAAAGAACTAGTACTGGTGGCTTTTGCACTAGTAAAGTACTAGTACGACACTAGTTCAAATTCCTACAGGGAATACAGTCAGGTTTGGATAAAGCGAACCACCACCACCCGCTATACAACAGACAGTAACATGAAAGAAAAAAAAAACGGAAGAAAAATTCTTTCCGAAACCTTCTTGTTAATATTATTAATTTATGATTAATGTCTATATTCATCTGTTTGTGAAAACGATTTGAGAGCCCAGCAAACATTTTAGGAGTGATCATATTTAAGAGCCCGACAAAAATTTGTAAAAAAAACAAAGAATGTAACTCAGAAATATAAGTTCGAAATGAGTAAAAAAAAAATGAATAAATTCTCCTTTGAGGCACAGAAATATGGTTGAGAAGTACACAGAGAAAAAAATCAACCAGAAAACTGGTTAAATCAAAAGGAAAAACATACAAAATCCCTTTTTAATTTTAACAATTTTTCTTGTTGGGAAAAATAAAGATTTTCCCTTTTGAATCAACCATATTTCAGGTTGAATTGAAATGATAATTTTCAAAAATGGATTTAAATTTATATTTTCGAACTAACCACGGACATAATTGAAATGACAAGATAATTTTTAAAATAAAACAACAATTTTCTAAAATACCTATAAAAGAAGAAATGTCAAAACAAATTTAATTAACGTTCAAAGCAAATGGCCACAGATCCCTCTGCTGAACATAACCCCAAAAAATAGCCATCGGATGGACTTCATCCCCCAATTTTGTCACTGCTTTTGTCGTGACTGCTTTCGCAATGCTTAAAATGTTCTAAGATGAATAAATACCTTATTTGTCCTATTTTATAAAACAAATGAGAATTATACCGAACGTAAAGAATAGTAATTAAACATACACAGAGAAAAAAATCAACCAAAAAATGTTGTTGACTCAACCATTTTTCTTTTGAAATTTTTGTTCTGCTCGAAAATCAAAAGGACTGTGAATAACAATGCGCTCTTTTAAAAAAAAAATCATGGTTAAGTTCTCTAAGTGTATGTAGTAACTGTGAGGCTCAGAAAAATGTTACTGAAATAAATCGTTATACTGTAAGAAACATCAGACTTAAAAAAATGGAAAAATAAAAATCAGGAATTAATAATGACTCCGTCGAAATATAAGGACATGACTAGAGCTCTCAATATTGGACTTATTTTGGACGACCTGCGCAAGAAGGGCGGCCAACACGTTCTGACAACGAATTAACAGTCAAATATAATTCTTCCGGTAATGCCGTACTGCGTCTTGCAAGTTCGTCTGCTACACAGTTACCAGGAACTCGAATGGTAAAGGCTTTGAATAATTTACGATTGGTTTTAAAATATTCAAAAGCATACATCTAGGTGTTGAATTAAATTTTTTCTGTTTCCAGATACATTGTAGGTATAAGTTAAATCCTGAAATCCATAATAGAGTTTTTTACGTAGAGAAAAGAGTGTAGAGAATCTACTTTTGTTGTGTACACTGAAGATCATCTGTACGATTCTAAGGCTCAGGGTCAAACGATGAAATTTTTAAATTTATACATTTTATCCAGAATCAGACTTAATCGTATAAAAATTTGAAATTTTCAAAAACAAAAGAAAAACTGCCATTAATTCTTAAATAGGTAACTTCCATAAATTAATCTCATTGCATTCATATGTCCCTTCCAAAACGAAATATATTAAAATAGATTTTTGAATAAATATTTTTAACTAAATATTTCAATTTCCAATAAATTTCAAGCGAAAATCAGTTTTTTAGAGGAAAAATATTGAAAGCTTAAATTTATGCGCCCTAAAAAAAAAAGAGGGTATTATAATATTTATTTATCCAAGCACAATTATTCTTTTAAATTTTGCTTTTGCACGTAGCGAAGTACGATGCAGAAATTGCATTTGGCATTCCATAAAAGCTTCAATAATCAATCTAATAGGCCGTTTACATATGCCGTTTTATTCGCGTTTTAGTAACTTTACCCGTTTAAGCTCTAAAACAACTTAGATTTTTCCCGTTTTATCGTACAAAACTAAAACGAGAAAAATTTCCTGTTTTAATTTAAAACAAGTAGCTAAACAAGATAAATCCTGCTTATAACTGATAAAAATATCGAATTTTTAGTGTCATCACTATAAAAATGCAAAACATATGGTCATTGAAATTTCTAATTTAAAAATTGTGAGGTTAATTCCACAACCAATGTAGAAAACGAACGCAATTTCAATAATTGCTTCTATTCTAAATTACAATATTCACTCATATTTCACGTGTTGAGCAAACAAAAGATAACCACAAAATGACAAAACGACATGCGCATATGTAAACACCCCGTTTTGACATAGTCGTTTTAGCTTAAAAAAGGAGCGTTAAAACGTATATGTAAATGCCCTATAAGGTTAGTCGGATTAAGCGCCTTTATATGTGTTAAAAACCACAATGAAATACATTTTATAAATATGTACTAAATTTTTAGCTTTTAACGAATCACAATAACATACAAAAATATTTATATATATAAATAGCATACAAAAGAAAAATTGTGTAAAAGTGTTTTTGTAATTTCGTAATAAACAAATATATGTGAAGTCTATTTTTATGATAAAAAGCAAATCTACAATATTATTTAAAATTATATTTTCACAAATTCAAATAAATTATTTTGCAACGATAAAGTTTGTTCTTTTTTTCTTCTGGAGTTAATTTGATAGGTGTGGAGAACTAAATTATTAAGAGGTCTTCGACAGGATCTTTAGTTGTCTGATACAAAAATGCTTTCAATTTCCAAGACAATGGTTTTTGATAAATTGAATCAAATTTCAATAGGAAAATTTTTTTATAAGCGAACTGTTTGCCTATATGAGAATTTTACCACGAATCTTACGGCCGTCTTCATAGAGGCTCTTCTACGCGGGACGCTATAAAATCCTCTGTTTCCCAGATATGACAAAGCTAAATGCAACAAAATATTTTCTAGTCTTAAATAGACATTGAAATAATACCTAGATATACACGGTGTTCCGTTTGTGATGGTCAACCGGTCGGGAGCTGATAGAGGGGGTCAGAACTAACAAAAAATCGTATGGCAGGGGGGGAGGGGGGTCCAAAATGCACCCCTGAGGAGTTATAAGGGAAAGAAAGAAATTTTCAGTTGTTTCAGAAAAAACATTTTCACGCCTCAACGTTTGAATCCAAGATAAAAATTTTAATGCAGTTCGACAGAGAATTGTCAGACCTTTCTAGGCGTATAAAATAATCTTATGCTTTATGGCAGCTTCAAGATTATTTGAGCCTTTAAAATCAAAATTTTAAAATTTTTTTTAAAACATTTTTTGACTTTGAGAGCCATTTTGGTATGAAAAAGGTCCTATTAACACCCACATTTTTTATTTTATTCAAAATGCTGGATCGATTTCCTTTAATTTGGTACCCCATATGTCTAATAAATTTTTTGAAAATAAGATGAGAAAATTAAATATCTAAATGAACATCTATCCGTTTGCTATCAATGAAGTCGAACTTATTAAGTACATTTGTACTGGATATTAGTACTAGAGCATCTATGTGCACTTGTAATTTTTTGAATATCTCACTGTTGCTCCATTTAATTTAAATGAAATTTTTTTTTAATGAAAGAAAATACTTAGAGGTATTTTTTTTTTAAACTTGTAGAGCGGCGTGAAACTGGAAATACACTGAAAAAATTGTTAAAATTGTCTTTTTAGTTTTGTGGAAAAATTTTTCTGAGTGTAAAAATTAAAAATTTTTTTTTTTTGATTTTCTGTTGTGTTAGCAATCGGCCAACGTTTATTTCTTCTTCTTATCTTACTTAGTTTTTGAGATACAAAATTTAAAAAAAAGCTTATTAAAAAAGGATTTTCAAGGATATTTCAAGGACCGTTCAAAATACAGTCGAAAAATTCCTTATAATGAATGTCTTGCACGTGGACCAGAAAATCACTTCATTAAATAAAAATTTTCATTTTATCCAGAAATTATTAACACTACACGAAAGTGACTTACGAAAAAGCTGTGCGTTTGAAACTATTTCATAGTAGGAGAACTTCATTATAAGACTTTCAACTATTATGGAACGTTCAGACTTAAAAATCTAAAAAGTAATCTCCACAGTGTTTTTAGATGGCACCTATCGACAAAATCAACAAAATTTATAAATTCCTTTCATGATGCCGCATGCCTTTGCTTAACCCGCCAGACCCTTTAGTATTCGACCAGATTCCGGATACCACCTACATATGTATATCCGGCTGCCAGATACGTCATATTAAACATTTGCTATATACTTAGTATTTGTACCCAACGAATATATAACAAAAAATAATTAACTATCCGGTCTCGCAGCCAGCCGGATAAATTATCCGTTGCAGCACTATTCAATACCTACTCTAAAAGCATTTTTGAAATTATATAGCATTTGACAGAATATGTTAAAGTCTATGACTTACACTAAATAAAAAGTTTTTTTGGTGATCATACAATTGATTAGATGGAATTATTCTTTTTTATTGTGACTTCGTTTGGAAAACAGCTGATAAAAAATTGTAAAATTAAAACAACATATCAAGTTAAACAATAAAGAACATTTTGTAAGCATGCACACGATTTTATCTCAAAGAATCTTCATTTAGGAAATAAATCGTTTGCTTGTTATAAAATCATAGATGGAATTATTTCATGCATCGCATTCAAATTACTTGATAATCTAAAAAGTTAAATTCACATCTTTTAGATGCACTATCGAAAAATCAATCAAATTATAATTCGCTTTACATTGTGCACGCATGCCTATAATCTAAGAAGCCACTAATAAGATCCGTACCCTTCATATGTAGATCGGCTGCCAGATACGTATATTAAACAGTTCTATGGTGACTAAGTTTTGTACGAACAAATATTTGAGAAAATACATTCTATGTTGCACCTAGACGTTCACACATCTATGGTTGTAAATTAATACCTATTCTTCAAGATGCTTTTCGAATTTACACCGAGAGAAAAAGGTAGTTATATTAACTGAAAAAGCAGGTTAAAATAACCGAGTTCACCGTTAATTGTTAGCTTATGTGTAGTAGCGGTCAATTCAACAGTACAAACACAGTCAATAGGATATAACTACCTGATGGTTGATATAACTGTCTCGCGGTTAAATCAACTGTCACCAGCGACTGGGAAAAAATAATTATTTTTCTTGATTTTTTTAGTTCTTTGATTAATTTTTTTTTTTTTATATATTTTTTTCTTATTTATTTTTTCTATTTAAATCTTTTTCTCTTTATTTTTAAATTTTCTCGCCTCGGCCGAGCCTTGAACCGCTGACCTCCCACTTCGCTGGGCGAACGTCTTAACCATTACGCTAAACGAACGAATTTAATTTGTTGGTCAAAATGCTCACTTGAGTTATGGTTGCTCAAGTTTTGGGGAACGTGCTTAAGGAATTGTTTCACTCCCAAAATTTTTTGCTTGAAAATGAACCATTAAAAAAAAATTAAATAAATTAAAATCTTAAAAATTTAGGAGAAAATTTTTGTCTTCAAAACAACTACACTCTGAACAAAAAACTGTTTAAAAAAAAATGAAAAATTCCCGCCGCCAGCAGTGATAGAACCCCGAAGCTCACGACTGTCGAGTCACAGCTTAAACCACTGAGCTATCGAAACCTCTAGAGACGGTTGATCAGAATGCGAACTTATACGTCTAAGTGAACGAAAGCGATTTTGAACATAAAAAGTAACTGTTTTTCAACTGTTCATTTGACTCTTTTCAGTGCATTTAACGCGGAATACAGTTTATTTGACCACTTTCTTTAACTGTTCTAAGTTGATTTAACTGTTGTTATTTCTCTCGGTGTAAAAATCAAAATTTTTATGAAAAGATAATTTCATATTTTCAATGGACTGCGTAAATAGCTTTTTTTTTTTTTGTTAAATAGATTCCCCACATGCTTCCTATCAAATTCAGCATATTTCGACCCTGAAGGTCAATATTTATCTTTCATAATTCCCTTCGAAAACAATCAATATCTTTATGGATAATTTGCTCGCTCCCGAAAAATACAATCCGTATGTATTCCACCACCAACTGTTGCTCCATGAAGTGGAGAAACGAAATGATATTGTTTGAGAATTTGAATATTTTCCGACTGCTATATTGTGCGGTCTAAAAATATAAAATCCATAGAAAAAAGAACGCCGATTCGTGCTAAAATATATAAAATTATACCAAAAATTAAGTAGAATAAAAAAAAAAATGGAGCAAACAAAATGAGTTCTGAGATAATCTTCTGAAATGTGGAAATGTTTCGCGCATGTAGATGTAGGTCTCTCTACTAAGAAACGAAAGGAAATTTTGCCCACGAAATGAAATTTTATTTTTTGTATAATTTTTCCTCAATACACACAGCGAGATCATTTTTCGTGAATGTGTTTGAATTTTCCTCGGCCTGGCAGCATTCGTGTTGGTTAAATAAATAGAGAAATAATTTCGCAGCCCACACGAATTGGATGCGAAGTGCTGCTGAGCACAAAAAAAAAAGAATAAATAAAAGCCTTTTCGAATACTGGGGAGGGAAATTATCGAAAAGAAAATTGGGAAATTTTCTTATTTTTCTTTTGGAAAAGCTTTCTGAGAAAATTCTTGTTTTCTTCGATCGCGACTGAGAAGATCTTATGCGTGATTCTCAAAATGCTCGATTAGAAAAATGGCCTAGCGCCTGTGCATGTGCTTGTATTTGTGCCCCCCATATACATAGGTACATTCAAGATCCGATCGGGTGTATGTGCGTATTTTAAGATATACTGGTATATTTTTTTCTGCAAAATTTCTTTTCATTTTTTTTCTTCTTTCTTTTAAATGGTGCTTTCTTGAGTTTGGAAAAACTTACGCCATCAGTGTTCTCGGGGTTTTTGACGGCGTATAGTGTGTTTGGAACGCTAAGGTTGGTCACTGTGATTTTCACAAAAAATATAAAAGGATAAGAAAATAATAAATTCGATTTAAGAAAATGCAGAAAACCCAGTAAAACAGAAAGGCAGAAAAGCAGAAAGCCCAGAAGCGGTCTTTATGAAAACAAAAAAACAAAAAATATTAAGAAAAAAATTGTTTAAATATTCTTCAACAAAAATCTCTGGACACCTCAAGATAATTAAAAAAAAAAAATGAGGAAATTATAGTGAAAATTGCAATTAAAAAGCCCGTGTATGTTTGTGTGTATGTGTGTGCATCGGTGCAAAGAACAATTCAAAATGTTCGGAAAGCATAACTAATCAAAAGCGGAAGTCAAAGTTTATTCTAGGAAGTGGTGAATGAGGGCTCTACAAAGACTATGAATAAAAGAACAATTAAAAAAATGTATTAAAAAAAAGATGAATAAATTATAACAAGGTATAGAAAAGAGAAAGATTTTTTCTAATATTGAAAAAAGAAATAATTAAAATCAAAAAAGAATTTATACTAGAAAAAGTTTCGATAAATTTTTCTCAACATCTGTGCGGAAATATCACTCAGAAATAATGAATTTTCATGGTGAAGAAATTATATTTGAACAAAAAGAATATAAAAAATTATATTCGCCATCGTCTCCGTTGTCGTTGAAAATCGTGTGAAAATTCGTGAAAAATTCGCTTATAAGGAATTTTGTAATCGAATCGCTCGGACGGTATTACCAATACTCATCTGAATGCTACCCATACACGATTGAACGTGTGCGGTTGCTGCCTTGCCCACGTATTTTCAACTCTCACATGCACCATACAAACATGAATGCACACATACACTTGCACACAAACGAACACATTCATATGCGAAATTCCACGCACTATATAAAAAAACAATTTCAAAATTATTTTAAAATAACACGCCGACACCTGCTCTCTTGTCGTTTTGTCGAGCTCTATGAGTAGGCCGCTTCAAATACATAATACCGCGAACATACGCACACAAATAGAATGCATGTGAACGGTCCGAGGGATAGACAGACAGACAGACAGACAGACAGACAGGGTGGCAAACACATGTCAAACAATTTATATAAAAATAAAAATTATTTTTAAAAATCACGCAATGTGCAATTCTCTCATTCGAAGAGATTTTTTTTCTGTCATGAGATTTTTTTTTTTCTGTCATGAGATAGTTATATGGGTTTCTCTACTTTATCCTTGAGTATTTCGTGTTTTTGTTTCACTTTTTAAATCATTAGATATTTTTTTTATTTTTTATTTATTTTTTTTTTCTGTATTTTATATTTTTTCGCATTTCGTCTGTACACTTTTAATTTGTAGAGCGTATAAAAGCTAAAATTTAGCAATTTTTCATGCCCCATTTGTATTCCGCTTGTTGATCTTCTTCAACGTTAGAACGTTGGATGATGATGCCACTGCTTTCTCGGATCATTGGAGTTACAAAAAATTCAAATTTAATGCGCCATTAAAACGAATAAATATTTTTATATATTTTTTCCGGCTGATAATTTTTTAAATATACCAAATGCAACCCTGTTAATTTGGCACTGCTGCCAATTAAGGGGAATTTGAAGGTCTTCAATATGAGACTTAGCGGGGAAAAGTCTTTTTTAATAGGTTTCAAAATCAAATTGAGGAGAATTTTGACCTTATTTTGAGACATCATTATGGGGATATATTTATTGAAAAACTGGAAACACTGTAAGTTGATCGAAAAAATAAGTAAAAAAAAAAAAAGTTTAAAATTAGAACTGAGATTTCGATTCGGAATTGATTGCGAATATAAGACGAAAAGCTTTAGTCTTATAATTTAGAAGACAGGTGTTTTAGGCCAAGGACACGGTTTGAGTTGAACATGAGAGTACTCTGTTTGCCGACGCCCACGCATTTATGTTCAATACAAATTTAACAAATAGTTTCGAAAATATTTCATTCTCTTTTTTTTACGATTGCGATATATGAGCTCATGCGTTGTGGGCAATTTTTTTTTTTTTTCATATGCGGCTTGTTCGGGTACTAAGTAGGTCAAATTTTTTGTAGCCAATCTAAAAAGTAACATAAAATAGTAGGATTATTGTCAGAAATGCAACCCTGATTTATGGTTACCAATCGGTTTTTTTTTATTGTTGATATTTTTGAGTTGATTGAGACATTTTGTGTGTTTTTTTGATGAGACCCATATTTTATTCACTCAATAAATTGAGCTAACATGCTACATTAAAAAATGGTTCTTAGGATTTTCGAATTAAATAAAAAATTATTCTACAAATAAATTTCGCCTCTTGGGCCATGTTTTCAACCTGCATAATTCATTTTTTTATTTTTTTTTTCGGGGAGAAGTCTTAATGACGGATATTTTGTTTTATAGAAAGAAATTTGGTAGGGCCAGAAGAATCAAAGGCACTTCTTTTGGGGGTAATGGGATTTCTTAAGGGGCTGCGAGTTACTTATCGATTTCGCCCTTAGCACGGATAAGACTTTCTTCCTTTTTATATACCCGAAGGAGGCCGACGTAGTTGGTTGAAATGCCAACTTTCACAATGCTAGAGGCTCTGGGCTTAACTCCCAGCTCGGACATGGATATTCTTCTTCAATTTCTCATTTTTCGTTGTTTCACAAAGGCCCAAAACCAATCAACCAACCATACTTGAAAGTGCCTGAAGTGTTTTTCTGAAGAGTCCATCAACATTTTTTTTTATCGAAATTTTTTATCGAACAAACAAATCAAACGACCTAAAATTTTTCGGAAATATTCTCATCAATATTTCTGGCAATGCTACAAGCTATTTTGTAGAATCTATAAAAATTTTCTTTTTCTCTACAGTCATTTATACTGTGGGAACAAAATACACTGAAATTTATTTTTCTATAGATTATTTTTAACCATGGAAAATAGATATAGGAATATGGGGGAATATTCGAAAATTCGGGATTTTTGAGTGCATCCGAGGCACGATTGCAGGGACCATCATTGCGAGATTCCAACCCCCTCTGAAATTCGAGTAAACGAGAGTAAAAGAAACCCCAGAAAATAGTCCGAATATATCGAATAAAAATGCTGTATTCACTTCATCCGATAAACTCTTATCGAAAATATTGTCAAACGATCCTCAAAACGAAAATAAATTTATATATGTACATACATATATCGAAAATTTTATCCGAAAGAATAGAAAAATATTTTCTGAATAAGTTATTTTTAAATTTCTGCTCTCAAGAATTCCCCGAGCCGTCTAAAACCTCTTAATAAATTCTGTGTGGGTGTTAAAAAAAATATCGTTTTTGTTGTTGGAATTTTCGACAAATTATTTCTCTATTCAACAGGCAGATGAAATTACCGCAAAGAAGAATGCATAATAAATTTTATTTGAAATTAGCCAGATGGTGTACAATGAAATGCAATTGTTTTTGTATTAAAGTGTAAACAATTCAATTGTTTACATAAAACAAATCCTTAATTGCTTTCACTTAAGAGTCATAATGGCCATTTAAGAGTTCTTTTTTTTGGAGAGAGTGCAGATGACTAGACTGGCGGTAGGGTATATAGTATAATATGTACCTATTACTTATTATACCCAGCGTAATCGGGGTATATTAGTTTTGTGCGAATCTTGTAACAGGGAGAATTAAGCTCCGGAGATATAGACAAATTTATATAGAAATGATCAGGATCAAAAACTGAATCGATTTAGACGTGTCCGTCTGTCGTCCGTCTGTCCGTCTGTCCGTCCGTCCGTCCGTCTGTCTGTCCGTCGTCCGTCCGTGGTCGGATCTCCTCCGAAACGGCTGAACCAATGAAGTCGAAATGTGGCACACATGTATATCGGGGTCCGAGTATGATCCTAAGTAAAAATGGGAGACATCCGCCCACTGCCACGCCCACAAATATATTTATTGTGTTTTCAGTAAAATGCTTTTAACTTGCGAACCAACTCAACACATTCCATTGATATTTGGTGTACTGGTAAACTACGAAAAGGGACATATCCTGGACGCCGTCCTCCTCGAGCCACGCCCACAAATAAGGGCTTATCGTAACTTGTGAAGTAAAAGGCGTAGAAGCTTCAAATTCGCAACATATGTAGGTTGACCAAGGCGAATGAAAGGTGTAGGGAAAAAATTTATGTGGCCCGCCCACTGCCACGCCCACAAATAGAGAAGCAAAACATAGTGCGCTCATAATGTCGGGACGCTGGGTATTTCAAAGTCGGGCTTGACCGACTTTAGCTTTCTTACTTGTTTTTCTTTTCGATTTGCAAGCGAGTACAAGAGGAGATTTCGAATTACACTAGTTTACAAAATAAAGTAAAAAAAAATTTTTTTTAAATGGGCTTCGGGTTCGTTAACCTTATAAGCCTGGCGGTAGGGTATAAGAATAAGATGTATTTTTTTTCTTTTCTATTTGGAGGAGATTTTGAATTACACTAGTTTACAAAATAAAGTAAAAAAAATTTTTTTAAATGGCTTCGGGTTCGTTAACGTTATAAGCCAGAAGTCCTTTGTTTCTCACCCGATCTTGATAAAATAAGATTTTCTTTATAACCGAAACAACAGTCCTTCATATAAAATAAAATAAAAAATTTAAGAAAAATTTATTATACTTAGGGCCGTTTGCTACTGTTCCGATTAAATTTTTTCGTTCCGAAAAACAGAAAAATTGTATGAAAATTATTACATTTTGAGGGGATATCGTAACGAAAAACTTTAACCGGAACAGTAGCAAATGGGCCTTAGTCTCTTAGCCTCCAAAGTACCAAAGTTGGCTGAGATGCCAATTTACGGAGTGTGAAAGGCCCGGGTTCAACTTCCAGCTTAGGTGGTGGATTTTGTTTGTTTTCTGTTTTTCTCTTTGGTTAGCCATTTTTCGTGGTATCGCAAAAGGGCCCATGAGGCCTAAGTGTGTCAACCTTCATGATGACCGCCGCATTAACCTAATCTTACCTAACCAAATGTAACCTAACCTAGTCTAAAATTAAAATGAAATGTTAGAAATTGTGAAAAAAAATGGTCAAAAATTCTTCGTTTCTGCTACTTCGGTTGTCTATAGGGGTATTCACAAAAGGGGTGTTAAAAACGTTGGAATGCCGTAAAATCGCAAAAAATTCGACTTCTTAAAATTTTTTAAAACTTTTTTTGTATCTGGCAAAACTTTTTGAGCAGTTAAAATTTTCCGATTATCCGATTTTCCTATTTTTCGACGCCTTTGTGAATACCCCTTTATTTCGAAAAGTAAAGCGATCGATTGAAAGAAAGGATGTCCCATATGAAGGGTTTTTCTTTAGCTTTTCATTAATATACAGTTTTTTGAACAGTCTTTTGAGTTATTTAGCAAAATATGAAGCCTATATCTCATGGGACCTAGAGGCTGTAGGACTTACCTCGGATGATGCAACCGACAGAACAAAATGGAGGAACTGGTCGCGTTTTGCGGACCCCGGGATAGACCGGGATAGTTAAGCACGCAAGAAGAAGATGAAGCCTATATCTCAAAATATCTCTTCTTCGGAATTCGGGGAATTAAATGGATTCATTTTCGAGAGCAGCGACCCTTAACCCTCTAATGGACAATTTTTTTTTTCACTGAAAAGTTCGGATAAGACTAATTTGGGTAGAAAAACATGAATCTGAAATAATTAGGAATTTTTTTTTTTTGGTAATTTGTTTGAAACCAGTCCGTCTAGAGACGGAGCCAGGAATTAGAGGGTTAATAAGCTTCAAAATTGCGTTACAAGAAAATGTCTAGAAAATTTTGTAAGCCAGTGTTATTCCTTAAGCCTAATCCATGATACAAGAAAACAAGATAGCGCCACTTGAGAGAGGAAACGTCACAAACTCAAAATCACGATTCGTTGTTGTTGTTTTTTGAATAGCATGGGAAACAACAACAATTTCTCGCTCAGTGACGTCACAAACTCAATTTTCGGCTCTCAAAGAGAGCCTCAAAATAGCGGTACTGAAGTGGCGCTATCTTGTTTTCTTGTATCATGGCCTAATCAGCTCGAAGCTTGTTAGAGTCGCTTAAAAATTTTTTTCATATATTTTTTTTCTAATATAATTTTTCTTCTTTTTGTTGCAGTGTGTCTCTTCCAATTATTTTCTTCCTTCGGTTACAGTAAACAAAACAAAACAACACATACAACATGGATGCCATTAAGAAGAAAATGCAAGCTATGAAGCTTGAAAAGGATAACGCCATTGATAAGGCCGATACCTGCGAAAATCAAGCGAAAGATGCCAATTCCCGCGCCGATAAATTAATTGAAGAAGTGCGCGATTTGGAAAAGAAATTGGTTCAGGTCGATCAGGATTTGGTAACATCAAAGGATGCATTGGAAAAGGCCAATCACGAATTGGAAGAGAAGGAGAAATTATTAACCTCAACCGAATCCGAGGTTGCTACCTTGAACCGTAAGGTCCAACAGATTGAAGAAGATTTGGAAAAATCTGAAGAACGCTCCACCAGCGCCCAACAGAAATTGTTGGAAGCCACTCAGGCCGCTGATGAGAACAACCGGTAAGGTCTTCTATATCGATACATATGTAGGTATAAATAAGATTATGTTATTGTATTTTTAATCGCCTTCCAGTATGTGCAAAGTATTGGAGAACCGTTCGCAACAGGATGAGGAACGTATGGACCAATTGACCAATCAATTGAAAGAAGCACGTATGTTGGCTGAAGATGCCGATACAAAGTCCGATGAAGTATCGCGCAAACTCGCCTTCGTTGAAGATGAATTGGAAGTCGCTGAAGATCGTGTACGATCTGGTGAAGCCAAGATCATGGAACTTGAAGAAGAATTGAAGGCAAAAAAGCAGCCCCCAAATCTATCTCTCAGTATTTGAATTAATAATTAAAAATTTCATTTAGGTTGTCGGTAACTCGCTGAAATCTCTGGAAGTTTCCGAAGAGAAGGCCAACCAGCGTGTTGAGGAATTCAAGCGCGAAATGAAGACGCTCTCCGTTAAATTGAAGGAAGCCGAACAACGTGCCGAACATGCTGAAAAGCAAGTGAAGCGCCTGCAAAAGGAAGTCGACAGGCTAGAAGGTATGTGCACACTACGTTCGGTATGTTTGGAAAATGATTTATGACAGGGAATTTGAATTTGAATTTTCATTTTGAACGTTTGAACGAGCCTAACGATAAGCGATATTATTATTTTGCTGTAAAAACGTTATAACTAGATTAACAAATGCTTACGTAAATTATTATTTTTTTTTTTCTTTTAATATAATTTTATTATAATTTAACCAAATAATAATGCTTTTTGCAGACCGTCTCTTCCATGAGAAAGAAAAATATAAAGCAATCTGCGATGATTTGGACTCGACATTTGCTGAACTTACCGGATATTAAAGACTTTAACGATCACAAAAAAGCTAAAAACAAAACAAAAACAAAGCCCACACAAAACATCCCCCTCCGCCCCACAAAACAATTTCAGTTTGCTTTTTCTCATGCACTGGAAAAAAGAAACAATTCCGATCCTCTCGAAAAACTTTCAATACCCTGTTCACTTTTCAACTCATTCAAAGTTCTTTTCCTCCTGCCATTGTGTATGTTTACCTATTTCCTTCTAATTCGCTGACAGCTCTTTTGAGATTGAATTTCACCACACATTACACTGTAAATAATAATGTTACAGAAACAGCAATCCATTCCCATTTTTACACTTGTTCTGAGTCCTTTATCTGATTGTACATAACATCAACACTGCTAAAAAATATTTTAAAAAGATAATAAAATAAAAAAAAAAGAAATACATTGTAGCTAAATAGATCAGCATTGTAAAAAGCGCCCAGCAGCTTGTGTAAAAAAACATTGAAAAAATCGATAAAAAGGTGATTGTATATAAAATTGCTTAAAATTGATTATGTGTACATATATGAAAATTATAGCGCAATTTTGTGCAGTGCATGTTGATGTTTTGATCTATAAGCCCTGTAGGAACATTGGGAATTTGATGACTTCAATTTTTCCCCACTGTCCCAGCAAAAATACGATTCTACCTTATATAGATCTTCAGAAAAACCAAAAATACTGAGAGTTCTAAGGAATTTTTCAAAATTATCGCCTCTAGTGACGGACTGTGCCGTGTAGTTGGTTGTGATCCCAACTTACGAAAAGCCAGAGGCTCTGGGTTCAACTCCCAGCTGAGGGCGTGGATGTTTGTGTCGTTTATTTTTCTATTTCTGTTCTTCTTTGTTTTTCCATTATTCGTGGTATTACAACGATCCCATCTGAGGCCTAAGTGTGTCCCCTTAATGGTGGCAGCCACATTAAACTCACCTTACCATCGGCGCTATTGACGCATAGCAGACAGAGTGGTTTACTACTACGTCCCAAAAAATAAATTTCACACATATGTATAATTGTTATGGTCTCATTTCCTACAGAGGCGATATTTTACTCCAATGTGACATACATCGTTGGTATGAACCGATTTTCTACAAGGATGTTATCGAACTGTAAATTCATATATAACATTCATAGGCAGGGACTCTCTACATGGGTGCTATCGCAATCCATTGCCACAATTATCATTGATGGGAACTCATTTCCTACAGAGGTGCTATCGCAATCCATTGTAACATTTCGTCCCCTCAGAAAACGACTGTCGTATGTCCCATAAGAACTACATGCGACATACGACAGTCGTTTTCTGAGGGGACGATTTGTCATTAATAGGAGCTGATTTCCTACAGGGGTGATATCAAAACAAATTGACACATTTGTCATTGATAGGAACTGATTGCCAACAGGGGTGTTAACCCATTTTCAATATTAAAAATATCTTTTGTAGGCTGTTATTTTCTACAGGAGTTATGTACAGGGGCGGACTGGGGGTCAAAGGGCCCACCGGGCGTTTTAAAAATGGAAAAGAAAACCTAACAGCTAAAAAGCACAGCGCACTGGGGGCCCACCGGGGATTTTCCCGGTTGCCCATAGGCCCAGTCCGCTCCTGGTTATGTATAATATAAACATATTACACTCGAATGTCACAAGCTTCATTGATATGATATTATTTCCGCCAGGGAGGGTTTTCAGCTTCAATTATTTTTAGAGCGTTAGCTTTGCTGGGACTGTGGAAATAAAAATAATTATAAAAATTAATTGAATGCTAAAATGGAGAGACTGCTTAAGTTTGAAGAAAATGTTTATTTACTAGATTCAAAGAATGACAGCAACTGTCAGTCGATTTTATCAAAATTTCGTTACTTTCCAAACAGACTTAAGCAGTTTTCACTTTTGCATAAAAAAAATTTTTTTTTTTTACAATTTTTATTTTCTGGCAACCTCTTCCTTAACAAGAATGCTTAGATACACTGAAAAAAAAAATTTATGTGGAAAAATAAAATTGAAAAAAAATGTCCTATTGAAAAATACTAAATTTGAAAATCTTCTATCCTAACAGACGAATTGGGAGTCAACAAGGACAGATACAAGTCGCTTGCCGACGAAATGGACTCCACATTTGCCGAATTGGCTGGCTATTAATCTGAGAGAGAGAAAGAGAGAGCAATCTTCAAGAAATTTCAGCACCATATCTTCAATTCAATTCAACAAAACGAACAAAACGCTCCGAAAATTTGTAAAAAAAACAATACATATTTACTGCTAATGGATCCACTAACAACAACAACAACAACAACAACAACACAACATTACACCATCGATTGTAATATGTACATTTTCTGAAGAAAACCCGAAAAAAGAAACAAAGAAGAATGAATAGCAAAGTGGTGTCTAAAGTAGGACAGATTCACATATTTATATACAATATGTAGGATAAGCATTGTCAAGGAACCGCAATGCAATGTCGAATTTTGCACCTCCTTTGCGCAAACAGATCGTACATAAATCCACGAAATTACACACATATTTATAATTCATATATAAAAACATTTACGTACATATATAAATATTTTGGAAATATATACATATTTAGTTTTTTTTTTTGTTTTTTAACGAAGAGATGAAAAATAGCATGCCAACATATTTTTTTTTTTTTTGAAATCAGCAAATCCTTTTTACTATTTTAATACATTTTAAATTTATAAAAACAAAACACTGAAAAAAAAAAACAAACAAGGAAAGCAGTCAACTTATTTACTCGAAGAAGAGAGGGAAAATATCATCGTCAATTCATATAGCGAATAGCGTAAGGCAGCTCTTGAGACGCCCACCGTTTTCAGACGAGAGAGCGGGGGAACAGAAGGAGAGTTTAAAAAAAATGAACATATTTTTATTTAAAAAATTAGTTTTAAAATGTACGAAAACTCTGGCAGCACAAAAATTCACGCTAGAACTATTAAAAGAATGAAAAAAAAAAAACAAAAATGAAGAAAAAAAATATTAAAAATATAAATTAAATTTGTTTATGCTTGCTTCTGATTTGAAAAACTCTTTCCATTCTTTCGATTGATGGTCTTCGAGGAGTTTTGTTTTTTATTTACCTTCAACTGACAAAAAAAAAAAAAAAAAAAGTAAGGGTGTTATAGTCAGGCGAGCAATAGAATACCCTACACAGACACACATCTTCAAATAATTTTTAATATCAAGAGGTGTTTAAGACCATAAGGGGCCCCATATACCGACTTTTGATAGATTTCTCTATGAAAACTGCCCCTTTGCCACGCCCACTTTTCCAATTTTTTTTTTAAATTCTAATCGGAGGCTTAGATATACGCTCAAATTCTAAGTTTAATTAAAATATTTCGAAAAAGTCCGATTTTAAGGCAGTTTTGGGATTTTTGTGACAGACCCTAGTACTGGAGGTACCCTTAATAATGGACCCATCAAAGAAATTTTTGGAGAGGATGTTTATGGCTACAAAGGAAGCATAAGTGCCAAATTTCGTTCAAGTCCCATTTGAATGAAAACTGCCCCTTTGCCACGCCCACTTTTCCAATTTTTTGACATTGAATAACTTGACTTCAAATATGTTCAACTATCAAAATTCATCAAAATATCTTGTAAAAATCCGGGTTTGGAGCAGTTTTTGTGATTTTCATAACAGACCCTAGTACTGGAGGTACCCCTAAAAATGGTCCGATCGGGTCCATTCTCGAACTTGTTCTTACTCATGTCCCCGTGAGCACGCATACCAAATTTTGTCAAGATAGCGCAACTCCTTCGATAAGATAACTGTATACAGACAGACAGACAGACGGACGGACAGACGGACATGTCTAAATCGAATCTCCTGGTGACGCTGGTCATTTCTATATAAATTTTGTATGGTCTATCTCGACTGGTTCTGGGTGTTACACACAACCACACAAACGCAATATACCCTCGACACAGAGTGTGTCGGGTATAAAAAAAAAACCAGGAACTTACGGTATCGTTGCTTAGAGAAGTCCTCCCTTACATGAACACAGGGAACCAACTGGTTTAAGCCCCGTAGCAGAAAGTACCAGCTGGACTGTTGTCATTTTTCATTGACACGTAAGAAGGATGGGATGAAAAAACCGACACTTAGAAATATCGATATTTTTTAAATATTAATGGATGGTCCCTTATAATAGCTAGTTCTATTCTGAATAGGTTAAGTTAGGTTTGAGATTTTTGCAATTTACAGCTACTAGATGGGGTTTTTTTTGATTGGTTAGTACTAAACTATTTTTTTCCCTGTCTAGGACTAGAACTTTGTCATAGATAAGAAAGAGAAATATTGAACACGTCACGAGATATAGTCATAAGTAAGTGCGCAACTTATTTCTCGGCCACACATTTTGACATTGATTTGAAAACGAAATTTATACAATCTAACTAAACCATGTATAAGGAATTTCCATACTCACGAAAAACTTTCAGAAACTGCAGTCAAATTTTTTTCAACATTCGATGACGTCAATAATGTGTCACATACAGTTATAAAGTTGCCTTAGTTTGGTGAAAGGACATTACCACAAACAACTTTTTTGTTGAAGTATATGGTTTTGTGTCGGCCGCCGTGACGTATTTGGCTAATATGCCAAAATATACGATGCGAGAGGCTCTGGGTTCAACTCCCAGCTCGGGCGGGCATGTTCCCAGCCGGAACTGTGTACAGGAAGTGCCCGATCACTGCCATAGCACCAAGTATGATGTGCACAACACTATGCTGATATACAAAACTTATGCACTTTTGTTAAAAACTGTCCTAGGCTGATGCGGTGGTGTGATAACTGGGTTCGAAGTGGATAGCGGCTGTATATGGGCATATTTCGAATGTTTTCGTTGCTATAAGCACATTGCTGTATACAATGTGTACTTCGTGCCGTTCGGCTTCGGTTGCTTTCTTCAGATCTGCATACTTGCTATGCACCAAGTGTATCGTGTAGTAGGCAGTCAACTAATTCATTTTTGCCTATTAACTACTCTGTACACTGAGTGCCTAGTAACTACAAGGCCCGGCTAGGGTAGTCTTGTCATTTTTTCTATTTCTATTCTTCTTTGTTTTCCCATTTTCCGTGGCATTACAACGGGCCCATGTGAGGCCTAAGTATGGCAGCTACACCAACCATTTACCCATTTGACGAACACAAGGAATACCCTACTCCTTCGTTGGCATGGTGAAAAAATTTCGAAATATAACATAGATTGGCCCTTAAATGCAGATCCTCAATCAAAATTAATTATTTTTACTTAGAAAAATAATGCTTAAGAATAATTAAAATTTATTTTAAATGGCAAGAAGGAAATTTAAAGTCCTAATGGCAAATTTAAAGTACAATATGATCGAAGTAAATTTGACCACGCTGTAGATTTAAGCTCACATTCGTCTAGATTTCTGAACCTTCTCATGTCTAGTTTGCTACTACAGTATTTCCTGGATATAAACGATATTATATCCGGGGAACACTATTTTACCATTGTTACACTAGCATGTTTTAACGAGCCTCTAGCACCACGTTCAGTACTGGGTGGAGATCAGCATTAGTATCTAAGCCTATGAGCAGTGGCGTGTCCAGAGAAATACTGCTTTGATAGTGCTTATATTTTCCACAGTGGTATATTGAACAATTATAAGACATTAACCCAAAAAATTTTGGGGGGGGCTAGAGGAAGCTTAGAGAGTTATGGACCAAAAATCAAGAAAATCCGAAAATTTCATAACGTCCGATTTTGATGAAAATTTATATATAGAATAAGTGAAAAATTCTAAGAATTTTAGCACTAAAATTTTTTCAAAAAACTGGTCCTTTCTGGACCAGTTTGGAACTAGACCCTAACTAGACTAGTTGTAATCGGTTTCTTGAAAAAATTTTGACGCCAAAATTCTTAGCATTTTTCGCTTATTCTATATATAAATTTTCATCCAAATCGGACGCCATAAATTGTTCGGATTTTTTTGGTTTCTGGTCCATAACTCTCTAAACTTCCTCTAGCCCCCCTCAAAAATTTTTGGGTTAATGTCTTATAATTGTTCAATATACCACTGTGCAAAACATAAGCACTATCAAAGCAGTATTTCTCTAGACACGCCACTGCCTATGAGTGTTTTAATCTGAAACCTGCCATTTATCAACATAATTAGTTGAAGTTATTAAGATTACGATCAAAATTTCACTTGATAACAAACGAAAAAGCTGTAAAGATACGATATGAACGATGTTGTTTCGTCGGCCTCTTGCTACCGACTGATCAAAGATCACTGATATAAACATCAGCAGTTTAATCGAAAACTGCAAATCAGAAAGTCATGTCGGAGCGCAAAGTTTCTTACGATGCTGAGAAAAAGATCTGGGCGGGTCCCAAAACCGAAAGGAAGTATCCACCAAACACGACACTCGGTGAGGCAATTTTGGAAAATCTGAAGAGAAACCCGGAAAAAGTTATGCAAATTTCGGATTCAACCGGTGAAGTCAAGACGGGGGCTCAGCTTATGCGGGACGGTCAATTGATTGCCCACTACCTTATAAGTCAAAATCTTAGGCCAGGCGATATTGTTGGCCTATATGCGAATAATACCACGAATCTCACGGCCGTCATTATAGGGGCTCTTCTCTGCGGAACGCCATATAATCCTACATTTTTCAGTTTTGACAAAGGTACAAATAAAATTACTACAACAATGGCATCAGCACCAATATTTCAAATGAAGTTTTTACACAGAAAATCTGGTTCTTAATTTCCAAGTGACGAAACCCAAAATATTTTTCTGTGACATCGGGAACTACGAAACGCTGAAATCGGCTGTAACGGAGCTGGATCCACAAGCCAAAATTGTCATAATCAATGGGAGATTGGAAGGTGTTGAAAGTGTTTTGGATATTTTAGGGGATCAACGGGAAATTTCGGATGACATGAGGTACGGATATTGTGCCATCTTGAACGAATCTCTAAAAGTATAGATATATTATGGGTATTCATTCAGACCCCGAACTTAGTGAACTTTGAGACCTTTTTGAACAGCCGTCAAAGCTTCCATGTATTTTGACAGTTAACGCAAAGAAGTTCTCAGAGTTCACTCCTTCGAGGGTTCGAATGAATTCCCCTATTTTATGTATGTATCAGCCCCGATTCTGAATACTCCCGGGGAACGAATTCCCAGGGAATTTACTTCTCTCGAGACCAAAATTCTACTTTTACAAATAGATGGGTTAAGGGAAATTATGGGTATGGGTCAAATACCCATTTCCCATCAAATTTATTCTCCAAAATATTTAAAAACAGAAAATTTTACTCTGGAGAAAAGTAAATTCCCCGGGAGTCTTCAGAATCGGGGCTGTATATGTTTATTCTTGATTAGAATCGAAAGATGAGTCGATTTAGGCATGTCCGTTCATCTGATCTTCTCCGAAACGGAAAATCCAATAAATTTGGTACCTAGGCATGTAGGTATAGTATGGCCCAGAGGATGATGCTAAGTAAAAACGGGCGAAGCCCTGAGACTGCCACGCCCATAACAGAAGAATTTTTGTTATTTGCGTAAGAAAAGTCGTAGAAGCTTCAATTTCGAAAGTTGGCCATAAGTTGATCGATCATAAGTTGACCATGACTATAAGGAAGTGGTGGCATTCTTGCCGACAAGCTGAGTGAATTAAAGTCCGGCCTGACTGGCTTTGGATTTCTCAAATGTTTAAGCATATTTGAATTTGAAGAATTTAAGTATTAGGCGATTGCTTTGTGAACCTGAGGCATATTATCAATAATGTTTCAAAGAAGAAATCAGCCAAATAGTGCACTGGCACTCTCTCTCTCTCTTCTAATACTTTAATTGATATTTAAATATAGATATCCTTGCGTTAATCTTAATGGTGATGCAACTGCCGCTATATTGTTTACATCCGGAACCACAGGTAAACCAAAAGTTGTTGCCAGAACGCATGAATTATTTTTGGAACTACCGACAATGTGAGTAGCAATAGAAAACGGGCTTTTATCTCTCTCAAATTGACATCAAGAATCTATTTTTAAATTCAAAAAAAAAAAAAAAAATCTTTTTTCAGTTCTCCCAACGATGTGATATCAACGTTCAGTACAATGAATTGGGTTTCCACAAACATGGCTCTTTACAATTCACTACTGAATGGCATAACGCGTATCATAACTGAATCACCGTTTACATCTGATTATTGCTTTTATCTGGTTGCCAAATATAAAATCACCCTATTTTTTCTGTCAACCGGAATGGCACAGACGTTATCTCAATGCAATTTAGATGAAAAAGCAGAATATTTAAGTAGCATAAAAATACTAGCGATAGGCGGTGCCAAAGTTCATGAGATGGTAGCAAAAAAACTTCAGTCAATTCTTTCAAAAGACGCTCGAGTAACAATAGCATATGGTCTTACAGAAGTAGGAGCAGTTGCTAGCGGAATACCTTCATGCGGATATGACTGTTTCAGTGGACTTGCGACAAACGTTGAAGCACGTATTATCGATCAGGAGAGCGGCAAGGCACTGGGACCCAACGAACAAGGGCTTCTGCATATACGTCAACCTTATAAATGGCCTGGTTACTACAAAGATGAGGGTGCCACTAAAGCAATATACACTGATGGCTGGTTTAATACACAAGATCTTTCATACTTTGACAACGAAGGACACTTGTTCGTCCTGGGACGTGACAGTGATATCTTTATGATCAAGGATTTTTTAATCAATCCATTAGAAATTGAAAAGGTTATATTTGAATTGCCTGGCATTGCGGAAGTTTGTGTTTTTGCAAAGCCAGACTCTATGGGGCAGTTACATATATCTTGTGCCATTGTTCGCAGCGCTGATGAAGCTGGGAAATCACTTTCCGAAAACGATATTATTGATCATGTTAAGCAGAACTTTACGGACATCTATCATGTTACAGGTGGCGTTTACTTTGTGGACTCGTTGCCAAGATATACATTGGGAAAAGTTTTAAGAAAAAGTGTTTGGGATGCAATTAAGGATTGTGCCCAGTCATGATGTCTTTGTAGGAAGAAATATGTCTTGACTTTAGAAATACTTTAATAAAATGTCAAATAACATAAATAATTTTAACCTTTTCATAATAAATGAATGCGACGTTTAATTTTCTTTATAAAAACATTGGTAAAAATTTAAGAAAATTATCAAAAATCTCGAAGGATACCTCAGCGATATTAAAACTAGGGATATCGGTATACATACATCAAATTACTAGCAGCCCGATTCTGAATATTCCCGGGGAATTCACTTTTCTCGAGACTAAAATTCTCCTTTTTCAAATAGATAGGGTAAGGAAAATTATGGGTATGGGTCAAATACCCATTTCCCATCAAATTTCTTCCCCCAAATATTTAAAAAAGAAGAATTTTACTCTCGAGAAAAGTAAATTCCCCGGGATTTTGTTGCCCGGTAATATTCAGAATCGGGCTGTAGATATTTATTGTGCGATACATATGAAGTGAACTATACAAAAGGAATTTAGAAATATTTTTCCCTATTTGAGTAAAAACCTTAGAAACAGCCCCACGTCGCGCCAACCAAGACAAGGTATTCATAAAAGAGTCTGATATGCCGACCTCTAATAAACCTCTATATCCAAAAAAAATTGCAAAAATTGCCGTAGCGGACGGTATTTGACGTCCACGTGGTGGGGTATTGGTTAAAGTTTTCAACTAGCCAATAATCGCAACTCGGTAAAACCGCATTGTTTACAATATCGCCTCTGCGCAAAGCTATATAAACCTCTAAATAATAATCTCTAAAAAACCTCTTTTATAATTTTATTAATATAAAAATTATCGGGCATGTGACAGAAATCGAATACGACAGAAAACGTTCGATTTCGCTTACATTTGTATGAAAATTTAACCGAAATCGAACGTTTTCTGTCGTATTCGATTTCTGTCACATGCCCGTATATTTAAAGAACCGCCCTTTTGCCACACCTTCTTTTCATAAACTTGTTAGAAACATGCATGGCTTTTCAAATAAGTACATTAAGATTAAAATTCTTTTAAAAAATCGCGAAAATTTCAAATTTAGAGCAGCTTTTTTGAGTTTTACACTAGACTGTTGTTATAAAGCAGTGACCCAGCAGATAATTATGGAGCAAAAGAAGAGTAATGACTTATTCATCCATTTGAAGTAATAAGCGAGCACACGGGGTTTTAGTATTACTCCGCTTGTGCTCTTTCTTGAATTAGAACAGACTACTCCACTTGATCTCCTTTCTGAGCTCAAAAGGTTTACTCCTCCGCCGGGACATCCTATGTTAAAAAATATATTAAATCGTTAGCATTCTCAAGTAATCCATTACTCGCAATGGAGCGATCTAAGATTGCTCTTTGGATGATCCAATTATCTGCTGGGTTCTTAGCAGAAATTATTGAAGTTGAATTGCTTCTCGCAGAAAAGTGAAAGTTGATGTCAAAATAGTTTGAAGGTGGTTTAATAGTACTTACAAATAATAGCGTGTTTCCGTATGGTGTTTATCTGTGTTATATGGTGTTTAACTCTGAAGTGTTAAGCTTAAAAACTTCAATAAAACACTACCGTTTCCACTTCCACGAAGGTGTTTCAGCTTGACAGCTGTTTGTGTATTTTCAATTGATTTAGGGCTGCCAGCTAATTATCGATTTTTGTTTTAATTATTCTTTGAAAGTTAAGGCTCAAATACACCATACAAGCATTTGCACAAATCCATGTTTGCACAAGCATGTTGTGCGGTGTGTATACCTATTTTTTGTGTTTGCGCGTACATCAAAATATTTTAATGGGACTCATGAAGCTTCGCAATTTGTCGGAAATGAGAAATTTGTCACACAACTGTCAAAATTTATATGAAAATTTACGATGGGAAAAGTTGCGAAGGCATTTGCGAAGCTGCATGAGTACCACTTTTGATTTTCGGCGATGTTTGTACAAGCGTTTTCTATAATGTGTAGGTAAAATTCAATTCAAACTCAAATTTAAATTTAATTCAGCTCTTTATGCAGTCAGGGTTGATTAGGATATTTTATAATAGCTTTTTGAAGAATTTCCGTGAGTACTTATTACCGAACTGAGGCGAACCCTTTACCCAAATTCCGAAGAAAAAAATAAAAAAATATTCCTTGAATATGATCTAAATTCTACATTCTCGTTCAACCTCGTCTAATTGGCCTTTCACTAACGTCTAGCTTTTATATGACGATTTTTTGCATGGATATTTGATTTGTCAAATATTAGAAAATCTAGCCTTGGCGTCCTTTCGTCTCGCAGTCAACGAAATTTGAGTAATGCGACTCGTGTGCAGCCAGCCATTTATCATGATTTGAAAATTTAAAAAACTCCACCAAAATCTCAACAAAACGGCAGCACTGCTTAGAGATGTATAAGAACTTGATACTCATTCATACTTCGTCGCATCTAACGTACCTGAGACAAGCTCAGCTGGTACTTTGCTTATTATTTTTGACGGACGCGTACGAAAAATACTTGAGGAATCCACAAATTGAAATAAATAAAGTATGCGAGGTGCTCTTGAGACTCATTTAATCGATGCTGTGCGAAAACAGCCGGTTCTCTACGACCGTTTAGCCGTTGGATATAATTGTAAGGAGGATGTCGATGGTGCGTGGAAAGAAGTAACGGAAGAAGTGGCCGAGCACATCAAAAACGTTAACGGTAAAAAACTTTTTTCAATAATAAATTTTCAAATTAAGTTAATATTTAGTTAATATTGAATAGACTGATTTTAAGTAGACTATTAGGTATAAGGACAAAATTGAGTACATTTATTGAGACTGTTACGTTAACAATACTTTGAAGGATCGATGGCGGATGTCCGCTAAGTTTTATTTAGCTAGGATGCCATAATTCATACACATTAAAAAGTCTTCATTAGTCACATCACAAGTACTCTTAAGGTAGTAGTTAGCATATATATATATATATGTCACTCAGGAGCCGTTTCCATTTTGGCTCTTTTTTTAACACGATTTTGGGTTTTGAATTGTGAAAAATTGTGAAATTTTCAATTTCAATGAATGAGATTAAATAACTATCGTTATAGAAATTCGGAAAATTTGTCTATCATTTGACAACAAAACCAGACTATTCAACATAGGAAAATTTTTATATTTACTATACTTAATACCTGATTGAGCAACCATTCCAAAATTTAGGGAATTCCTCGTACATCGAATCTTCTTGCTCCCATTATGCTTCTGCTTCATGCAGGAGAGATATTTACTTGCGAATTTCATCCGGATGGAATGCTTCTGTTGTCTTCAGGCTTCGACAGACAGATCTATATTTGGAATGTATATGGTGAATGCGAAAATGTCATGGCAATGTCTGGGCACACCGGTGCTGTCATGGAAGCGCATTTTTCAACTGATGGCGGGGACATTTTTACATGCTCGACAGACAAAACCGTTGCTATTTGGGATTTGGTGACTGGTCAACGAATTCGCCGCTTGAAGGGACACACAAACTTTGTCAATTCAGTTCGATTCCTTCTTATTCGACCCTTGAAATAATTAATTTTAATTTGTTTTAAATTCTTCGGGCTTATGACTTGCTTTTATTTTTAATTATTTTAGAGACACTCGCTGAAGGGAAACCTAAAGAAAATCCGGGTTGAACCTAAATTAACTCCGATTAAGTTTCATTAAGCTTTCCCAAGACCGTGTTGAAAAGAGCCAAAATAGAAACGGCTCCTGAGTGACATATATATGGTGGGTACCCACCAAAATGAGAATTTTTCACTTAGGTACTCACCAAAAGTAGTTCTCTCTCGCTCTTTTTTTGCCTGCCGAGTAACATCTCTTTCTAACTGGCGCGAAACATCCCGCGCAATATCTATGAGAGTGACATATATGGTTATATGTGGTAGATGGTCTCGAAAGATGCTTCATTAATGATTTGGATCAAGAAAGTTAAAAATTTTTCTCCCTTTTCTCCACTTTCCCTTCCACCAACCTTCTTTCTCATTCCCTCTCTTTCTTTCCCTTTCTCTTTCTCCCTCCCTCTCTCCCTCCCACTCTCCCTCCCACTCTCTCTCTCTCTCTTTCTCCTCCCACTCAATCTCTCTCTCTCTCTTTCTCCTCCCACTCAATCTCTCTCTCTCTCTCTTTCTCCTCCCACTCAATCTCTCTCTCTCTCTTTCTCCTCCCACTCAATCTCTCTCCCTCCCTCTCACTCTTTCCCGGCCTCTCTATCAATCTCCTACTCCATATCTCGCCCCTCCCTCACGGCACTATTTCACTCCCTTCCGTCTCTCCTTCAATCACCCCCTCTCCCACAATCTTATATCTCATCACTATTTCCCTCTCTCTCTCTCTTTGCAGTAACCCAATGCAAACTCCGTTGGCGCACATTACGAGATCGCTTCGTTAAACAGTTCGCCAAGACACCCGATGGAGTGGAACATATACTGCCGGCAGCGAGAAAATGGGAATACACCAATCAAATGTCATTTCTAAGCCGTCATTTGAAAAAACGAAAGTAAGTCTTCATTTGTTTCCATGAACAAACAATTTCTCATTTACACAAATTCTCCTAGATACGAAGAAATCAGTCCAAAAATCAAAGGAGAACAACCATCTTTGTGCAAACGCATCTTCTCGAGACCATTGAAACGCCAAAGTACAATCAATTACAATACGGATAACTCCATACCCGATGGCAATATATCAGAAGATGATAGCTTGCCATTAATCTCCGAATATGAACCTCAAGAATCGGAATTTGAACCTGAAATTGAAATACCAACGTCAAGAGCAAAGCGTCCAAAAATCGAGTCGATCGAATTTCCAATTGAGGCCTTTGAAATCGAGCAACTCAATGCGGACGCCGCCCAGCAAATACCGACAGTCCAGGTCAATATAAACGAAGCCACACTGAATAATCTTCTCAATACAACGAATGAATTGTTGCAGCAGCAAATCAAGCATAATCAACAAAAGAGTCCAAACGAAGCATATCTTCGAGTGCTCGATGAATACTTCTTGAAATTGAGTCCATACGAATTGGATAAGGTTAAGGTTGAAATTTTAAATTTGATATTAATGAAAAAGCAGAACGCGGCAGCGAAAAAGCTGTAGAATTGAGATGCTCCTTCGAATTAAGAAAATAAATTTTAATAATTCCCTGTTCTCGTATTCAACAATAGAGAGTAAATTTCAATTAATGTAACCAAGGGTATGTAAGAGGGAATTTTGAACGTTAAGGAGTGGTTTTTAGTTTTTTTGTACTATAAATCTGATAGCATATTACATTATACAGGGTGTTCCATACTCAATGGAACAAAAAAAAGGGGGAGATAGGGGGGGTCCAGACGGACCAAAAATCGTATGGCAGGGGGGGGGTCGCAAATGCACCCCTGAGGAGTTACATGCAAAAAACAATATTTTGGTTTTTTCACTGGTGCTCCTCACTTACAGGCCGTAAATTCAAAATCACATATGATATGAAAAGCTTGGCGGTTTTCCGTTAACACTGCATACTACGATTTTAAATAATTTAACTCCGTTTTCTCTGGTACTACCATCTAAGCCTAAAATAGTGTAATTTTGGCTTTTAAAGTGATTTAATTCAAAAGAAATACGATCGAGCCTCTTTTTTTTACTCTTTTCGAAAACTTTGAGTTTTTCTCTTCAATTTGATACCATGGTTGCTAAAAAAAAGTTTCACAATCAATGCAAAACTAAGGTTTTAAAATAATTATTTTGTATTTTTGACTCCCAGAAATGTTATTTTAATCAAATTTATTGAGCACACTTTTAGGCAGCATGAGAAAAAGAAAAATCTAAGAAATTTAAAAATTTCTGAATAGTGTTTTAGTTTTATATATCCGTCTAAAAGTATGCTCACCAATTTAGTCGAATTCTTTCCGCTCCTCTAGCTCCTTACGAGTGCAAAATGGACCCCCCTTTCCATACAATTTTTTGCTTGTATGGGTTCCCCCTATCACCTCCTTTTTTTTGATCCATTGAGTATGGAACACCCTGTATATACCACGAAGGAAACAACTTATGTACCTAGATTGAAGGCATTTTGAAAAAAAGCTACTAGGAATCTCTCATACGACTATGCTAGAATAAAAAAAATAAAAGAATTCAAAACGGACGAAAATGAAACTAATGAAGGTGAGTGCAATACTCTAGAAAGGAGCAGGTTGATTTCCCACGTGTCCAGGCTTTCTAAACAAGTCTCGAATCCTTCGAGCAGATTTGTTTGAAGATGGTTAGGACGTTTCATTTTTTTGCCCCTTATTGTTGGTCTCACTTTTTACAATACTGTTTCAAATGAAGTCGAAATTCACCACAACCTATTTCAAGGGACTGGAAAAAATTCCTTATACATAATATGTATTAATATATATATATATTGTATAATATTATTACATATATAAAATACAAATTTCTATTGCAACTGGCGAAAAAGTTCATGTGAAATATTATTATGAATATGGGCGATAGAGAATTCGTTATTAGGAGAAGAAAGCGGCCAATAGTGCCTACCACCTACAAAGTATACAAGACTGTAAGCGACCTGAACATTAATACATAGCTACAAAGTATACGAGATTGTAGGCGAACCGTCTACCAATAGCTTACTTTGTGTGGTGGTGGTAGGCGTTCACTCTACAAAACGGCCACGCTCGAACAAAAGAATACTAGGATAGTATATGATGGCTTCTGTAGGCAGCATTTTGGCCGCTGGAAAGATTCGCTTTAGAGAGAATTCCTTATAGAGGAGTTCGTTATAGAGAGTTGCGACTGTAAATTCTTTTTATCTTTCAGAGTTAACCTTAGGTTTTCTCCTTTTCGTAATGTGCTATTAGGACTTTAGAATCCAATTAATGGTGACCAAACGAATGGCTCAATATTTCGCAATTTAACAGGACTGGAATTTAACTTAACTTACCTTGAGAACAAAAGACGATGGTGCGGGTGAAGCAATGGCTAAATTCCTACAATCCTCGTTGACTCGTCGTACTATTCATGTGGGTAATAAAACGTTCCACGATACGGATGAAGTGAATCAAGTTGAATTACATCTAAAAAATGATGTCATGGATACAGTTGCGCCGTGGATAGCTGAGCTGTTGGACACATACATCGTTTGCATCTATAACGGGCAATTGGATATTATTGTAGCTTATCCGTTGACGCGAAATTATTTGCAACATTTGAAATTCGCTGCTGCAGATCAATATAAAACCGCACAGCGTATGATATGGCGAGTTGATGGCGAAGTGGCTGGATATGCGAAGCACGCTGGACATCTCATTGAGATTATGGTTCGCAATGCTGGACATATGGCACCAGCCGATCAACCGAAATGGATGTTCAATCTTATTGATCATTTGACTCACTATAAAAAGGTTGCATAAGTTTCCAATTTGCTTTAACCGGAAAAGAAAGTAAGGTCACAAAAGCTTTGTCTCTGTAAAGATTTAATATTAGAGAATGTTGGTGTTAGAATCGATTTATTTTCCTCCTACTTAAATAAAGTCTTATCAGTTTCTTTGCCCTTAAATCCTCTTGCTAGTAGAAATAATTCCGCAGAATCGGAACGACTTGATTTCGGTTTAACTCGTTTCACTTTCTCATAGAAGCGTTTAACGTAATTTTCCAATTTTCCGGTGTCTCCATTGTCCCAAACTTTCATGACTAGATTACTGCCTTCGGCTGATATATTGAGGGAGAATCGTAGTACCGAGTAGCATAAATTAACAATATTCTCCTGATCGAGCATACGTATTCCAGTGGCGTTCGGAGCCATATCCGACAGTACACAATTGACTGAACGACCGTTCAAAGCTTTCATTAATCTTTCTTGTGTTTCGGGCTTTGTAAAATCCATTCCCCCAAATATGGACGCACCCTGTTAAAAGGAAAGAATTTATAAAAACAATCCATTCTTTGGGTTTTTCAATTCAAACTCACCTCTAGTTCATGGAAATGCAGCAAATCAACACTAAAGACTGCACCTTTTGGCTCTTCTTCCAAACTTCCTTTCGAATTCGTCTTCTCAATAGCAACTTGGCTCCAACTTCCAGGTGCAGCACCGCAATCTACAACGACATCTCCTGGCTTGAGGATTTTGTACTTCTCATCCATTTCCAATAGCTTAAAAGCACTCCGGCAACGATAGTTCAGCATATGGGCCTTTTCCACATAAGGATCTGCTAATTGTCTCGTTAGCCATTCTTGGGAACTTTTGCTTTTTCCTTTTAAATTTCGCGGTATTTGCTTCGCAAGGCTTCTCGTGAACGTTTTTAAAAACATTGCTTTCGTGTTTCTTTCAAATTGATTCGATTTTTGTTCGTAAATTTATTATTCAATTCGGTTATCAATTGCCGCCTTTATTATCAAAACAATATCAGCTGTTGTACAAAAACAATAAAGGCTCAGTTACTCTTGATTGAACGTAACTTAACTTTACTTATTTAATCAGCTGAGTTGATATGTTTAGTTCATTTTATATGGGATCAGTCACTGAAAACTTAATTTGACTTAAGATAAGAATCTGTGGAAAACAGATTTCTCTAAGTTAAGTTAAGTTACGTTCAATCAACCTTATGAGCCTTAACAGTAAATATGTCAGAACATAATATAACTAAGGCTTTTACATGAAATGAAAAGGGTGCCCACACACGCTACACTAAGCTGTACAACCTGCAATCGTTACCTTCGCAAGCCCCACAACGACATATCGTGCATTTGCCACAAAGATAGCGAACTTGAGGTATGTTATTTTAGAATTTTAATTTATTTTATTTTTTTTTTTGGGAGCAATCAACAATCAAATATCTATATTGCTAGAAAAAATTGTGCTCCATCTTGGTTTTTGTTAGTCTAAAGTCAAGCTACAGCCTAATTGTCGCTTTTATTGATAAATATTTCTCTCTTGCATAAGAGGTCAATGTTTTGGTCTAACATTTAGGGTTGATATTTTCATACATTTAAAAAAAACTTCAAAATTAATGTAAATAAATATATTAAAATAGTGTCCAAACAATGTTTTTTTGCCAGTAAATGGTTTAATTAAGGCTCCAAAAATAATTAAATATCACATTTCTTCAACATATAACCAATGTTTTTTGTTTTAATTCTATTTATTTTTTATATAATTTAATTTAATTTTTTTTTTTTAAATTTATTTTGTCAGATAACATATAATGGTACGATTTCGATAAAGGGTTAAACATTTTCTGAATGCACTTTGTAGTGTTGGGCCTCAATCGACTAGTTGTACGGCCGATTGTTGCGTTTCTCATCGCCTTACCAAATACATACCATTAGAATTATAACCTAGCCTTTAACTACCTGCTCTGCGGACAACTTCTAAAGCACCTGTTCAATAGCGAAACAACAACAACAACTTCGTAGCTAACATAACTGTTTATAAAACGGTTTCTGCCGTTTCTCCAAGAGCAAAAATCGCTTACTTTCTGCAAAAATGTCATTTGTAGATACACTTGGTTACTTGCTGGTAGGCAATCCAATAAGCCAAACGATGATTGCGACTTTAAGTGGAATTGCCAAGAGTGCGGTAAGAGCTTCCAAGTAAACTAATAAATATATCAATTAAAATATCATAATTATTTAAGCAGGGAATCGTTCCGAAACTTCCCAACTCCACAGCTCCAATTGCAAAACCTTTGCCGCCATTAAAGTTGAGCAATATTGCTGGAGGGAATTACAATTTCATAAGGCTAGCTGGGTTGAGTGGAGCCAGTGCGATCATAATGGGAGCCTATGGGAAGTACGCTTTGCAAAATTGCGATGATGCAAATAATATTGAAGCGAGAATGATCTTTGATGCTGCACAGCGTTTTCATTTTTTGCATTCTTTGGCCTTCTTTGCAATGCCACTTGCCCATCGACCGGCTTTGGTAAGTAATTTAATACAATTAATTCATATAACATATACATATATGTAGAAGGTCGTTACGCTTCGATTTGGAGGCTAGGTTTTGTTCTTTAATTTTAATTGTATGTTAATACTAGCTTTATACCCAACGGGAAAATACGTGAAACATGAACTTTGTAATTTAATGATTCATTTATAAGTTCAAAGAAGTGGAACTATGCATTACCAGGTTATCGGAATTGTAAGGAGTAGAAGAGAGAGGCTCTGAGTTCAACTCCCAGCTAAGTTCGTGAATATTTGTGTCGTTTTTATACCCAGCGTAAGCAGGGTATACTAGTTTTGTGCAAATCTTGTAACAGCCAGAACTAAGCTCCGTAGATATAAAGGCATATATATATATAAATTCTTGATCAGGATCAAAAATTGAATCGATTTAGACATGTCCGTCCGTCCGTGGTCGGATCTCCTCCGAAACGGCTGAACCAATGAAGTCGAAATGTGGCACACATGTATATCGTGATCCGAGTATGATCCCATGTAAAAATGGGAGACATCCGCCCACTGCCACGCCCACAAATGAATTTAATGTGTTTTCAGTAAAATGCTTGTAACTTGCGAACCACTCAACATATTTCATTGTATTTACAGGTGTACAGGTAAACTACAAAAAGGGACATATCCTGGAAAAAAATGGACGCCGTCTTCCTCGCGCCACGCCCACAACAAATAAGGGCTTATCGTTACTTGTGAAGTAAAAGGCGTAGAAGCTTCAAATTCGCAACATAGGTTGACCAAAAATGAAAGGTGTAGGAGAAAAAATTTATGTGGCCCGCCCACTGCCACGCCTACAAATGGAGAGGCAAAACATAATGCGCCAATAATTTCGAAACGCTGGGTATTTCAAAGTCGGGCTTGACCGACTTCAGCTTTCTTACTTGTTGATTTTATGTTTCTGTTTTTCTTTGTTTTCCCATTTTAGGTTGAGGTTTAGGTTTCTAAGAACCGTTTTTAAGTTTTCCTTCACATGTATACAATTTCACATGCATTCAGGATTACGGAAATGTAGAGAGAATACTCGAACTTGACTAGTTGTATGATTTTGATTCAGAATCTAATTCAAATAACATGAATCATGATGATGCTCATTCAAATGAATTCGACTCGAAAGGGGGACAGTGTGTAGCAGTATTAAAATCACAGCGGGCCCACGTGAGACCGAAGTGTGCGACCATTGGTAGCACACACTTACTTAACCTAACCTAATCTTACCTAACCTAATAAGAACAAAGCTGGGAGATATTTCTTCCAACTTAAAACTCAAAATCTTGGCAAACATAGCTTTTGGATCAATCTTCACTAAATACTCAAAATGTCTTTCAAATGCAGGAAACCTTTTCGAAGAAATCTGAAAAAATTCCCAAAAATACTTTAATGGTCGTAGTAATTGTTCAACTCGGTTTAAGAACTTCGAAAGTTTAAATTCTAGAATACAGTAGGGTCTCGTTATAAGTCAATTCGCAATACGTCGATTTCTTAGGAACGAGAAACGAATTATTACGAGACCATACTGTATATTCTAGCCCAAAATCCAACATTGCGAGAGCCCGATGCGAGAGTGCGCGACGTCACGAAAATGTTTTGCGTGACGCATTTCAATCTCCAATGAGAGTTTTGCGTCACGCAGATGATAGCATAATTTCGCTTCTTGTAATGCAATATTTGAACCGAGTACCAATCTAACGAGTACCGAGTACTCATAAAACTTATACTTTATCACTTAAGTTTAAATTTTAGTTTAAAATTTTCAAAAGTTTTCGAAATGAACCAAAGCTCACGTAATATTTTAAAAGCTCTTTTTCACGGAACAGTGAACAGTTTTGTTTTATTAGTTTAAACGAGTACCCAATAGCGAGTACTCAAAAAATAGCTACATCATTAAACCCTGTCAAATTGCCTCGCAACGAGAAATATTCAATTTTTCAAAATGTTCTCGCTACGAGGTCTCGCAGTGCGATACATTGGACCTTGAACCATACGATTGAATGTATTGAAATTTGTGTGCGTCTCGTCTCGCGCTCTCGCATCGGGCTCTCGCATTGTTGGATTTTGGGCTTCTTTTAGTCTTCAGGCCGGTTTAACTCAATCAAATCCCTTTACTATATTTGAAATTTTCAAAAATGTTGATATAAAATGTATAAACCTGGTTTGAACTCTCCTGAAGAATATCATTTGAAAGCCTAAACCTTCGAAAATTTTAACAAAAAGTAGGAGCCTTAATCTTAAGCTTTCGAAAGAAGCATGTAAAGCATGTTTGGGATACCCCTCTGCACAGCTTCAAACATTGAGAGCAGCCATGCGGAGTTGTTTTCTTTTTTTCCTCATACCACTTTTTGATACTTAAGGGGGTCTTCTCATTGAGCAACTTTTTTTTCGACGTTTTTTTTGCATTTTTTTATAGCTGGGGTAGTTGTGAATATGCCCCTAAAAGGATTTTTTGAAATTCGAAATAGTTTAGAGGATATAGCCTTCTTTGTCGAGCAAGATCTGCGCTAAAACGAGTAATTTTTGCGTTGCTTCAAACTTTAAACGCGTTTATCTCGAAACCACGTTTTTCGAACTGGCGGCCATGATATCTCCAGTTCAACTGAACCGATTTTCATGAAACAAAGTGGAATCGACGCAGAATTGTCACCATTCTCGGGTGAACCTCGACCATAATTTTAAAAATTTTTTTACTATTTTTTATTTTACACTAAACTACAAAAATTCCGGAGACCCGGAATCGTGGCCGCCGTGACGGCACCTTTTTTTTCACTACCAACTTTGAAGTCTCATTACTTTTTGAACAGCCCACGTATCGAGGCAAAAAAATTTTTTTTATTTACTTTGAACCTTTTGTAATACAATAAATAAAAAAAGTTTTCAATTATTCTTTGCGTTTTCAAAAAAGAATTTTTTTAAAAAGGGTCCAAAAAACGGGTTTTCAATGAGAAGACCCCCTTAAAAAAAAAGTCTGCTTAATTTTTCAATATTTATTACAGTTTTTTTTTTATTGATACAAATGCAATTTTCGTTTTCATTATTACTTTTTATAGTTTCTTTTTAAACCTGGGTTTTAAAGCTGCGTACATTTTCAATTACTGAATACGAGTATATCTTATTTGTATTATAAATATTTTTTTTTCTGGTTATTCTGAACATAGTTTTAATAATTTCTATTATCTGAACGGAATTTACGACAACTCTGGTTACTTTATACCTTAATTTTAATTTCGCATACTCTCATTACAAAAGATCATTCAGCGTTACACACAACAATTATATCCTTGGGAGTATATTTATTTTCTATCAAATAAATTTTTAATTTTCGCTATAATTTTTGCGAATTATTATTATTATTATTATTATTTTTTTTTTGTATAATTTTGACTACAACATATTTAATTGACGTTTTGACCTTTTATTTATTTATGCATTTTTTTTTTTGCGCTCTAATCTAAACATTAAATTGACCTAAGCTACAAAGTAATTTTCGTTAAAGCATTTTTTAAAAGCGATACGTTTTCAACATTGATTGATTTAAAGTCCAAGCATTTTAGAACAATTATTGTTTTCATATATACCAACGAGTATATTAATCTATATAACCGTTTCAATTCTTTGTTTGTTTCTAAAGAGAAAATAAAAAACAATAATAATTCATTTCGTATTTGTCGAGATTTTCGAGTAAAAATAACAGCTTAAAAAAGGATAATTGACAATGAACTCCCAAACTCTTTTAAATCATACTAAAGATCCTAAATTCCTACCTACTCATAACGATTTCTCTCTTAAATTAAATGATCAAGCTGATCTATCATGTTGGCAACAATGTTTTTGACACATGGCAGTATTGTTTTTTTTTTAATACACAAGGCTGCATTTTTAAGGTTACCAGCAAACAATTTTCCATAGAAATTTATTGAGTTAGTACTCATAATCAGTGCCGGCCACGGAAGCAAGCTAGAAGCAAAAAGAGCGTAAGCATTCGTATGTGCACAAAATTGCTCTCAAATGAGAAGCATAGCAGAGAGCCACAAAATTCGTTCAGTTGAGTGGAAAACGTAAAGCGAGACGGAGCTGCGTCGGATGAAGCTAGATGAGAACGTAAATTTTTTCAGCCTTGATACACTTCGAAGAAAATGAATTTTTTATACTTCAAGAATTTTTCCATCGTGTTCTTAACACTCAGTTATTTTATTATATAATTAATATAAATTCAGCACATCATTGCTTTGTACAATAATTATCTGCTCTACACTGTAAGTTTTCAAGATAAAACAGCTCAAGATGAGCTGAAAGAGCTCCAAATTGAGCCATCCCTACTTCTTGGACGAGGCGTCGAGTTTTTGCGACATATCGATCCAGCCACATACCCAGTTCTAAAGAACAAAATTTTTCGGCTCTTAGAAAAATGTATGCAATTTTGTATGAAAACATCTACAACTGTTTCTCGCTGTGTAATGTGCACGCATACAAACGCAATTAGTAAGTGTAGTGGTGGCCGGCACTGCCCATAATGAGATACTTATGTGTACCGGCTACTACCCTGCAGTAATATGTACTGACCCAAGTGTAGCCTTCGGTCAGTCCTTCATGTTACCAGCACTATTCCCCTCATAATTCCATTTCTAATGTATTTAACGGACCTTTTTAACATGGGCCTGTCCTAGGGGAGGGACTAGTCTGAAAAACGGCTGATCATAGGCCAGTTTTTTTTGGGTCAATTGTCGTAATTTTGTCTGGTTTTCGGATAGTCAAATGAGGAAAATAAACAACAAATTTCTTATATATATTCTAAGTTGATGAAAATGTCATTTACAGACTACCCATAAACTAACCCCTTTATTACCGACCTCCGGCTAGTCGAATTCGATGGAGCGAACTGCCATAATTTAAACGGTAGGGTTTGGATCGGTCAAAGGCCAGTCCTTCTTATAAAACTGACCGGCTCATTACTGCAGGGCATGTATCGAACTTGAACTATAGATTTCTGTCTTTGTTTCCGTATGAACTTTGCCTTAAATTGACCCTCGCTGTCGTGACTATTTAAAATATTTTGGAAATTTAATGTAACGAGTAATTTAAGTGCTTCTAGTTTTGAATGTCCCAAGCAGAGCTTGGATTTTGTTGACTTTTATAAATTTAAAGCATACTTTATGGAGGACTCACATAAAGTAAAGGGGCTCTCTCCAGCTCTGTCAGCAATGAAACAGAAATGAAAAACTTTATATAAAATTCAAATCGATTTTTAACTTCAATATGCATTTTTTTGAAGTAAGAAAAGATGTTTGAAGTTCACCTTTGCTAAAATAATTCGCCAAATTTTGGTAAGAAAATTTTTTGCTCCTTAAAGTATGCTTTAAGTTTATAAAAGTCAACAAAATCCGAGCGCTAGTCATAAGTAGCGGTCGGAAAAATGCCCTTAAAATTACAAATATTACATTAAAGTGTCCAAATTAATGAGTCTAAAAAATTTCCTTGAAATCTTTGACTAATGCCCAAAAAATAATTTCAAATAATATTTTCTGTCTATTTTATTAAAATTTTCTTGCATTAAATTTTTGATTGCAATGAATACGAAGAAATATCCTCAAAATAAAATATTTGTAATGAGTTTCAAACCATAAAACAAAGACCTTAAGGACATTTTTCAGAGAAATAGGAATGGAGACTTTGACAGAATTTTTTTTCATTGGTTTTGAACGTTTTTTCCATCATTGTAAGGGAATTTTTTTCCGAGCCCTACCCAGCGGGAAATTATCTCCTGCATGGTAAAGTCACCAATGATGTCATCGATGACATATAGGTGACATTGTCATGCATAACATCTTGGAGGGCATGTCATCGTGGAGGGATGCTGTTCATGTTCTTGACTCTCATTGGCTATTGAAATTTATATAAGGTTTTAGCGTCAGTTCAGCGTTAGAACGAAGTGGCGTAGATGATGAGTGCTCGACTCAGAATCCGAAGATCGCGGGTTCGATTCCTGGCAGAGGCGAACAAAAATTGTTAAATATAGATTTTTAAAAGTTTTCGAAACATTCGAAGAGAGGGCAAAGAAGAGAGTTATCAAACTGGTTTCTATAAATTGACATTTAGAGAGAAAAGAGCAATAAGGGTATTCATTCAGACCTCGAACTTAATGAACTTTGAGAACTTTTTATAAACAGCCGTCAAAGAATCCATGTATTTTGACAGTTAACGCAAAGAAGTTCTCAGAGTTCACTCCTTCGAGGGTTCGAATGAATTCCCATAATGTCTGCTCTCAAATGTTTTTTTCGCCATCGCATCCCCTAGCATGACCAGTGACATTTTCTAATCTTCCGGTGATAATGTCACCGCTGAAGTCCCTGTCAGCTCCTGTGTAAATGTCATACAAAGTGTCAACCGGAAATAGCATGCATTCCGGCTCCGAAGTCACTAGGACATCATCGGTGATGTCCGCGGGACATTTTCCGCTGGGTAGTCATAAGATTATATAATTTTTCATTTAAAATATATTAAAAGTTATGCAAAAAATTTTGTTATTTTTTTTTAAATCCAATTTAATTTTAAGTTTAAACCAATTTAAATTCAATTTCGTAAAAGCCATAAAATTGAAATTTAACATTTTAAGGCAAAATTTCCATTAACTCTGCTCAATAATAAAATTTTGTGATCTATATAAAAACATTTATCGAGTGGACTGATAAAGTAATTGCAAGAAAAATTTTTGAAAAAAAAATAATTAATAAAAAGAAAATAATAAATAATAAAAAAAAAATATAAAATTATAAAAAAAAATTTTTTTTATAGAAATTCTGATATCTAAAAATGCAAACTTCCAATTTTCAGACCGGCAGCTTGATGGCAATTGGTACGATGCTTTTCTCGGGTCCAATGTACTATCGTGCCTTTACCGGTGATAAGCGATTTATTCACATTTCCACATGTGGTGGATTTTGTTTGATTGCTGCTTGGCTAAGTTTAGTGTTTTAAGGTTTTATTCCGTTAATTAAATAAATAAATTTTTTTTTATATTGTTATATGTACGATTAAAGTTATATACATATTGTCTTATTATTTATTTCTACTGTTGTAAATATGTATTTTGAATCGTTCGTTTTTAAGTCGTTTTATTGTCGGCTGTTGTTAAGTTGATTTAGAATATTTTTATATTACCGTTTTAATGAAACACCATTAACAATGTTGTAACGATCTCATAACCGTAATTTCATTCAAATTATTTTCTTTTCTAAAAAAATTAAAATTGTTTGCTAACTTCATTTTATGAAAATTTTTTTGCTTAAAATGTGGTTTTTTCACTCATTTAGCTTGAAAGGGTTAATTCTCATTATATTGAAGAGATTTCGAATGTAAAAAAGTTCTTTTGAAAAGAAAAATAAATCCATTTGAGGCTTTATTTTTATGTTTAAATTTTAAATTTTTGAAGCGCAATCATCAAAATGTTTTAAAAATATTGTTAAAATCTAATAATATAGCCGAATATCTCCGTTGCCAGAACTTTTTTAATATGTAAATTATTTATTTATAAGGAAATTTCATTTTTGAATAAATTAATGAATGATAAAGAATATTAAATAGACGTTATCAGTAGGGCAAGAGAGAATATTTAAATTCAGCACCTAAAAGAAGGCTTATAAATTTTAAGAATACTTCAGGCTGTTCGTTCATGCAGCCTTGTTATTTTGCAAGGATTTTAGGAGTTTGGCGAATCTTCTTAAAGGCTTAATTAAGTCCCATTGGCAAAGGCTTTAAAATTCTATAAATTGGTTCTTAAATATTAAAAAGCATACATCTAGGTGTTGAATTTAAATATTTTCTATTGCTCTGATATCAGTATTTATTTCACAGATTTTGAAATCCTATCGCAACTCATAAAACGTCTTGATCCAAGAGCGTATTTGATGGGACATTGAAAGTTCGTGCGCCTCATCTTTAAGGATGGGTAAAATATCTATTAATAATATCTATCAAATGCTCCTAAATGAAAACGTACTTGCTTAAATAAAAGTTCCCGTTGATTGCTTAATGACGGATGACAGAATTAACTTGGAAATAAGTCTAAATCGAATTTTCAAATGGATAATTTTAAACTAAAAAAAACAACAGGGACAACCTCTCCCCCAGAGTATCATAGATTGGGAACGCCCTAGTAGAGATCCGTTATAAGCCTACGTAGAAATAAATCAAGTCAATTTAGCTCTTCAAATAAAATTTCTTCAATGGCTTGTGACACATTTAACGCAGGGTTGTATTCAATTTTTTGTGAGAAAGGATATTTTTGAATCTATCATACAATACACTTTTCCAATGGACTTTGGCATTCTAAACACGGGACCAATGTTTTAAAAAACTTTATATGGAAGCCTTTTTTGTATTAGGTTTTAAAAATAAAAATATTTAAAGGAGTTATTACAGCTTTTTCGAGCAGAACTCGACAATACATCATCGGATTTGAACAGATTAACCCTTTAAATTAAAGAAAATTTATTCCTTCAAAGCTATTTCCTACATAGTTTTAGGATAGGCCTACAAAATAAGATTCTAAAGACCTTTAAATCTTAAAAGAAAACATATTTTAGAGAAAATTCATCAAATTTTTCCTTTCATTGGTATCTCAACATAGATATTTTTTGCATTTTTTTTTTTTGTAATTTTTGGTCTAAAGTTGGTTCCTTACCAAACAAAATGTAGGATTAATTTTCAACCTATGGATAAATAGCACAGCTACAATCTTAAAAGTTAGGGATTAAAAGCAATGTAAGCACAAAATTAAGACTTGTCACAAAAATACGTTGAATACTTTAAACCATTAGAAAAAGGAGTAAAAACAATTTTTATAAAATAGGAAAAAGTACAGTAACTTAACTTGTCTTCTATCTCCGTAGAGTGCATTAAAAGCGAACTTATTCTTTATTTTCGCTAAATATATTTTTAAATGAAAAAATGAAGCTTATTTAGTATCTTTCAATTAAATTTTCTCACTAAGCCCACTACAAGTTCTACGTTCTTTGAACACTTTTTGAGCACTTTTTTTTTTACTTATTTGGTTTTTTTATATTAGTAAAAAAAAAGGATTTTATATCATATTATATAATATACTATTTCGATAAGTGTCCCTAATAAAATGCAATACTCAAAGTACGTTCGTTAATGTCTTCTCATTTTTATTTGTTTTTTGATAAATAAATGCGTAGCTTATCGGATAAATTGTTAACCCTTTTGCATCAAAAAAAGTTTTCTTGCACACTATCACCGAATCGTCAAATTCCCTACTATCTAATTGTAGAGCAAGAATGTTTTTCGTGATATCAACTTTCATTTTTCCCAGCGGCCAACAATGCCTACCGACTACAAAGTATACGAGACAGTAAGCAATCTACCTATTAATAGCTACAAAGAATAAGAGATTGTAGGCGAACTGCCTACCAACAGCTTACAAAGTATACGAGATTGTAGGCGAACTGCCTACCAACAGCTTACAAAGTATACGAGATTGTAAGCGAACTGCCTACCAACAGCTTACAAAGTATACGAGATTGTAGGCGAACTGCCTACCAACAGCTTACAAAGTATACGAGATTGTAAGCGAACTGCCTACCAACAGCTTACAAAGTATACGAGATTGTAGGCGAACTGCCTACCAACAGCTTACAAAGTATACGAGATTGTAGGCGAACTGCCTACCAACAGCTTACAAAGTATACAAGATTGTAGGCGAACTGCCTACCAATAGCTTACAAAGTATACGAGATTGTAAGCGAACTGCCTACCAACAGCTTACAAAGAATACGTGATTGTAAGCGAACTGCCTACCAACAGCTACAAAGTATACGAGATTGTAAGGCGAACTGCCTACCAACAGCTTACAAAGCATACGATGATTGTAAGGAACTGACTACCAACAGCTTACAAAGTATACGAGATTGTAAGCGAACTGCCTACCAACAGCTTACAAAGTATACGAGATTGTAAGGCGAACTGCTTTACCAATAGCTTACTAAGTTATAGCGGATTGTAGGCGAAACTGCTCTACAAACAATTCAGCTTAACAAAAGTATACGGATGTTAAGCGAACTGCCTACCAACAGCTTACAAAGCTATACGAGATTGTAAGCGAATTTTCCTGGCCGGTACCAACAGCTTACAATAGTGGATTTTTACGAGATTGTAGGGCCCGAAAAACTGCCTACCAACAGCTTACAAAGTATACGAGATTGTAAGCGGAACTGCCTACCAACAGCTTACAAAGTATACGAGATTGTAGGTTTTGAACTGGCCTACCTATACTTTTTTTTTTTTTTTAGCTTACAAAGTATATGAGATTGTAAGCGAACTTCCTACCAACAGCTTACAAAGTATACAAGAATGTAGGCGAACTGCTTTCCAATAGCGTACTTTATATGGGGGTGGTAGACGTTCGCTCTACAAAATAATGGCCACGCTCGAACAAAAGTATACTAGGGTGGTATATGAGGTCGTATGCATTAACACCTACCAGGCCTGAAGAGTGGTGGTGGAAAAGGGGAATTTTTCCCTGGGCCCGGGATTTCTGAAGAGACCAACAATTAGCATGGGACTTTTTTGTCGCACATGTTTGTGATGGGGACCCCGGAAAAAAATCCCCCGGGCCCCAAATTTCTCTCTACGGGCCTGCCACCTACGGCTTACGAAATGTGTTCATCGTTTCTGTAGGCAGCTTTTTGGCTGGGTTTATACCTTATTACTTTTTTTTTTTTTTTTTGTTGATGCAAATGGGATTTTGGGAAAATTTGGTTTTCATAAATTATGATTAATTTAAGCTTTGTAATTAAAAAAATAAATGTATAAAAAGCAAAAAAAAAAATTTCATATTGTCTCAGCTATTTGCGTTAAAAGTTTCAAATATTTCTCTAATAGATTTTTATTTTAATATTTTTTTCTCTCAATAAAAAATGCGATTTCTGGTCAGAAAGATATGGCAGCTAATGTTAACTAGCAGCCTGCTACTATTTTGAGCGCATCTACATACGTATATATTATTCTTTAATATGTATCTTTAAAGTTTTTATTTTTTTTTCTAAAGTGTTTTGATTCTCCTTTTAATTTTTGAAATGAATCTTTTCTATTTATAAAAAAAAATTAAATCGATTATTTTTCTTTTATGTTTTCATTTCGTTCTTTAAAGTTTTGTTTTTAGAATTACAATTTCCTTACAATTATTGTTATAAAAATGCACCTTTTCTGATATATTTATATATGTATATATATTTTGTTTTAATTTTTTGACTAATTTTTCATAAGCTTTTTGTATTATTATTTTATTGTCGATTAAGTCATCACTTGTTAATAATTTATAAAAAATTTTAACGGCTCTCTTTGGCAACCTAGAAATGACTGTGGTAGTTTTATAGAACGCCGGAAGTCCATTCCTTCCGTTTTTGTATAATTTAGATGTGGCACAGGAACAAAGTTTTTCGATTTTCTTAAAAAAGTCGCAAACTTTCCAATAATATTTTACGATGTGTAGGGAAAATTTGAAAATATTTTAATTTAGCACCCAAAAGTATGCCTTTGAATATTCTATATATTTCCGATAGTGACAAATCCAAGAATGATAGAATATAAGATTAAGACATGCGCAGATTTAAATTTTATTCGAGCACTCCCCTGCAGGAAGCCTGTCGCCGTATGGCCCAATGTCTATATTGACGTCAATATAGACAAGAGAAATAGTTCCAACGTCAACAGTCTTTACGGGCGGTGTCATTATAGAACCTGTAATGTCAAGAGTTATAGCTCATCTTTATTGACCATGTCAACAGCATGTCTCCTTATAAAGCGAAAGAGTACTCATTTTGTCTATATAAAGTACCGACGTCAATAGGACGTCAATAGTTTTTTGGTCTACTGTTGACATTCAATGACAACTCAATGTTAAATGTCAATAACGCAAAGCATTGCGACGGGTTTAACTGGTCAGTAGTACTGTTGACGCAGTCAGTAGAGAAAGAGTATAGATTCACTATTGACATTTCCTGCAGGGTCGGGACGTTTTTGCTGCTGCTGCCAATAAGCTGTGTAAATTTTTTTAAATATTTTTTTAATATAATTTTTTATTAAATGTTTTTGTTTTTGTTAAATTTGTCATTTGACAAGAATTTCATATTTTAATTACGATTTATGTTTGTAAAAACCAGGTTTTGTGAAAGTTTTAAATTGGTAGTATATTTTTCGAAAGTCAGTGGCAACGCTGAAAACACATAAATTCTTTAATTAAAATTTTTTGTCTTGAAAATTTTCATGTCGAAGATTTTCAATAATATTAATCAATCAGAATACTTTTAACGCCTACGTCACAAGTGCACATGCGCAGAAGAATTAAATTTTGAACTCTGATTGTCGTAACCTTATAATCTTTCATCCTTGAACAAAAATCATTCTTGAAGGTTTGCCCATTTAATCACATCACATGTTTTTAGGAACGAATATTTGAGCAGAATTTGGTGAAAAAAATTTTTTTTAACCCGTACAAATAAATGCATGTCACAAAGGGTTAAGGAAGTGGTTCGAAAGATGTGCCGATATCTTTAAAGCCTTAATTAAGTTACGTTTATAAAGGCTTGAAATGATATTAATCAGTTTTTAAATATTCTAATGCATACCTTTAGGCGTTGAATTTAAGCACTTTCTGTTTCAATAATCCTGATTTCCACACAAAAATTTTTCTTTTGAAACTCCTTGCCGTTCTCGCCCATCTAGTCAATTATTTGGAAAGAAAAATTCTTGTGTGGAAATTGGGAAACAGTGATGTGGTATGAGAAAAATGTTAAGTATACTTTTTGGTTAAGCGATTTTAATGGGCGTGATCAATTTTAATGAAACTTCATATATTTTCTTAAATTCATTACAATAAGTAAGGCTCGGTGCAAAGTTTCATCGTTCTATGACTACACCTTTTAGTTTTTTAGCTCAATTTTATGAAGCCATCCCACTGTGCGTCGCATAGTTTTTTTCATTTCATTATCAATTGGAAGCGTTGCCGTATTCTTAAATTGTTTCTTATCAATGGAAGAACTCATATTTCAAATATTTTTGCTTAAATAAGAGGGATTTTTTTAAAAGTAGGTATGCTATACGACATTATAAGCACCTGATTTATTTTGATTATTTTATATATATATATATATATGTATATATCATAGTTTTTTTTTTTTTTTTGTTTCTTTTGTTCATACCAATAGTTTATAAATTAATTGTTTTTATTTTTTATTTTTGTTATTTTCAGTTTTACACAGTGCACAAAATTTTTTGTGTATTTTTTCGTACTTAGCTTTAACGAAGCTATAAATTCAAAAAGCTTTATATAAAAGACTTTATTACACATATTTATATATAAATATAGTACCATAGATCTATTTATTTCTCTTCAATATATTTATTAATATATTTTCTTTCATATAAACTATACTCTTTAATAACTACACAACATTTTCTTTTTGTTTTTTTGTTTCATTATTGTCACTAGTTCACAGATATTGTTGTTATTGTTTCGTTATTTGTTTTTGTTTACATTTTTTTTAAGGTTATGTAAAAAAAAACTCATAAGAGGGGAATGCACATAATTTATAGAAACTATAAGAGAACTTTTCTTACAAGAAAAAATAAAATAAAATAAAATAAAATACCCTAAGATATGTTTGTAAAATCATTTGTGATATATGTATTATGTATATTCTTCATATGCATCGTTACGATTTTTTTTTTTTGCTTTTGTACAGGTGTGTTCAAAAAGTTTCGAGCGTCTTGGGCCCGTTCCATTGTTATCACAAAAACTTATGATGCGATATGTCCGAAAATAGGGTTTTCTGTATTTTTGCATTCGCTGGATGATTTGCAATTGGTTCTAATAATTTTAATAAGTACTCTTTGAATATTTTTGGCACTGAAAAATGACGTCAAGAATCCTTTTTCGCATTTTGATTGTTTTCGTGCGCCTGTGAAATTTTTTATTAATTTTTTTTTAGATATAGAAAAAATAGTTTTATTATCTATCCGAAATGTAAATAAAAGCCAAAAAAAAAAAAGTTACCTTTTGTGCTACTTGAAGTAATGTCTCGAATGTACTATCTCCAGTCTGTTTAACCATGCTATAGAAGACATTAACTGTGCTCTTGGTTAACAGTTCATACGGTGAACCGAATTCCACTGCACGACCGGCGTCCATGACGAGCACCTTATCCGAATCCATAACCGTATTCAGACGATGCGCGATCGTAAGGACCGTACAATCTTTGAATTTATCTCGGATTGTTGCTTGAATTAACGCATCAGTTTGTGGATCGACATTCGCTGTCGCTTCATCCAAAACGAGAATTCTATTCTCTCTCAGAATAGCTCGAGCCAAGCAGACCAATTGTCGTTGACCAACACTGAAATTGCTACCACCTTCAGAGATCTTGCTCTGCAGTCCACTGGGCAATTCAGAGATGGCGGCTTTAAGTTTAACCTAAATTTCAAGAAAGTTTCCCAATATTAATCCCATTTAATCTATATACCTATAGTGATATATCCGTATTGAAAACTAACCTGTTCTAATGCATCCCACAGTTTGGCATCCGAATACTCATCGAATGGATCCAAATTGTAACGCATTGTACCTGAGAATAATACCGGTTCCTGAGGAATAATCGAAATTTTGCTTCTCAAATCGTGTAGACCCAATTCGTTTGTATCACGGCTATCGATAATTATTGAGCCTTCGTTGTACGACAAACGGAAGATGGCATTTATCAAGGATGATTTACCCGCACCGGTTCGTCCGACAATACCGACCTTCTCACACGGTTCAATCTCAAAGTCTAATGATTTTAATACACGATCCGATGCTGGATCTGGGGCATAACGTAAGCTGAGATCATCGAATATAATTTTCCCTTTTTCTGGCCATGACTTTGGTGGTTTCTTGTCGCCTTTCGATTCTAATTCGCCTTCCGGTTCGATTGTTTGATATTCAACGACACGTTCCACAGCGGTCATGGTATTCTCCAATTCAGCCGTTTGACGCATACCCCATTGAACCATTCCGGTTAGGCCCATTGCCTGGGTTATAGCCAAGCCAACGTTGCCACCATTTTCCGGTTTGAAAACGAAGAATCCAAACGTTATAATCGCTATGTAGAGAACGCAGAAACTATCAAGCCAATAGCCGAAGGCACGACTTATCGATAAGAACATATAAAAGCCGGAGCTATGTAGGTCCTGATAATTATCGAATTCGGCAATTAGAATCTTTTGCGCTCCGAAGGCTCGTATCGTTGCCAGACCATTTAATGATGCGCTCAAGTGCGTATAAATCGGGGAACGTGCTTAAAGGAAGAAGAAAATTGTCTCAACTTATACCTCATTTGAGCGTAAATAATATATCGATAACATAGCCCTAAAAAAAGTTTTCAAACCTAGAGGTCTCTGGGTTTTGTATGTTTTCGGCGTCCATCAAGTCTAGATTTCGCCATAACCTCAAAAATATCCCAGAAGCCCCCGCTCGAGGATGCTGTTTTGAGGCTATAGCTAAATCTGGAGCCTGTAGAGCTTTATGATAGTCAAATTCGGATTCAACGACCACATAAACGTATAAAAACCCCTGAGACCCTCGGATCTGAGACTCTTTTTTTTGTGGATTGTGAAATTTTAAATTCAGACCCACAAAAGAAGTGTCTGACCCAGGGATCTCACGATGATTACATTGAATACGTTTTCGGGGTCGTTGAGTCCGAATTTGAGGTCTATATAGTACTATCAGATTTAGATTTCGCCATTCAGCCCGATTCTGAATATTCCCGGGGAACGAATTCCCGAGGAATTTACTTTTCTCGAGAGTGAATTTCTTCTTTTTGAAATATTTGGGGGAATAATTTTGATGGAGAATGGGTATTTGACCCATACCCATAATTTTCCTAACCCTATCTATTTGAAAAAGGAGAGTTTTAGTCTCAAGAAAAGTAAATTCCCCGGGAATTCGTTCTCCGGGAATATTCAGAATCGTACTGTATATCACAAGAGAATTCTTCAGGGGAGTTTTTGGGTTTCATTTTTGAGGCTATGGCGAAACTTAGACCCGATGAAGCACAGTGAGACCCCCGGTTCTGATTAAAATTTTTTTTTTTTTTTTGGTATGACTGTGTTATCGATGTTAGAGAATATTTGTATCGGATACTTACTCACGGCCTCCAAACGTTTAACGTCTCTTGATGTTCTTATATAGAAAATTCGCATAAAATAGAAAATAATTCCAAGTATAACTGTGGCTAGCAAATACCACGGATTCACCATGGTTATTACAATAACGATACCCAACATAGCGAGGCCGATCTGTAGGACGTCCAACATAACCTGCGGTAGAATCTCATCGACTTGACCCAAATCCTTGGAGAAACGATTCAATATACGACCGGATGGATTCGTAAAAAAGAAATACATCGAGGTACGTGTGATACCTTGGAACATGGTGTCATGTAAATTCTGGGATGATTTATCCGCCATATCGAAGAATACAAAACTACGAACCAGAGCAAATATAATTGTGCCCGCTGTCAGACCGCTTAATATGTAAATATCGATAAGATTATTTTCCAGGGAATGTATATCATTCAAATCCGTCGGTTTGAGACTTTGCGAATCGGTACGAGTTGCATTACCAATCGATTGACTAGGGGCTACCACTGCATGCACATCGTTCTTGTTTACCCAATAGGAAATGTAATAGTCACCGGCCGATGATAGAATCTGTGCAATCACAAATAATAATACCATGAAAATGAAAGCACAGAAGCTTCCGCCAGCGTTGAAGTATTTTTGATACAATCCCATACCGATTTGTCCACCTTGACGGGATTCTTGTTCCTGTGTGGGCATATCATCAAGTGTATCCACTTGTGATTCAGCCAATGAACTTATCGACATCGATCTCATTGATCTAAATGATACCACGCTATTCATACGATCGCGAATTGATGGTTGACGACTATTTTGACGTGATATTGAACGTTTCTCATTGGTGGTTGCATCACCACCGCCGCCGCCGCCGCTGCCAGCTTCACCAGAATCTTTACGTTCTGGATCACTGAGTAGATTAGCGAAATCTAAACCGCTTCGTTTCAATGATTCAAATGTTCCAATTCCGCTGATTTTACCATTTTCCATCAAGACAATCATATCAGCCTGTTCCAAGAATTGCAACTGATGAGTCACCAGCACCACAATCTCGTTTCGCAGATAGCCGCGCATACACTGATCGAATAGATGACGTCCCACATGCGGATCGACAGCACTGAGAGGATCATCGAGAAGATAAATATTCGCTTTACGATAGACAGCACGTGCCAAACTAATACGTGCTTTCTGGCCACCCGACAACGAGGCACCACGTTCGCCAACAATTGTCCGGTCGCCATTCGGGAACAGCTCGAAGTCACGTTCGAGTGCACATTTTTTCACAACTGTCCGATAGCGTTCCCTGTCCATCGGTAGCCCAAAGAGAATGTTCTGTCTTACGCTGCCAGTGAATAGCCATGGCTCTTGCGAGGCATATGAGACTGTACCGTTGACCGTTAAGCTACCAGATTCCGATGGTAATTCTCGAAGAATCGCTTGAAGTATGCTGAAAGAGATTTTCGAGAATAAAATTTTTCGTTTTTTTGGTTTTTCAAAATTTTTTAGATTAGGAGAGGTTAGGTGAGGTTAGGTGAGCTTAGATGAGGTTAGGTTAGGTTAGGTTAGGTTAGGTTAGGTTAGGTTAGGTTAGATGAGGTTAGGTTAGGTTAGGTGAGGTTAGGTTAGGTTAGGTTGGTTAGGTTTAGGTTAGGTTAGGTTAGTTGTTAGGTTAGGTTAGGTTAGGTTAGGTTAGGTTAGGTTAGGTTAGGTTAGGTTAGGTTAGGTTAGGTTAGGTTAGGTTAGGTTAGGTTAGGTTAGGTTAGGTTAGGTTAGGTTAGGTTAGGTTAGGTTAGGTTAGGTTAGGTTAGGTTAGGTTAGGTTAGGTTAGGTTAGGTTAATATTGCTTCCACCATTAAGCGTGACACACTGGGGCCCATTGTGATACCATATGTAATGAGAAAACAAAGAAAACCAGAAACAGAAAACACAACACAAATATCCACGACCTGAGCTCGGAGTTGAACCCATAGCCTCTCGCATCGTTAGTTGGCATCTCAACAAAATGTGGCCGTACTCATTACTTTTGTAATCAGACTCACCTCGACTTCCCTGACCCGACTGGTCCAATGATCGCTACCATAGTCTTCGGCTTGATACGTATATCGATATTATGCAATGTATATTCCGTTGACTTTGGATCCCATTTCGCTTTAAGTTTATTTATTAAAATTCCATGATCACCATGAGTTAAACTAGTTTTAGCTGCAGGAATTGACTTTCCATTCTCCTGTATAATTTTAAAGCTTTCCATGTTTCCATTACATTCGTTGGTATCTTTGGTAATTTCAATGGACTGCGGTGTCTTAGCGTCCTCATGTAGCATATACGATTCGATACGTTTGAACGAGACCATTAATTCGGCATATTGTGCCAGACCGGTCGGGAAGAAGACAGTCATGGTATTACGTAGCAAACTATAGAAGGCCGTTATAATGAAGGCCTTTTCGGCACTGATAACAAAACCCAATAGAACGTATGAAACTAAACTGGTAAATGTCGAGACACGCGTCAGGAACATTATAAACGATCCGACTGCACCACGGACATAGTTGGCATATTTGATAGCGTTCATTTCCTTTTTTCTTATATAGTTGATCATATTACTAAAGGGGAACTCCCATGCGTACATCTTGATGACCTGTATGCCCGATATGATCTCGTTCATCAAACGTACACGCTCATCGGTTCGTAGGGCTGTGCGCAGACGCATTATCGATGCCTTCTTGCCCATCCACATTTGCAGCGGAACAAAGATCAACATAGTTCCAACACCGATCAACGATGAATAACCGATCTGTAAAGGAAGAGAAATTTTATGTTCCGGATTAGTTTTTATACATACATAGGTACATAGGTATCCGAAACACTCTATTTCTAGGGAATACTGCGGTTGGGCGTACGTGTATAAACCCGAGAAACACTCGAGATGATCAGTGTCATTAGGAGATTCGATTCAGTCATGGTCGTCCCTCTTTATGTGAGTCTGTCTATCTGTCTGTCTATCTGTAGGTCTGTCCGTGCACAGATTTCTTATCGAAGAAGTTGAGCTACTCGTATCTTGACGAAATTTGCTATGCGTATTTCCGGGGAGGCATGAGCATGAGTGGGTATCAAACTGAAAGGTGTGCAACTGCGAATCCAAACTCGACCTACTGAGTGGACTCCATTTTTGGTAGCCAAACTCATTGACATAGCTAATTTTGCTCAAATAATCGAGTGACAATAGTGGAGTTTGGTGAATGCACCCAATAAATTCGAGGATTGGCTATATTCGGTCCACATTAGTTAAGCGTGCTTCCTGTGCTAGTGTGTCTTATGGAAATAATAGAAACTGTTCTATAATCTCCATTTTCCGAGGTAGGTTTTTGATATGAAACTCAATATTTTAGCTTATATTTAAACCTCCTGTTAAATTGCGAAGGCTCCTTTTGTGTTCTCGAAGATATCCAAAATACTTCTTCATAAATATTAAATAATGGGCGTAGTCTAAGGGTCTACGTAGTATGTGTTTCGGGTATTGTGATCGTATTCTTAGATCCGCTCGTAATACAGATTCACGATTTAAGATAATTTGAATACCCACCTCTAGGTACATCAAATACGTTATAATAGACAACTCGATCGGTCCGATCCATATATAATGTATGTGTGCTATTGATGTGTCCAGACGACCAACATCGTTCGATAAGAGATTAACGATTTGACCAACTGTAGTGTCACCGAGTGCCGCCTTGCTGATCCTCAACGATTTTCGATAAATCATGCTACACAAGCCCACACGTATTTTCATGCCCAAATGGAACGTAGCCATTATAAAGGGATGACCAAAGAAGACATATCCCCAATTGCAGAGAATCACACCGAGAGCATACATTAATGCTTCCGTCTGATCTCCACTTTCCGCTTTAATCGGATCGGCGTAATGCCTTACCAGACGGCCAAGAAACAGCGGTTGCGTGATACTATAAAAAGGCAAGAGTGGTTAAGAGATTACTATTGGGTTGGGCAGTGCTTTTATTTATTTATTTTAATTTTCCTAATCTTTTTTCTCTTTCCTTTTCTTCTCTTAACTTAATCAATTATTTGCAGGTGCGTACGCCAAATATTATTTCGCTGGGGGTATCACATACATATATCGTGACTATTTTCTTAACAGTTTTTCTCCGTTTGTGATTCGATTCAGAGTGGATTCTGTTTTTTTTTTTTACTTAGCAAAACCATGGCCGGCGTACGCCCCTGATTCTTTGAGTAATTGCTCTCATAAATATTTCTTGGCACTCACCGTAGGGCACATTCAATTGTAAATGAAAGTAAACCGATAACTGTGAAGTGTAAGCCAAAGACACGCCATGTAGCCCGCACTAAACTTGGTTTTTTACCTTTACGCTCAGCCTGCCGGAGTTCTGTATCCCATGACTTGCATAATTTATCTCCGAGAAGATCTATAAGAAAAAAAAGGGAAGAACGAATAAATTATACGATAAATTAATGAGAACAAAAAAATAAAAGCAAACAAGTCGGCTTGTAAACGAGCTGATGACAACGAAAAGTTGAAGATAATAAAAAACTGGAAAAATTCTGAATTATTGGAGCATGGAGCATGGAACGGAAGCTTTTAGAGTTCTTTTTTAAACGAAGATGTGTGGATGATGATTGAAAAACAGGAGATTGCAATGGAGACAAGACATGCAATATGAGAAAGAAGAATAAAACGATTCTTTTAAGATTTCTGGGCAATTAAGATCTTGTAGGGGGTCTTATTTTCAGGCGCTTACATAAGATTTTATCCGTAAGTTTCCCACCCACAAACTGCGAACTCACTCGAGAAAAGTCTCCGAATCGAAACAAAGACTAATAATAGGCTCTAGAAACCAGGGACGTGAACCGGTTTAGAATCGGTAAACCGCTTTTATCTGCTGATGGACCAAACTATTAACCGAACCGAAGTTTTTTACAAATGTTTAAACCGAACCCCTTTTTTTAATGGTTCAGGATTTCATTTTTGCCTGCAACCATGCACAGTGGTCGCTCCCATAAGTCAAAAGTAAAAAAAATCCGAACCGAAAGCCCTGTTCAAAGAAGTAGAAAAACCGGTTTGACGAACCGAGTAAATTTTCCACCCAGTTCACGTCCCTGCTAGAAATCCTCCAGTTATGAAGAGCTCAACTTACTAAAAAGATGTACTCTGAAGTTAAATTCTCAAAATGAAGGATGTTATATAACATATAGGGGTATAGTGGGACCTTGACGAGAACAGTAAGTGATCTACCATAAAAGAAGGATAGTTAAACAATTAGACCAAATGCTCGTAGTTTATATGGGGCAATGGTCCTCTTATTAAGCACAGCGGAGTTGTTGACCACTCCAAGACCAACTGGTGCTAATGGGCCATTTGACCTCTAATTGACCACAAGAGGACTACTCGTGGAGCAGTTAAATGTGGGAGTGGATATTTATCAATTACAGCTCGTTGTTAAAGAAGGCAGTTGAAGGTATTGATGGGCAAATTAAAGGGAGTAGTCGCAGGTATATCTGTGACTAGTCGGGGAGTAGTCGGAGAGTAGTCGGAGAGTAGGAGCAATTACTGTAGGGAATGGACTTGTACCCATTAGGTATCATACAGCTGTGCTTTTCAATTGACAATATAATGATATGCATTTCAATTATCTAAAAATGGCGATAATGGAGAATCGACTTATGAAATTTGATGGCGAAAAAATGGCATTTTTTTCGATAAGAATTTTTTTATTCATTTTGTTTGCTCTACGATAAGCCAAAAAAAAGGTATTATTTTGAAAATGTGTTTGGAAATAAGTATATTAATATTTGGAGTTTTTTTGGCAATGATTTTGATATCTCTTTTGATTACAAATTAATTATAATCATTAGACTTTTTGAAGTGCTAATTGCTTTCAATCGGGCAGATTGTGCGTGCGATATTTCATATTTCATATGGTATTAACAAACAATCAAATAGATATCTCTATAATCAAGTGGGGAGGAGTTTTAGGCACTGAAAAATGTTGTATGGTATATGGGTATTTCCCCGTGTTCTATCGTGATTCATCGCAATTTATAACCGAACTCATATTTCGGAGACTTTGATATTTTTTTATTAAGATTATATTTAATAAAATGCTTTTTTGAAATTTCGAGAGGGCACTACCATCAGAATGTTATTATAAGGAAATCACTATTAAAATTATAAAACAAGGAATTTAGGGTACCTACCTACGTATTTTCTTTAATTGAAATGGCTTAGAAATGAGATTCATCCCAACCATGAAAATCGGCTGAAGTGCCTAATCTCTGAATATAATCGATCGAAAATATATAATTTAAAATTCTTCTTCTTCCATGTAATAGTACTGAGAATATCTACATATTTGCTCTTACGTTTTTCTAAATACTTATCTCAAAAGCCGAGATTTTGATTTTTATGATATTTTTTTTCCTTGGAATAAAATACTTATAGGTTTTATTGAAAAATATCTAGAAAGAGGTGTGAAATCTTTAATACACTGAAAAAAATAACTCAATATTTATTTTATTTTTTATGGGGAAAATTTGTATCAGTGTACAGTTAAAACTATTTTTTAAAGTGATTACAAATTAAATATAATCATTAGAATTTTGAAGTGCTAATTTCGTTGGAAGAAAATACTTAGAGATTTTATTGAAAAACATCTAGAAAGATGTGTGAAAATTTTAATACACTGAAAAAAATAACTCAATATTTATTTTATTTTTTATGGGGAAAATTTTTCTCAGTGTACAGTTAAAAATATTTTTTAAAGTGATTATAACTTAATTATAATCATTAGAATTTTGAAGTGCTAATTTCGTTGGAAAAAAATACTTAAAGATTTTATTGAAAAACATCTAGAAAGAGGTGTGAAAATTTTAATACACTGAAAAAAATAATTTAATGTTTATTTTCTTTTTTGTGGGAAAATTTTTCTCAGTGTACACTTACAAATATATTTTTTTTAAGTTCCACGTTTTCTGAGCTATCATTCGCCATTTGTTTCATCTTTCCATCTCAAGTAGTTCTTGAGATATTAAAATTTTTAAATAGGCTTTTCAAAAAGATTATTTCAAGGACACTGCGCAGTAAGTAGTAACCTATAATCGGTTTCTACAGTATTTTTAGGTAGTACCTACCTATAAAAAATCAACAAAACTTTTAAACCATTTTCAGGGGACCACAGTGGGCTATACCTATTTTACTCTATTTATTTTATAATTTATTTAGTTTTTATGACTAAAGGCATAACGATAACAATGAGAACGACATGCAATGCCTTTTTATTTGGGGTCATAAACTTTCATTCGTGTTCATAAAGAGAGATGTCTTGCATAATGAGATTAAGAAACTCAGCTGCAAATTTCACTGGTGTCACTGTCAGGGTGACATAAAGGCCGAAACGAATGACAAATGTCACTTTCGGTGGAACAATCTAACCTATTCATCGTTACATATCCGAAAAGAGAACTGTTAGCTAAAATGCCTTAAATGACATTGTCACCTATGAGTCATTGATGAAAAAAAATGCAATGGCTGTGACATCAAGAATGAATTTTCTCCCTAAGGAAATTTTTGTCTACGCTTTAAGGCCCAAAGGGTAGAAAGTCCACATTCTAAGGCTGGGTTAATTTTGAGGGGGTTCGATTTTAATAGATTTTGGTCATTTATGTATATAATTGTATGATTTGGAAAACCGATATATATATATACATATATATATATTTGCAAATGCAGCAATGAAAAATAGATTAGTAAAAATATTAAAAATAATTTAATAACATATATTTATTTACCGGATTTGTGAGCCTTTAAAGCTCGAAAGAGATCATTTTCCACTAGAACATTTTTAAATCCTTTGAAAAATGTTGGCAACGTAAAGCTGTTGGAAAAAATATGAAAAATAGTATTAGTGAGTTTTTGATTTTGTAAAAAAATATAGTCAGAAATTTTATATAACTAGAAGGATCCTTAAAAAAAATATATCTTAATTTTAGAACTCCTAGAACTAGAATATTAGACTGAGTATTCATCAACTTCTTCATATCGACTCAGCCAGGCTTACCTTTCTTGGACTGTTTCCAAAAAGAAACGAAAGGGAAAACTTTATTGGAAAGCCACAGAAGTAGTACCACCCTCTGGGTTCCTTGAGAACAGTTTGAAGTACACGGTATTACCTCAAAATATCCCGAAACGATAACTTAAAAACAGAGATCATTTGTTACTTAGGAAAGAAATTCTCTGTTACTTTAGACTACAGATGGGCGCGGGAAAGCAAATTGGTTCCCATCCCGCCCATCCCGAGCGTTCCTAAAATTTTCCCGCGGGTCCCGAAACCCTCCCGGAAATTTTTTCTCACTAGAAGGGGGCATTATATATGGGATTTACCGTGACGAAGCAAAAATTATCAAGAGTAGTGGCAGATACATATTTCGGGACCGGTGAGAATTTCGGGACCCGCGGGAATTTTGAAGGACGCAGGAATTTCGGGATCACGCTGAAATCCCGCACTCTTTTAAATCCCGCTCATTCCGCATGGTTTCAAATCTTTCCCCTCCCGCGCCCATCTCTACTTTAGACCCCAATATTAGAGTTTGGAACTGGGGGAATCAGCCCAATCTTTTTTTTTTTTTTGTAACAGTGCTATCATAATCAATTGGTACCTTGGGAAATAGATAGAAACCCTCATTTCCTCATCTAATCTATATTATATGGCTTATGGGGTAAGTTCACCATGGTTTCCAGGGGGAATTTTTAAGTGTTCAAAGCTTAGATTTAAGCCCCGTTCAGGTATCAAATTCAAAGTTATCACTCTTCTAATTGAAGGGGAGCGTACGTACGTACATACATAGCTTCCGAAGCACATTCAAGAAACATTTTTAGAATACCACCGTGTTCTAAGCTTATCAATCTATTTCTTGAATAGATACCACAACAAGAGCTATAAAAATCAAAATCTGTTTAAACTCTCACTGCTTGAAAAATATCATAAAAAAGCAATTTTTTTCATTTTTTGTCATGTCATCCCACTTCTCCAGAGGTGATTCTGGACTTTATTAGGAGAGCTATGAGGGGCTTTTCATAAAAATAGTGAATCTTGGCACAATAGGTCATCTAGGCCGCAGTGCCAGCCTTTGGGCAGATTCACGCTCCATATCATTATTATTATTATTATGTCATCCCACGCGTGCTTCAACAAGGCCAAATATTATTATAAGTGTATTACTCTTTAAGATCTTTTATCAGACCTCTGTAAATACCCCAAACAAAAAAAAAAATAAGCCGGGAAAACATAATTAAATAGAAAAGCAGAGCGAACTATGACATAAGAGTGAAGACGAATCCCTTATCAAGATCAAAATTAAATTAAGAAGGGCAATAAGTTTGAAAAGTACGCGTCTCATTAGAGCAATAATTCCCGGGTTTTAGCTGTCAAGTACCTCAAAGATATCAAGAAATTCGTTATCGCCTATTTTATTTTTATTTTTTTTTGGTTGATGACTGGTATTGTTTAAAGTACTCAATCTAAATCACTGCACTTTGGGGCGATTAGATCTTTCGGAGCCGCCTTTTGTACTTATGGAATTTCTTTCCGGAAATTTGATAGCCGTAAAGGAAAAATTTCCTTAATTAGATTTCGAACATGAATAGTTTTGCTACCGTATTTCCCGGTTGCAAGAACCTGACCTTATTATATGGGTGAGTGGGCTCTCCTGATGATATATCCAAACCAGGGTAGTCTCAGAAAAGTGGAGGATAACTTTTTTCAATGTAGGTACCTATTAGAGTTGTAAAATACCGTTTCTATTCGGTAAAAAGTAACGACTACTGTAGTCAGTAATCAATAACGTCTCGTTACTGATGGTAGTATCTCGTTACTAGTACTTTTTTTTGCACACATGTCAGCTGATGGTTTCCGGAGTAATTAAGTACTAATGTAATAGGTCCGCAAAACAGTATGGTAGTAGAGTTAACTTGAGTTGAAATTTTTGTTACTAAATACTGAATGAAGAGTCAAAGACCATGAGGGAATTTTGATTACATTATCAACCTTGAGTTCATATAGAACTATAGCTAACGCTTCGGCCAAATTTTGGCGCGAGCCACCATGTTTTGGTGAAAAAGTTTAACTTTGGTGAATCACGACATAGCTCACACCATATTTTACTATATATGTCACTCTCATAGATTTTGGGCGGGACATTTCGCGCCAGTTGGAAAGAGATATTAACCGGCAGGCAAAAAAAAGAGCGAGAGAGAAATACTTTTGGTGAGTACCTAAGTGAAAAATGCTCATTTTGGTGGATACCCAAGACCGTGGTGGGTACCCAAGACCGTGGTGGATACCCAAGACCGTGGTGGGTACCCAAGACTGTGTTGAAAAGAGCCAAAATGGAAACAGCTCCTGAGTGACATATATAGTTATATATGGCTCACCCTATAGTTCGGTGAACCACGTAATAGAAGTGTGGTGTGCTTATGCTATGTGCTTGAGTTATTCAATGAATGAATGAATAATATTTAGAAAAATAGAACCAGTACTTAGTAACGAGCAATTAGTAACGATTACTTCACCAAAAACAACGTATACACCCGAGTAGTGTAAAATTTTGCATTTTACAGCTCTAGTACCTATGTAGGTACAGTGAACTTATATACCTTGAACTACTCGTAATTAAACTTAAATTTTCTTATGTTCGACCTGAATTGAGTTTCAATAGATTAGAGAGACTGACTTTAGATGGTGGTGATTTTAGTTTGGGAAATATGATTGCAGGTTTTGGGATTTTTCTATTTCAAATCATCCTGTAACCTAAGAACTTGGAGGTGTGCTTCAAGAGGATTCAAGATTACTTCCTAGGTTTGCCGTAATTATAAACACAGGCCGGAGGAGAAAACACGTATTTTGGAACAAAGAAAATGGTTACAAGGCAGTCTCAGAGACTCTAGGTCATCTAGAGGAGGTCTGGGGCCCTTCTTGATAATTTATAAGTACCTAATATTTAATCTAAGGGGCTTTGCTCCTTGGTGCAATAGGATTTTTAATACTTAAGTAAATTTTTAAAAAATTGCAACCTTGTCAGCTCCAGAAAATGGGAGTCTTTCTCTGTATCCTTCTGCTGTACTTTTTCTAAGAATGACATTATTTCTTTAAATCCTCCAGGTAGTTTACTTGGATTCTTCCTATGCTTTCCTATCCTCCTCAAATACCTTGATGTAAAAACTTATCAGTTTCATTGAAATTTTCTAAAAATTCCGATGACTTTTTGCTCAATTCTATAGCAGCTTTCACGGTGGTAAAAAAAATCATTAATATTTTTCTACCTCACAGCCCAAAAAAAAAAAAATAAATTTCTAATCGGCATTTATTCGACTCTTATCAGTGGACTGATTTGCAAAAAAAAAAATTTCTTTTATTATTTTTGTTTACCTATTTTAAAATTTATTTTTTTATTTCTGTTCAAACATAAGCATTTTGACTTGAAGCGCAATCACTTCACTTGCAAATATGTTGAATAGAAAACTAATTGCGGGAAAAATGTTTCCCTGTCTGATTGTATTCAATTTAATTAAATTTTCTCTCTCAAGCGCTCTCGGATTTAATTTTTCTCTTGACACCTTTCCATGATTTCCCTTGATATAAAAATTTTGCGATTAACGAGCGTTCGATTGAGTGAAAAATTTTAAAGATTAGGTTAAGCAACTCATTTGTATGCATTTCAATTTATTTACATTTTCCATTTCCATCTTATTCTGATTACGAGTGCGAGTACACTGAGAGAAAAAGTTATGTGAATTCTGGTTGTTTTATAAAGCATCCATGGCCTCTTATAAAAATGTTCTATAATGCAATACTTACTCTCAAAAAATTTTACTTCGAAGCTCACAAATTTGCTACAGCAGTGCCCAAGATTTTTACTTAACCCTTTATCTGCCCATTTGATATAAGTATTTGAATATTTGAAACCTAATATTGTTCAGAATTTCACAATTTTCTTTTATGAACATCGATTTGCTGACCAGTGTAAAATAACTGAAACAAAATGTTCCACATTAACCCTTTAACGCATATAGGAAAATTTCGTCCACGCATAATTTTAACGATTTATAGCATTTACTATTTACATCATTGCTATAAATCATTAAACTAACGTGGGGGAAAAATTTATTCCTTGTGCATTAAAGGGTTAAGTAGTTAAAAAGTGTCAAACAATTTTCTAAGGATACATGATATCTTTTTTTTAACAATAGTTTTTAAAGAAATCATGTTAGTTAAAAATATTTTAATGGGTGATAAAGGGTTAACACGGGTTTAAGGCTATTGGAAATTTGATTTTTTTCTCTTAAACTGAATAAACTCTCAATATCTGACAGGAACCGCCACGAACTAACCATTTAAAGTAGAAAACTATTGGGCTTTAAAGGGTTAAAGTATTATTTTTTCAATAAAACTGCATATTTAACCATCTCTATCTCAAAGAAAATCCTTAATGGGCTATTGCGTCCTTACTTAAATTGATTACTATACTTAATTGCTCCCACTGGGCCCAGAGTTTTGACTTAAAACGGGGTTAAAGGCTATTTCTTATTTAATTTTTCCCCTAAACTGATACTGAGTACTGGATATCTCACTGAAACCACCACGAACTAATCATAAAAGAAAACAAAAAAAATTAGGTATTAAAGGGTTAAACATTAATTTCCGAATTAAACTGCATATCCTTAACGGAACATTGTGTGCCTGATTTAATCTGTTAGTATACTACGTTCAATGAATCTACACTTTCTTATGGCCTAGAATGGGTTAAACGTATTTTTCAAAGATTTTTTTTTCAGTGTATAACATGCAAAATGTGTAAATAAAAGGTAGTTACTTACCAAAACATCATTTGCGAAATTGGATTCGTCGTTTCGACCGGATTTTCCGGGAGCTCATCACCCTTAAACGACTGCATTTTCCCCTAAAAAAAAAAAAAACAATTTTCACACGTTTCACTTTTTCACGCTGAACTCCTCCAGCAAAACGCCGAACCGAATGATGTCAGCTATAATCTGCTATATAAACTGATTCAATTGACCCACTGTACTTGAGCACGCTTGAGCTCTTCTCTGGAGGGATGGATGGATGAAGATGTTCTCAACGCACCGACTTCAGTATGGGGAGGGGAAATTTTTAAAAGTTGTAGCACACACACACATTTACACTGCAAAAAGTAAACAGAACACACAAGGATTCATTACGTGGTTTGTTGTTGTTGATGTTGTTGTTGTTATTATTTTGCTGTATTTTTTTTCCATTTGTTCTTTGGTTTAAATTATATAGGTACGCTAAGTAAGGTAAGTACTTTAAGATTTACTTCGGCACGTTTGAGCGAAATGAAAGAAAGGACACTCACTCTCAATGCCAAGGTAACAGAATGAATGGATGAATGAATTAATGAATGAATGACTGAAAAAATGAAATTAGATGTTTTTATTTTTTTTTCTTGTAGCCTTTGGTATTACAATTCAATAAAATCGTTAAGAGCTATGTGAGGTGCTTCGCAACGCGCTCTAAAAAAATATACATTGCATATACACAGGCAAATAAGCTGGAATTTTCATAAGTATTTCGTTTTACGTAAGCCAAATTTCACACAAAAAAAAAAAAAAAAATTCTGTGATAAGATAAAGAGCGTGAATTGAATTTTTCATTTATATTATCTTAAATAAAAATTTTCGTTTTTTTTTTGTAATTATTTTTCGGTGGGTTTTACCGCAGATTGCGAGGAAGATTTTAATGATTTTTTTCTTTATTGTTTGGACAAGATTTTATCAGGACGAGAAAGTGCTTGTCAAAATATAAAAATTACTTTCCAATTTATTTTTCTTCACATCTTTTCATTGGGAGTTCCAAACCAACAAGAAAATTGAAAAAGTGAATCAAATTTTTTATTAAGCTGACACAATAATGCTAACTCATGCTTATTGTTTGATTCTATTGAATTCGCCTCTATCAGTCATTTGTTAATATAATTAATTTTTTTAAATCGAAATTTTATGTGTACACAACGCGTGTGAGGCCAATGGATATTAATATAAAATTTTTTAAAAAATAATTTAAATAAAACTATTCCTTTTTTTTTCTTTCACAAAACACGAGAAACGTCGTAAGTCTCTACAAATGTTCAGCATTCTTCTCAACTTACACACTGGCGCTCTGAGCCGTTGCTCTTTCTTCACCTCCCAACAATTTCCAATTTTTTATTTTTATTTTTTTGCTTTTTTCCAATTTTTTTTTTTTTGTAACTATTTCTTCTTCACTCCTTATTTAAAAATTCCTTGCTATCAGCTTTCGCAAGCCGGGTCTTTAGAACCGGTCACTCGAAAATTTCAACATGAGCCGCAACAAAATTTGATCACTTTGAGCAACCGAAAAAAAAAAAAAAAATTGCTCTCTTTTCGTACTTGCTGCTGCGGCTAATCAACACGTTCTGACTCGAAAATGCCCGGCACATCGATGAAATATACTCGGCGAAGAATTCTTTTTAGCGAAGAGCATTTTATACCATTGGCTGGATGACTCGTGTTTGGTAGGTGGTACGCTACGGTCGGTTCGAATGCATACTTAGGTATTGAGATATCAAGATCCCAGTATCACGTTAATCATTACAGAGTAATCGTAAGAGTAATAGTTAGAAGTTTCTGCCCATAAAAATTTGCATTTAATTGTGCTTTTTGAATATTTTATTCACGTAAGTAGGCTTTTTGTTTGTTAATTTGACAATTCAATATTTTAAAAGGCATACTTAATATAACTAAAGCCCAAAATCCAATATTGCGAGAGCCCGATGCGAGATGCACACAAATTTCAATACATTCAATTATATGGTTCAAGCTCCAATGTATCGCACTGCGAGACCTCTTAGCGAGAAAATTTTGAAAAATTGAATATTTCTCGTTGCGAGGCAATTTTGACAGGTTAATGATGTAGCTATTTTTTGAGTACTCGCTATTGGGTACTCGTTTAAACTAATAAAACAAAAACCGTTCACTGTTCCGTGAAAAAGAGCTTTTAAAATATTTCGCGAGCTTTGGTTCATTTTGAAAATTTTTTGAAAATTTTGAATGAAAATTTAAACTCAAGTGATAACGTATAATTTTTATGAGTACTCGGTACTCGTTAGATTGGTACTTGGTTCAAATATTGCATTAATAGAAGCGAAATTATGCTATCATCTGCGTGACGCAAAACTCTCATTGGAGATTGAAATGCGTCACGCAAAACATTTTCGTAACGTCGCGCACTCTCACATCGGGCTCTCGCAATATTGGATTTTGGGCTTAATTTGGATGTTTTGACTGTGCATTTTTTGAATATTTTGAATTTTTCGCATTTTTGTTTGAATTTTGTTTGAATATTTTGAATTTTTCGCATTTTGTTTTTGATTTTTTTTTGAATATTTTTTGAATATTTTTTTGAATTTTTTTTTTCATTTTTTTACATATTCAAATTCCGAGGCATATTCATTACAAAGTAATCATTAGGTTAGGTTAGTGTGGCTGCAATAATTATGGGTGACACACTTAGGCCTAACATGGAAGAAAAACCTAAACAGAAAAAACGACACAAAGACCCACGACCTCATCTGGAAGTTGAACCCATAGCCTCTCGACTCGCAAGTCTGCATCTCAACTACAGAAGCATAGAGGCAGACAAAGGAATGATTACTTTTTCCATTATGAAAATATAAATATTATATATTAGAAAAAGTATTAAAAGATCCTTGGATCGTCCATCAACATCTCTCAAGCAACATTTCAAATGGAAAATGGAACTAAAGAGTTATCAATTATTTTTGTTAGTATAAAATATGATGGAAAGGATTCAAAACATCCTAACTTACTTACCGGTAACTTATGGATAGTAGTCAAAAGAATAGATTTTATTTAGAAAAGACTCAGAATTATCTCATTATAACCGGTCGAAGTAAGGAGTAAAGCGGGACGACAAAAAGTCCAAAATTGTACTATCCTTACAAATGGATATGCAAAAGAAAAATTAGAGTCCATTTAAGTCGACCTTGACCCAACTGTTTGTTAACCCATCTGCTATCAAAGTTATGCTGTAATTGCTTATTCTGTGATGATACTCTTTATCTATTAATTATTCGCCAATTAAATTTTGTGAAGATTTAGTGAGAAGATTAACTTAAGGCCTTCAGCTTTTTTCGACAATGACTATACAAAATATTTTTCCTTATATTTACTGTTTCACTTTCACACTAATATCTTTAAATTATATCAAACATAACGGTTATTCCCATGATAAGAGACGTCTTGCGGTTCATAAAATGAATTTTCAGATTATTTTTGACTAGTTAGTTATTTCCGTTTTTCGGTTTTATATTCTATATTGAGACTTAACAATTAGAAGACTTAAGTTTTATGCTACGATGACTTAGATAAAAAAAAATTTTCCAGTACAAAGTAGCTTACTCATTACAAAGTAATCAACAAAAACTCAATCAATATTTTTAAGTAAATTAAAGTCAATCCAAGCAAAAAGCTTGTTCTGAGTTTGAAATATAGTTTAAAAAATTTTTTAACGAATCGAATTGTTGTAAAAGTAATCGGTATCCTAATGCCAAATTCTCACCTCTAACAAAAAATTTACTTTAGATATTGAATCTACAACCACAAAATATTGCGCATGAAAAGCCTGAAGCTTTCTAGGATTACCTTTATATGGGGAAATATCCCAAGGATGGCACAATAGGACCTACAGGTCGCGGAATGACCGTCCCTTAAAAACAATAATTATCATCAAGACACTCCTAGAAAAAAAAACGCGAATCCCCGCATATAGAAACTGTCGAAAATTTTTCAAATATTATTTCGAGATCGATTCATTACATCCTGGAGTTACTTTTAACCCTTTAACGCATTAGAAATAAAGTACCCACAATAGTTTAACGATTTAAAGCAATTTTTATAGTGGATTATTTGCTATATATTGTTAAAATTATATGGATTCGAATTTGTCTTCTGTGTATTAAAGGGTTAAAGAGTTAAAGGAGGGATTATGTTTTTAAGCGAGTTGTCAACACATGGGGAATACTGTAGTGAAATATTATTTTTCTTAAACCAACATATTTGCTACACAATAACGATACAGGGAGAGAGAGAGAGAGAGTTATGGTGGCATTTGGTCACATTACTTCTTTAGGGAGTTTGTAACATCGAAGAAAGTTTTTTTTTGTAGATGGTGAGATATTTGAAATACATAAGAAATCGATTTGTTATGCATTTTTCAAATGTCCCTCTTTGGAGGTGGGCGGAGAGGTGTGGGTAAATTCTGACCTCAGATTCAACCACAGCACCCCAAAAACGTAGGGTATGATACGTCTTTCAATTTTTTATAAATTGTAGAAATTGTACCCATTGCCGAGGGACTTCTGGGGGGCTTAGAAGGAAATTTAAGGGTCGTGGATAAATTTCGATTTTAGATTCGTGTTAAGCACACCAATAAACGAAAAAATGGATAGATGGGCGTGGCCGAAGGGCCACAACAAGAGTCTATCACAAAGCTCCCAAACATTTGTCTATAATCAGAATTTTTCGAGATATTTCTTAAGCCTCCGATTAAATCTCGAAAAAATCGAAAAATAGGCGTGGCAAAAGGGGCGGTATTCATAAAGAAACTGAACGAAAGTGGACATATTAGGCTCCTTTATGGTTTTGAAACTCTCAATTACTCATATTTGGTATGAATGGGCGTGGTTTTGGGCTCTTTTCTCTGTGTCGGGTGTTGTATTGTTCGGTTCGCCTGACTATAACAATCTTGGTCGTTTTCAATGTATGTACATATCCTTTATAGCAAATTATTTCTCATTACTTTCTATAGCTTATCTATCGTGGCAAAATAAAACTTTGTGTAGGACATGAAAGTCTCTTCGATGAAGAGGTTTCACTGTATATTCTTCTTCTGTTTTTCGAATAATCTTCCTTTCACTCTCATTATGTATCCATAACTAAATCAAATTTTTATTCGAAGTAAGTGCTTACTTGACTTCGCTCTAAGCTCGTATTTAATAGGAGACAACAATTAAAACAAAATATTTCCCTCTTAAAAGCCAACAACAACTCATTGTAAATGAACTTTGGATGCTCATATATAGCGTGGGCACTAAAATCGCATAAAGATGAATGAAAGTGCCTCTCAACTGATTTTTATACCATTCGAATTGATCAATTCGGATTTCGTTCATAAATTTTGCAATAAATTACTGACTCTCTCGCTCGCTCTCCCGCCCTTTTTCGCGCACGTTCTGTTCACGTTTACTACTTTAATTCAATTTCGGATTTAATACGTTAAAGCTATTACAAAATAATCGTAAAACTTTACGATTGAGTCAGCGGAAAATCGCTTTTAAGCTCTTGGCGGTTTTTATCAATATTGATATTTTTCTTAGGCTAAGAAAGCCTTCTATGAAGCAATTGGCATTCAAGGAGTCATGCGTTGAAATCATTGATGACTTTGTCCTGCATGAAATATTTGTCTACATACATACATACATGAACATTCGAAAAAAAGAGCGCAACAGAAAAAATCGTATTTATTCAGTTTTCATAAATATGTATATGAAAATGTCACTGGTCACGTCACTATCAACTAATGTACAAATTTCATACAAAGTACACATCCAATTATCATGTCTTCTGGGGCCAAGGTCGCCCAAACAGCAAGATGACTGTTCAAACTGTAAAAATCTTTCTACAGGTCAAAAAGCTAATACAGTCAAACTTCTATAAAGCGAATCACAACTACGCAATGAATTCGTGGGATTTTTTGGAGACTTCGGGTTAAAGAATTGTATGAAATACTTTCTGAACATTATTGCCCGACGATTATTCTGTATGAAAATTCATACTTATTAAAGAAGTTCGATTTATGCTAGAGCTACTGTATCGCTTAACCCTGTAGAGCATATATTAAATATCTAAGGGGAGAAAATTTCTTTGTGCAAATGGTTTTATTAACCCTTTACGGCATGCTGCATTAGATAAATTCGAAAAATTTTTTTGCAGTAAATATTTTCATTAACCCTTTACTGTATGATAAGTATAATCAATAAGTGGGGAAACAATTTTTCGCAGTAAATGGTTGTATTAACCCTTTACTACATGCTGTATTAAATAAGCGCAAAATGTTTTCTTCGGAGTAAATGATTTAGTTAACCCTTTACTGTATGATACATATGTATGTATATGAAATAAGTGGAAAATTTATTTTTGCACGAAATGTTAACCCATTAGGTACTGCTTTATACATATATCGAAAAGAGGGGAAATGTTTTTTATTTTATTAACCCTTTACTGCATGTTGTATTAAAGTGTAACAATTTTTTTTACAATAAATGGTTTTATTAACCCTTTACTGCATTATACTTTTGTTAAATATGTATAAAAAAAATTCCCCTAAAAACGGGTTTTATTAACCCTTTACCGCATGCTATATATGTATAAGTATTACAAAAGTGGAAGAAAAACGTTTTCCCAACAGTAAATATTTACATTAAGACTTCAAAAATAATTAGGTACTTATTTGTATTACATCGTTTCTTATCGCATGCGATAATGGGCTAAAGCGCCTTTAAGAGCCTCGACTCCCTTTTCTTCGACTTCAAAACATCCACTTTCCCTTTTCCAAATATTTTTTTCTTTAATTTTTCACGCACATATGTATCTACATATGTACATACATCTATTCCTGAACCCATCTGTTGAACATCGATTGAAGAAGTGAAAACTGCATTTTCCAAATTAATGCATCCGATTGAAAATCCACAGCACTTCACTTTCAAACTTCAAATTGAATACGAAATCCTATCAGAATCGGTAAAAGCGAAACGAATCGATTCGATTCGATTCGAAACGAGAGGAAACTTTACCAATAATCGGAAATTGTTTTTTTCGCGCAACGGAAACGGATGTCCCATTTTCCACGTAACTTTTTCCCCCATTTTTAGTTTTTTTTGCTTTCTGTTTCCGGTTGGGCTTGAGCTCAATTTAAGCCATTTTTTGTTGTGTTATTGTTGTTGTTGTTGCAGTTCTCTAATTATTTAAAACTGATAAACTCGATTTTCATTGACGGTCGGACGTTCGGAACCCACGAAAGTGTCTTAACAACACTGCTGGGTCACGAAAAGGGACGGAGTGAGAGGGCAGCTATTGACCCCCATTGTTAGGCTTCGAATTGTTATCGAATTTTCCTACGATAAGCATCTCGATGGAATTCAATTTAGCATATGCTCTTACCAATTTTCTGCATCGTTGATTGTTTCCTTTAAATTCGTTTAATTCGTTTTTTTTTTGTTGATATTTTTTATATTTTTTTTATTTCATTTATAAACAAATTCGAGGAAAAAATAAACAGAACGAAAAGTTCGTGGTAAACATATTCGTTTTATTTGATTGCGCGCAATTAACTTAAATGAATTAAGTGATTTTATTGTTATTTTCACGTTTGTGTTGTGCGTTGATTTAAATAAAAAAAATTTTTAATTTAAAATTAATTCACTTATAATTAATTAATTAATTTTTGAAAAATCGTGCATTGTGCCAAGAAAAACAGTTGCGTGCAATAAACAGAAAATTTTTGCATGGGAGAATTGGCAAAAATATGAGATACAGTGAAAATAGAGAGACCAGAACAAAGAGCGAACGAGAGAGAGAGAGTAAGAAAACAAGGGCAAAAAACAGATGTCAACAGAGAGCAGGAATCAAAACAAAAACCGCAAAATGCACGTGTTGTTGTTGCTCATTTTCTGCCTTTTCTCTCTGCTGATGTGAGTAATGCTGCCACTTATCGGAAATTGCTGAATGTCTGTTCTTACATGTTAATGGTAGGTTTTTTTGGAGTTATTTTTGTTTTTTTTTACTCACTTCTTGAAGAAGCGACATTACTCATTTCTTGAAAAAGACAATGAAACTTATTTTGCTTAGTATAAATATATTAGATTATGAATTAAAATTGAAATTCTGCTGCCTTTCTATTTGACGTGCAACGGGTAGATATTTGCAGTGGCGTGTCCAGAGAAAGAGTGCTTTGATAGTGCTTATATTTTCCACAGTGGTATATTGAAAAATTATAAGCCATTAACCCAAAAAAATTCGGGGGAGGCTAGAGGAAGTTTAGAGAGATATGGACCATAAACCAAAAAAAAAAAATCCGAAAAATTCATGGCGTCCGATTTGGATGAAAATTTATATATGGAATAAGTGAATAAAAATTTTTCAAAAAACTGATCCTTTTTGGACCAGTTTGAAACTAGACCCAAACTAGACTAGTTGTAATCAGTTTTTTGATAAGTTTTAGTGCCAAAATTCTTAGAATTTTTCACATATTCTGTATATAAATTTTCATCGAAATCGGACCTCATGAATTTTTCGGATTTTTTGGATTTTTGGTCCAAAACTCTCCCAAATTTTTTTGGGAAGATTTTTCCGTCTCTAAATTGTTTAGAATGAAACAGCAAAACGGGATTATAATCAGTTAAGATGTCAATTCTGGGGTGAAAAGCTGGAAAATAATTTTGCGATTTTTTTTTTTTTACAAAATGGCGGTGATTGAAAAATAACCCATCGATTTCGGGTATATTTTTTATAGTTCAGTGTAAAAAAAAAAATTTTTTTTTTAATTTCTTAAATTTATGATTGAAGGTCACCCGAAAATAGTGCCAATTCTGCGTCGAATCCATTTTGTTTCATAAAAATATAATAATGGAATAATAATAAAAATTCTTGAAAATTCACTTCCTTTTCAAGAACACTCCCCTCCCCTTCTTGATTTCGTTGCACAAAGACGCACGGCTGACACATTTGCCGTTTTCGCTGCATAACTGAATATTTTTAACTTGGCGCCATGGCTCATTAGTAGCTTTCTTATGCCAAGAGTTATATTACTCAATACCAAATTAAAAAGGTTGAGAAAATTTTCAGCACAATAACTTCAAATTATCTACGTCACAAATAATCGACAGCTCTAACAATTTTCTGTATGATGATCATGGTCTGTGACGTCACAATAGTTTCATATCAAATGATTGTATCCATGAATTTGATTTTTCTCCAAAATTCTTCAAAGCTTCGCGGCAATCAAGAGTTGAAAAAAAAAATTTGAGAACCAGTAAATTATTATTTAAGCTTTTATAATTTGAATTTGAATTCGTATGTTTAGAAAATTTTCACATATCACGCTCAGATGACAGCCAATAAATATGGCTGTATTGTTAAGCCGCTTAAATCTAATTGCTGCAATCATGCAATTCATATTTTCCCGTAGCACTTGAGCGGCTATTGCAATATTTGCGAGTTTCCATGACGATCAAAAAGTAACCGGAATTTAAATAATTACATTAAAAAATTTTTTTTTATAATTTTTTTTTATATCAGCCCTTCTTCTAGAAGAATAATCTCTTGTAGAGGAAGAAAAAAAATTCATATGATACAGTCTTCAACAGTCCAATAGGAGGGCTTAAAATAGTGACTGATCTAAAAAAAATGTAATAAAAATTAAAAATATAATTTTTTAATGTAATAAAATGCTCTGCCTGAAAAAGAATATATGTAAATATATTTTCCTATAATTGGTTTCATAAAATTTTTCATACTTTTTTTTTTCCACAAAAAAAAAATCGATATGTCAATTATTATGGATTGCACGACAAGCTTCCCCTATTTTGTTCCGGGTAATTTTTGCCCAATAATTATGTAATAGAGATTGCCCCCATTGCATGTCAGAATTCGCGCGGCAAGAGGCGAGAATTGTTCTTAATAAATTATTCGAGGAGTCTCACGTAATTAGCATTCGGAGCCATTGTAATGGGTTCCACAATAAGGTTTTTTTCCTCTACGAATCAGTTTGAGAACCGAAATCGATCTGAATGCAAGTGTTTTTTGAACACGTTTAAGCGATAAGAGCGCTGTGGAAATTTTTGAAGAATTTTTTTTTTTCCTTTGCTTTTTCCAAAATGTCTCAGAAATGCGGTCGACTTTGGGGGAAAATTTGTAACGGTTCGTGCCTACGCTTAAAGTGCTAAATTTCATTAATTCATAAGTCTAAATTTTTTTTTTTTTTGAATCTCTTCTCTTTGCAGATGAAATCGAGATACGAACACTGACGCGGAATGAATTAGAAGAGGCCTTAGATGTGAGTAACTTTAAAAGATATTCAAAATTTTGACAAATAAAAAGGTGCAGATAAATTGTATTTTAAAAACAAGTAAGGGTGTTATAGTCAGGCGAGTTTGACAATAGAATACCCGACACAGACACACATGTTCAAATAATTTTTAATATCAAGAGGTTTTTAAGACCATAAGGGGCCCCATATACCGACTTTTGATAGATTTCTTTATGAAAACTGCCCCTTTGCCACGCCCACTTTTCCAATTTTTATTGAACTACAATCGGAGACTTAAATATACGCTCAAATTTTAAGTTTCATTGAAATATTTCGAAAAAGTCCGATTTTAAGGCAGTTTTGGGATTTTTCTGACAGACCCTAGTACTGGAGGTACCCTTAATAATGGACCGATCAAGACAATTTTTCGGGAGGATGTTTATGGCTATAAAGGAATCATAGGTGCCAAATTTAGTTCAAGTCCCATTGTAATTTCGGGTGTAGGGGACAATTTTCAAAAAAAGCCATGCCACGCCCACTTTTCCAATTTTTGAAAGTCACAGTACTTGCTTTTAAACATGCTCAAATATCAAATTTCATTAAAATGTCTTGAAGAACTCCGATTTAAGAGCAGTTTTTGTGATTTTTGTAACAGACCCTAGTACTGGAGGTACCCCTAAATATGGTCCGACCGGGTCCATTCTCGAACTTGTTCGTACTCATGCTCCCGTGAGTACGCATACCAAATTTCGTCAAGATAGCTCAACTCTTTCGGTAAGAAAACTGTATACAAACAGACAGACGGACGGACATACGGACATATCTAAATCGAATCTCCTGGTGACGCTGATAATTTCTATATATATTTTGTATGGTCTATCTCGACTGGTTCTGGGTGTTACACACAACCACACAAACGCAATATACCCTCGACACAGAGTGTGTCGGGTATAATAAAAGGGACTGGGCCTATGGGCAACTGGGCAAATTCCCGGTGGGCCCCCAGTCTGCGGTGCTTTTTAGCTGTTAGGTTTTTTTCCTTTCTTAGGTAACAGGGCCCCATTTTTCAAACGCCCGGTGGGCCCTTTTACCCCCAGTCCGCCCCTGTATATAAACTTGTTTGGTATATAAATAATTATTGCAATATTTTCCCCTAAAAATACATAAAATTTTATAGGCGTCTAGCCAGACCCATGTGGATAGGTGGAAATTTTCAGAGTGGGCTATAAGGATACATGCATCATCCATCCACCAGGATCCTCCTGGAAATGATAATCGCACCATTATTTCTGAAATTTGAATCACCATTTCTTCTGCTTTCCTTCAGGCTCTCGAGTCCTTCTATCAAAAAGAAAGCGTCTGCAATGGCTGTGAGATCAATTTGCCGGAAAATGAACAGGCTCGCCTCGAAATGCGTGAACTATGCCGATTGACATCCGAAGATGGTGTATCCTTGGTGGCAATTGATGTAAAGAATTCGAAGGTTTGCGGAGTTAGTTTTAATAAAATTCAAGTTCGTATAATGGCATCAGATAAATCGTCTCTAGACTCACACATAAATAATTATTTCTCATATCCCACTTATTAGTACATACCGCAAGTCAATGAGGAACCGTTCTTTTTGAAATTCCGCAAGGAGCGTTGTCAAAGCTCTCAAGGACAAAGCCTAATGGATTTTATGATCGAAGTCGATTCGGAAAAGGATGTTTTCCAGCTATTCCAATTGGATTGCGTTATCGAATTAATGTTCCTTTCAACATTGCCCGAGTACGAGCGTCGCGGCATTGGTCGCGCCTTGGCACGCTACACTTACGAATTGACTTGTGAGCTATCGAAGGGCATCGGGGTTAATGAGCTGCATCCTCAGCTACGTGATAAAAGACCACGGGCGGTAACTGCTATCTTTACATCGCAATTCTCGCAAAAAGTCGGTCGAGCTAATGGTTTTACAGTTTTGAATCGATATACTTACGATCGTATATCGTATAGGGGTAAAACCTATGCCGAAAGGATCAATCCGATGCATGCGTATTGCGAACATGTCATTAAATTGGTTTAACAAGATAATAATTGAAGGATTTTGCGGAGATGCGTATGTAGGAGGTAGTGTTTGGGGGGAGGCCATTCAAATCCCCTTTTCGAAATTCGAGGAATCACAAAATTTTTAACGAGAAATTAGTCACGATATAAAAATTTTTATAGTACCAAAAACCTCTCAAAAGCTGAGGTATTTTGAAGGCGAATTTAATGAGAGAAAATTGAAGAAGGATTTATGTATGTAGGTTGGGAATTTTAGTAAGAATTTTGGGGAAATAGTTATTAGAAAAATTGGAAGTGAGGCTAAAAATGATCTCGGTCGTTATGGGTGGATGTGTCTAATATATATACATCTAATTCGGTTTTTTTACACGCTAAATGCGTTCCACAAAAAATCATCTAAAAAATCGTAAAAAATAGGTACAAAAAGTACATAAAAAAAAAATTAATGGATATAAGGGAGAATTTCTAATTGTTCATTTTTTTTATTTCTAAAATATTCTTCTGTAAAATTTCAATCAAATGGGTTTGTTTACTCGTGCCTAACTGAATAAAGTCGTCTAGAATGGATGCATTTTTTTGTTTATAGGGTAAGGTCACCTTAAGTAGACTTTCACTTAGAGTGGACCACTTGAATGTTTACTATGTTGTGACAATTGAAATGTCAAACTAATATTACAGCCAACTTCAACAGTAAGTTACAAAGTTCCATACTGAGCAGACGTGTTTTTGTTAAAATACGAACCCTTCAACAAAAATAGTGAAAATAATCTCCGCTTTATAACATTGTACATCTTTGTGCCTCCTACGAAGAGTGCAAAAACGACGTGTTAAACTTAAGAACTATATTTCTTGTGAGTTTGGGCATTGAATTTGATAGTTCAAAATTATTTGGATATTTCAATAAATGTTGGAATAAGTTTTGCTGGCTCACTTGAAGTCGTATGATTCACCTTGAGTGGACCACTGCTTGAAATCTTCAGTGGACCGTCAATATTTTTCATTCTTAATATAAATTTAGCATGCTTATGGATATAAATAGACTTTGGAGCAGTGTTAAATAGTTTTATGAGCTTTATTCGATTTTTTGGTGATTTTTAAATTAGTAGCATTTGGGCATGTCGTCGAATAGTGCATCAGTATCAAAAGGTTTTCTACATGCAAATTGATTGTGACTCGAATAATGACACTAAATGATCAATTCAAAAATTTTTGTAGATATGTGGTTTTTTGAACTTTCGTCCGTTTGTTTTTGAAATTTTCCTCGGATGGTTCACTCAAGGTTAATTAAATTCAAGGTCAAATAAATCCTTAAATAAATAAATAATATTTTTGATGCACCTGAAGAATGTTTGTATTGAATTTTCATAGAAAAACAGAGCTGCCAATGTAAACTTGAAGAAATTTTTTATAACTTTGTTGCAGGAAGGAAAATAAAATATTGAACGTCCTAAAGCTCCATATTGACTTAGTCCATACACCCCATAATTGAACCGATTTTCAGTGTTAGTTTTATGTTGTCATTGGAATGAGAAAAGAGGGTTTTTTTCGCATAACCATTTAAATGGAAAGGGCTAAGAATGGCTTAAGAACTTTAGGGTCTAACCCTTAAGTCCAGTCAAACCAGCAAAGAGGTGAGCCTGCCTGACCTTTGGGAAGCTATTTGAAATGTTTGCATTATATAACTATAATAAAAAAAAACTAATATAGGAAGATTTGTCTCCCTTTCTCTCAGGCTACTGTGTCGTCTTAAAACCCAGCTTAACAAAATGCCCCTGAAAGACAACACTGAGTGCTGTTTTTGTCTTGAAGACGAAGAAACCGTATTCGATATAAAGGTTGAATGTGTTCCCTTATGTAGGGTCACTCATAAGCCCTTCTTGAGACACGAGGGGCAGAGGCTAAGACCTCCTTAAATGTTCTCTCCTTCTTAAGGATGGCCGAGGGCATGCCACAGCAAACTACTTAATAAGACCAAAAAATTCTATTATGGTGGCAGTGCCTCTACTTCGGCCAAAATTTCAAAAAATATAGAAACTTTTCAAACACGTAAAATGTCTCATCACTATGCCTCGGAATTTGAATATGTAAAAAAATGTTTAAAAAAATTCAAAAAAATATTCAAAAAATATTCCAAAAAAATTTTTTTTTAAATGCAAAAAATTGAAAATATTCCAAAAAAATTCAAAAAATTCAAAATAATAAAAAAAAAAATTCAAAGAATTCAAAAAATTCAAAAAATTTAAAAAATTCAGTGTTGTCAGGTAGCTCCCCCTAAAACTACTCCTTAACTCCCCCCAGATTCGAATTGTGCCCCAAAAAAGTACAATATTCGAAATGAAAAAAAGTAATTTGGAAAAAACAACAACAAACTTGACATATTTTCTATATCAAACACTATAAACTTCGCACATCATTTGTTTATACATACGTATATTTTCATATCATAAGCCCCTAAAATTCTCCTAGGAAAATTTGTTCCCCCTAAACATGACCCTAAAAATTTGTTCCCCCTAAACGGCCCCCTAAAAGTAGGAAAAACCCCTAAATATAGGGGGAAAACCCCTAAACTGGCAACACTGAGAAAATTCAAAAAATTCAAAAAATTCAAAAAATTCAAAAAATTCAAAAAATTCAAAAAATTCAAAAAATTCAAAAAATTCAAAAATTCAAAAAAAAATGCAAAAAATTCAAAAATTCAAAATTCAAAAAATTCAAATTCAAAAAATTCAAAAAATTCAAAAAATTCAAAAAATTCAAAAAATTCAAAAAATTCACAGCAAAAATTCCAAATTAGTTCGATTTAGTATGCCTATTAAAATTTTTAATTGTCAAATTCACAAAAAAAAAGCCTACTTCAGTGAATAAAATATTCAAAAAGCACAGTTAAATGCAAAAAAATTCAAAACAATTCAAAATATTCAAAATCCGAGCTCTACTCATCATCTATAAGCGTCCGCCGTGTAGAGCTTTCACTGTACTCCAATAAAATTTCTCATCCCAATATTGCAGACAAAAGATTATAAACAAAAATTTGAGCATTCAACCACAGCGATTGAGAAAGATCAAAGTACGCGCAGCCATTCTCAAGTAGACAAATACATATAAATAAGCGCTAATGCATATACATACATACATACATACATGTATGCACATAGTTATATGCGCTTATCAATCCCATAAAGACAACAAAATTTTGGAGATTATAATAAAAGAAAACAAAAATTTATTAACACTTGTACGAATATGAGGGTAAATTTGTCCAAACGTCAATGCGGGCGGGAGTCTTTTAAAAATTTTAGACAGCAGTTCAATTTCGGCTGCGTGACAAAAAACATCTAAATAAAATAGAATAAAAAAATAAAAATATATTTTTCGCATTTCTTTTTTTTCTCCATTGCTAAAAACACAAAATCATCTCAATGGATACAGAAACAGGTATTTTTGGGTCCCATTTATACCGAAATAAATTTAATAACAATTGAAACTAAAAATAATTTCTGTACAGTTAATTGTAAAATTGTCAACATTGACAATACACTCACGGACCAAGTAATAGACGTAAGTACTGCAAATAACTCTGAAGATGAATTTTATTATCTGATGACGGTGGTTTTTTTTTTGCTTTCCAGTTTTTCAAAGATAATTTCCTGCGTCATGAAAATGTTTGCATCGCAACGAATATTCTTGGATCTGAGGAGGCTGTCAACGAGATTGTCATCGGTTTAAAAGCGATACTGAAAGATGGAATTTCTTTTGCGGCGTTGGATAATGAAACTGGAGAGCTGATTGGAATTTGTATTAATAAAATTATGGTAAGTCCATTGCTAAGACCGTAAACGGTAGATCCTTTTTTTGATCGTTAAAAGAGCAATGAGAACTGTAAAGAGAGCTCGATTCTTTATCATGGGAGGGACTTCATCCAGTGTAATAAAAAGGACTCGAAATTTGAGCTTCTTAAATTTCTTTATTCTTCGCATCGAGCATTTGCGAAGACTTATAACCGGATAGATCAGTGCCGTAGCGAACGGGGAACAATGGAGGCACAATGGGGGAAGCGCCGCCGCCGTCCTTCGCCATAAATAAAAAGTCCTTTATAAGAATCTAAAAAATATATTATGGTATCCAGAGCGATTGCCTCCTATGATCCCCTCTCACTACGCTAGTGGTATAGACATAAGTCTGTAAAATTTTTCACTCGTAGTACCATTTTACTGGAATCTTAAAGCACACTGATTCAAATGATCCCATCTATTTTCTTAAAAAGATCATATGTTTCCAAAAGCCAAATAAAGAAATCTCTTGGGCAAAGCAAAATAACAACCCATGGAAGTGACTGACGTGACTCTATAAGGGTCAGAGAAAACTGCTGCTTGTAAAAAAAAAAAAAAATGGACTCAGATCCAAAGGAGAAAAAACATTCCATTCAAACAAAAGAATACCTAATAAATTAAATTTTTTTTTTCCTAGTGGGTTCAAGGTGATTATTTGAATTTTATGTTTATTAAAATTAATGAAAAGGACTCCCAAATAATCGCACAATAATCGAGATTAATTTTAATTAATGAAAGTGTTTAGGTAATTTAAAAATTAATTTAAAATTTTTCCTGACTAAATTTCGGTTATTTTCAATTACTCTTAGTTGAAATTATATTTACATAAAAATTTATATAATTTTTTAATATAATTTAAAATAATCCAAATTTAATCGAGATTAATTTTTAATAAGTTTCAAAAAACTTTGGATTACAAATTTTTTTAGATTTAATATTAATTTAAATCAAATTAATCTCAATATTATTTATGATGATGATTAAATAATTCAGAAAGAAATAAAATTAATCAAATTATTTAATTGAGATAATTTTTGTTAATTATAAAAAATATTGAAAATAATTTTTAGTTAATCAAACTTTTTTAATGATTTTGTTTTTCAAAATTTCTACTTTTTCAATTTTTTTTTTATTTAATCATAATTGAAACCAAAATAAAATGAATTTTAATCAAATAGTGAATTAAATGAAATATAATTTAAAATAATTCGAATTTAATCGGGAATATTTTATTAATTCAAAACTAATTTAAATTAATCAAAGTTTAATTGAGATTAGTTTTTCAAAGTTTTAAAAAGATTGAAAATAATTTTTATTTAATCGAACATTTTTAATGTTTTTTTTTAAGTTTATATATTTTGAATTACTTATTTATTTGATTTAATAATAATTAAAATAAAAATAATTGAAGTATATCAAACATAATTTAAAGTAATTCAAGGTTAATCGGGACTAATTAAATAAAAATTTTGATAAAAAAATTGTTTAGGTTATATAATTATATGATAAATTGAAATTAAAGTAAAATAAAAATAATTCAAATTAATCAATATTTCAATTGTGGTTATTTGTCGATAGGTTTTTGAATACCTACATAAAAAATTGTTGAAAGTAATCGCCATATAATTGAACTTTTATTTGATGACTTCTCTCAAAATAAATTTCTGATTTAATAATGATAGAAATCAAAGTTAAATGAATTTTAATCAAATCAAAATTAAATATAAGTAAAAAAATGTTTTCAAATAATTTAAATGTAGTCGCGATTATTTTTTATTATTTTGTGAATAGTTTAGAAATTTTTAATTAATCTGAAACAGTCCCGATTATTTAACGATTGCTTGGCAACTCTCTTAAATAATTTAAAACACTACTTATAAATTGTAAAGATCATTAATCTCAATTCGGATTTTACAGGTCGGCTTACAAGTTCTGCCTCCCGTATCTTCTCAGCTAGCTCTCTATTAAAATAGAATCTATAATTACTGATCGTTTGGTGCTCATTTTGATGTTCTCTTCGTCGGGATTCAAGGTTGCTAGGATTCTATTGCCATAACTCGGAATGATCGTTAAAGCTTCTGTGAATTTCTAACTGATTTTGTCGCTTTTTCAAATTCAAATTCACACATGTCACGCAATCGACAGACAAGCGCGGGACTGGCGAAAAACAATCAGAATGAAAATCACTTCTCAATAGAGCTGGAGAAATATCGATAGTTGCGACCATCGATAGTCGATAGTCTCAAATACCGATCGTATCGATAGTACTATCGGAAGATATATTTTAAAATGCAAACTTATTTTATTGAAAAACTGCTAGTGATTTCAATCAAGCATGTTTGAGCTGTTTAACATATAAATATCCACCATCCTCATTTAATATCACGTGGTTATATACAAGAAGCCGAATTTTAAAAACCCTTCCTACTCAAATTTCCATACTTTGTAACTAGCACTGATGCTAGGCAGTATTTTGGTGACTCTTTTCCCTTGGATATTGAAAAAAAATCTCTTTATTTCTGTTTTCTTTTGGAAAGTGATCAGTAAAAATGCCTTCTAAACATTTGAAGTGATTTTTGATTAAAGGTAAAATCGAAAAAATCCCTCAAATCGGGAAAAACTGTCATTCTGGCATCTGTGCATAGAATAAAATTTAAGCATGACGCCTATAATTCTCATTTGGTTTGTGAAATGGGACACATAAGACTCGCACAATTTCTGAAGATTTTTCGAGACGTGATGAAGCAAGAACGTGCGTAAGTCATAATCATCATCACCATGACCGTCAACATCACCGTCATCATATCCATCATCACCATCAACACCATCATCACCATCAACACCATCAACACCATCAACACCATCAACAACATCAACAACATCAACACCATCAACACAATCATCGTCATCATCACCATCAACACCATCAACACCATCAACACCATCAACACCATCAATACCATCAATACCATCATCACCGTCAACACAATCAACACCATTAACACCATCAACACCATCAACACCATCATCACCATCAACACCATCAACAACATCAACACCATCAACACCATCAGCACCATCAACACCATCAACACCATCAACACCATCAACACCATCAACACCATCAACACCATCAACACCATCAACACCATCAACACCATCAACACCATCAACACCATCAACACCATCAACACCATCATCACCGTCAACACCATTAACACCATCAACACCATCAACACCATCATCACCGTCAACACCATTAACACCATCAACACCATCATCACAATCATCGTCATCATCACCATCATCTTCACCATAACCATCATTACCAACTTCACCATCATTATCACAATCATCACCATCATCATCACCAACCTCACCATCATCATCACCATCATCATCACCATTATCATCATCATCACCATCATCATCACCAACCTCACCATAATTACCATCGTCATCACCATCATTATCACTAACCTCACCATCATCATCACCATCATTATCACTAACCTCACCATCATCATCACCAACCTCAACATGATAAAATAAATAAAGCAAAGGCATAAATAAGTAAAAAAAAGTGGTAGATTTGGACCTAGCGTGGTAGAAGTGGTAGAAGTGGTAGAAAATGAAAATATTGGTAGATCTACAATCAAAGTGGTACAAGTCCGAGCACTGACAGGGATCTAAAACATTTATGAAATTGATTTTGAAAACTTTTATATGCAATTTCAAATTAATTAGTATAATTAGTATAATTATTATTTATAATTATTATTTTCTAATAAATTGACTTTACAGACACCAATTTATTTTTTTTTTCAGAGTCCCACTTCAAATGGAATAAAAGAAACCTTCGATCAATTCAAAACACCTGCTCTAAAATTCATCATTGAATATTGCGATTGTATGGAATCGACGTTTAACCTCTTCAAGGAATGGCACATAAAAAGCGCTCTGGAAATCGCTTATATATCAACTCGGCAGGATCACTGCGAAAGGGGCGTGGGGACAGCGCTCATAAGGCATACGATGCATTTTACATGGGAAATGTTCCGGGGATGTCCAACAGTTTACAGCAGATTGCCACAACATATACGTGACTTCAGACCCGAGGCTATTTGTTCGATTTTTAGTTCATTTTATACACAGAAAATTGGCGAAAAACTTGGATTTCATACCGTATGCAAAGTACCCAATACGGACTTTCAAGTGGGCGATACGAATTTTGCCTTTTACATTGAACCAGTTCATAAGTTTTCGACATTCGTTGCGTTAAGGCTTTGAGAAAACGCATTGAAATTAATTTAATTAGATTAATAATTTATTTTTAAGCTGGCCAACTCAATGGGTTGTGCATTAAAACTTTTACATACATAGTTTTTTTTTTTTTTATAATAATTAATGGGTAAGAAAAAGTCTTGGGTCTTTAAATAAACTTCAAATATTTCGCAGTCACGCTGTAATTAAATAAAAAAAAAAAGACCTTAACTAATTAATTGCAGTCCCTCTGATAACGAATTGAAGCACTTGAGGAGGTGAATTGTGTTATCAGCTGCTTACGTCAGTTCATGTAAATATGGAAGCAATAAGGCAACCCAAGTTTATCAGCGTTATAAGAACATACCCGGCACTGCAATATTAATTACAATTGATTTTATTCGATAACAAAAAAGCATCATCGCAGAGAGGACTGGCCATACGAACAAGGTGGCCAAACATGTATGATCAATAAGCAGAGCAGATTTTGAATGCTGTAGAAGAGATGTGTATTTTAATTTTATGCCCTCCGACAAACTTATTGGGTCCTAAAGGACCCTTTTATGAGTGCTTATTCAAGGAAGGAGCCCAATAATGCCCTTAATTGAATGTGCTTCTCTTCTAGTCGAATCAAATGCAACGAATATCAAAGAGTCTTCAACTTGATGGAGATTTAAAATTTTCGGAGTAATTTCGGAGTAATATTTAGGAATCCCATATGATCTACACATTGCATACGTACATAATTGGAACTAATATTTTTGAATTTTATATTTTTTACATATTTCGGAGTCAAATTTCACAGGCTCAAATATTTTTTTTTCTTGAATTAGGACATATTTTAGAATCATATTTCTGAGTCTTATACTTTCTATATATTTCGGAGTCCATTCGGATCTATTTCGGAGTCCATTCGGAGTTATTTCGGAGTCAATTCGGAGCTATTTCGGAGTCCATTCGGAGTCCATTCGGAGCTATTTCGGAGTCAACTCGGAGCTATTTCGGAGTCCATTCGGAGCTATTTCGGAGTCCACTCGGAGCTATTTCGGAGTCCACTCGGAGCTATTTCGGAGTCCATTCGGAGCTATTTCGGAGACCATTCGGAGCTATTTCGGAGTCCATTCGGAGCTATTTCGGAGTCCATTCGGAGCTATTTCGGAGTCAATTCGGAGTAATTTTGAATCATATTTCTGAGTCTTACACTTTTTTTATATTTCGGAGTCCATTCGGAGATATTTCGGAGTCAATTTGGAGTTATTTCGGAGTCCATTCAGAGTCCATTCGGACCTATTTCGGAGTCCATTCGGATCTATTTCGGAGTCCATTCGGAGCTATTTCGTAGTCAATTCGGACTAATTTTGAAGCCATTTCGGAGTCATTTCGAAACCATTTCGGAGTCATTTCGAAGCCATTTCGGAGTTATTTCGATGCCATTTCGGAGTCAATTCGGAGTTATTTCGGAGTTATTTTTCGGGTTTATTTCGGAGTAAAATTTCTAAATCTAAATTTCAAAAAAATCCAAAAAATTCATACCGCCCTATTTCGATTCAATTTTCGAACGCACGCACATTTCCTCTCCGCTCGCCACCAAAGAGCTTAAATTTCTTTTTTCAACTGCATTTCTTGTTACCCAACAAACAATTTCTTTATATAAACCGCGAGAAGACCTTCATTTGCTATTCGTATTTTATAATTTTCAATTTATTTCAATAAAAAAAACTTAACACTCAAAGCTGAAAATGGCGATGAAATTGTGCATCTCAATGGACGTGAATGGATGCGACATCGCCTCACATTTCCGATGCCAGAAGGAGAGCAGCAATCGCTCATCGGAAGTGCTCTCAGTGAGGTGCCAAGAATTTGAATTGCCCGTCCGCGAATTCATAAATTTATGCAAAAAAAAATAATAAAAATTATTAGCGAAAAATGAGAGGAAAAAAAAGAAAAAATGAAATGCAATTGGAATTTTCAATTTTTTTTTTTTCTTTTTACGCATTGGGAGGTGGTTGCGGTTTTGTTTTTGGACTGCTGATCGAGGAGTCCGATTAGTTTACGCGAGGCGCTCAAAGTGGGTGAATCGTAGTCGTCGGCTCAGTTAAACAAACAAGAAAAATAATTATTAACCAAAAAAATTAAAAAAATGTCCAACGGCACTCCCCTTCTCATCTGTAACGGTGAGCAATACTATCCGGAATGCAAATTTCATTGTGCAGTAAATATATAAAATTAAAAAAAAAAAATTCTTTTAAAAAATTTTGCAGGTGAATTCGAGATCGTTCAAATAACTGAAGACCTCTATGACGAAGCGGAGCAGGTGGGTTTGAATGAAATGATCCTTGTTGTAATAGCTTGAGGGCTTATGGACTAAATGGATCATGAAATCGCTTTAACCCTTCCTTTACAGTGAAGATTGAAAAAGAAATAAAATTCTTTGACGTGTCCTTTTTGCCCTTTGACGTGTCCTTTTTGTCGATATGATCGGCACAATGTGATATGACAATGTATTTTTCAAAATACACAAGCTTTGACAGGAATGGTCATATTTTTGTTACAATAATAACAAAAAAAAAAAGAAGCATTTACTGCAATCGAATGGGCGCTGTGACAAAATGAGTCTAACACCCTCAATCCTTAATAAATTTATTGTCATATCGAAAACCGGTTAAAAGCGGTCATAAAAGTACGGAGACGAATTTTTTTTTGAAGTTCAATGTAATTTCAAAAGTTCAACGAACACAAACGATAATTCAATTTTGACATCTTCGAGATACCCTAAGCCCCCCAGCGGGAAATATCAACAATTTATGATAATTACAATTATTTTTATCCTTGCCGATAATATTTCAAAGCTATCAAATGTTCTGCTATGAGTTAAACCTTTAACTGTTCTCATATAACTGATATCCGTTAACCCATTAAGCACCAATGTTTGTCCATTTCGTACTGCTCAAATTTTATTGATTAATTTATGAATTACCGCAGTCTAATTATTCATACGGCTTGCTTCGGAGTTTATTTTTTATGGTTATTTTTTTGTGTTTTTCATTTTGAATGCTACAAAAAAAATTTTTTGTCCTATAGAAAAAATTTGTTACTTAAATTCCCTACCCTTATGCCGATGTGGCTATAAAAAAAACACAAGGAAAAACAAAAAATTGAAAGTTACTTCGTAAAAAATTTAATATTTTCGCTTATACTGAGCTTTCAAGTAATCAAGTAAGTACGCAAGGTTGCATCCTAATTTTTGACTTATTTAACTTTTTTGCGCAAAGTAAAAGCGGAGCTAGGCTAATTGAAATTCATTTTTCACAAAAGGAAATGGGCACCGACAATTGTCTCTCTCTCTCTCTCTCTCTCTTCTTTGTGAGGTTTTTGCTAATTTACTTGCTTTCCTTTCATATGCAAATATTTACTTCAAATCTGAATATGGGTCATTAATGGGATAAGTGATAAGAGCCCTATTGAATTTAAAAAGTTTTTCAGACATTTTAACATAAAACTTCCCACAAAAGGTCCTAAAATTTCATTTTAAGTTTTCTGAAAGTTTCGATTTTCTTACAAGAGTTCCTCATAAAAATTAATTTTTTGTCGTTGAACATCATTCATTAAGTTATTAAGTCGAAAAGCAGGCCGACAAAGGGTTAAATATTTTCCTTTAAAATTTAAAAAGCTTCACATGAAGGGGAAAATCCCTCTTATTGTCAAAACTTATTCGCTTTTAAGTTCTTAGAACAATTATTTTTGTAATGAGAAGGAAAAAATGAAAATCCCGGTTAATTGAACAAGAAAAAAAAACTAAGAAATTTTTTTGTATTAAAAGAAACTTCAATAAATAAAATTCGACCATTCCTTTTTTTTAATTTAAAAAATGAAAATCCCGGTTAATTGAACAAGAAAAAAAAGCTAAGACATTTTTTTTATTAAAAGGTCCTAAAATTCCATTTTAAGTTTTCTGAAATTTCGATTTTCTTACAAGAGTTCCTTTAAAAAATTAATTTTTTGTCGTAGAACATCATTCATTAAGTTATTAAGCCAAAATGCAAGCCGACAAAGGGTTAAATATTTTCCTTTAAAATTTAAAAAGCTCCACATAAAGGTTCTAGTGAAATATTCGCTCTTTAAGTTGCTTAAAACTTATTCGCTTTTATAAGAAAAATAAAATCTTAATGACAAGAAAAACAAGAATTTATTTTTAACTTCAATAAGAAATCGGATTTTTAATTTAAAATGAAAATCCCGGTTAATTGAACAAGAAAAAAAGACAAGAAATTTTTTTTGTATTAAAAGAAACTTCAATAAATAAAATTCCAGCATTCCTTTTTTTAATTTAATTTTTTTAAACATGACTCAATAAAGCGGGAATTATTGAAATTTTAGAACTAAATAGAATATTTACGTTAACAAAAAAACATGCTTAATTTCAGCTTTTTCAAGATAATTTCATGAAATACGAGAACATCAGTATCGCATGCAATTTAAATGGAAGCCAACAGTCGAGAAAAGAGATGCAGACGCTCATTCGAGCCATGCTCGTGGATAACATTTCATTTGGGGCGATTCACTGCGATTCGAAGAAACTCGCAGCGATTTGTATCAACAAAATTTTGGTGAGTCTGATGTGATGCCTGAATCACTTTCTTCAATATCGCAAGAATTCCTAAAAAAAAAAAAAAAATAATAATCAACACATGCAAACATATAAAGCCAGTTACAATGAAAGGCGCAGGTCATTGAAATTGATTTCATGTGTTTGCATGTGTTGGATATTTGCACGAACTGGTTGCAACCAGGCATGATGATTGGTAGAATTCTCAAAAAACGAAGAATCTGTTTAATATGTAGTCTCGAACTTGCAGTGCCCCGCTGCCGTCTCCTACTTGGCTTCTGTCTTCGAACATTTCAGTTCGCCTGGTATGATATGCGTTGGTGCATTGCTGGAGCGCATGGAAACGACTTTTGATCTCTTCAAAGAATGGAATATCGATTGTGCGATGGAAATCGTTTTCCTCTCAACATGTCAAGAATTTGGTGGGCGTGGCCTGGCGACATTATTATCAAAACATTCCGTTGAATTTGCACGCCGAATGTTGAACGGAACATTCGAAGAAATTGAGAAATTACCGAAAAACATTCGTGATTTGAAACCCCAGGCAATTTGCTCGGTACTCACTTCAAAATTCTCACAAAGAGTCGCTGAGAAAATCGGTCTGAAGACACTCTTTCAATTGCCATACACAGAGTTTAGCTATGAAGGCAGAAATTTTACGGAACTAATTGACCCCATACACGTTTATTGCAAATACGCAGCGATGAAGCTGTAAAAATAAAATATCCCTCATTATTTATGCTCTCTCGTTCATCATATTAATGCAAAAAATAATAAAGTTTAATTTTTTGTTTAATTACTTTATGCTTTGATTAATCGGAACAAACGTAACAAGGACACAAAATGCAACTATGTGCAATATCTACCCTGTGGTAATTATGAACTCCATGTCCGTTTTGGCAGATGGTAAATTTTGGATGAGACACCCGGCTGAGGAAATACCAATTAACTCTTAGGTAAGAGAGTGGTGAAAATTTTTCCTGGTCAATGTTAGTTTCGAGGGGGGCCCCTGGAAAGGAAAGCTCCAAAACCCCCTATTTTCTCTCGACGGGCCTGGTTCTCGTTCTTTGGCAGAGCATAGGGCAAATATATGGCCGTTTCTGGGATTAGGTATTGAGTAGTTTAACCGATATGGGGTACCGGCCAAACGCGAAACGCTCCATATCGCAGCCCGGCTAAAGTGTCACAACTCAAAATTTGTGAATTTCGAATTATGCAATGAATCTTGTTCATAAGTCATCTGTCTAAAAGGCCGAAAAAAAGCTGTCACGTCTTTTTTGATTGACACTGCGACGAATTTGGTTTTTCGCGTTTTCTGAATAATTACAAATTTTGAGTTGTGTCTCTTTCGTTGCCGAATCTTATGAAATCCTGCTATACAGATACAAATGTAGCTTAAGCCATTTACTCCCAGCCTGGAGACCAGACGCTAAGGAAAAATGGATCGCTGTTATCTTCATCATTTCTCTTCGACTTTAACAGCTTGGAGATTGTGGCACAAGCTTCGCTAATGATGACATTGCTCTCGGGATCATGATGCTTACTCAGCCTCACTTGAAACCACAAGAAAAGGACTAAATAAGTAGCCCAAAAATATACTCCCTACATAAAAGGGATATTTATCGAAAGAAAGCGACGAGGAGTAGGCATTTTGAAAAAGCACTTTTTAATCAAAACATAAAATGGATATGGCTCGCTCTACGAAAAAGAAGCCCAAAGAAAATTTCCCTAGATGTCTACCATATGTCGCAAAATAGTGATTTTGACGTTCGAATTGGTTGTACAACTTAGTGCAGTGTTGTGGGCACCCTTTTCATTTGACACTAAAGTCCTTGGCTACACGCTTTGACATATCAGCACGGCTGCCATTTCCAAAAATATAAAAGTGCCAAGACAATTCAAAAAAAGAGCCAATTTGACCAAAAAGGAGCCAAAATATTATTTATATACAAAACAACAGTTTTATTTAAAAATTGATTCAGAACAAGTTTTTTCATTCAGTCCGCCCATTGATTCCATTGTTAGCGACTTCGACAACTTTTGCTGGCACCGAAATTCTATTGGCTTTCAATCTGTTATTCAGTAATTGTACTAGTGGCGTAAGAAAGCCAAAAAAGAGCTAAATACAACAAAAAAAGAGCCACAGTGCCAAGTGAAAAATAAAATGCCAGTTTTGGCACTAAAACACCAACTGTGGCAGCCCTGCGTATCAGTGCTATTGTTTTTGTACAACAGCTTATATTGTTTTGAAAATAAAGGCGGCAATTGATAACCGATTTGAACAGGTGCTTTCGAAGTTGTCCGCAGAGCAGGTACTTAAAGGCTAGATTATAATTCTAATGGTATGTGTTTGGTGAGGCGATGAGAAACGCAACAATCTTCCATACAGCTAGTCGATTGAGGCCCAACACTACAAAGTGCATTCAGAAAAAGTTTAACCCTTGATCGCATTCGTACCATTATATGGTATCTGACAAAAAATACTTAAAATAAATTTTTAAAAATATATTAAATTAAATAATATAAAAAATAAATAGAATTAAAACAAAAAACATTGGTTATATGGTGACGAAAACTGATATACAATTATTTTTGAAGCCTTACTTCAACCATCTACTGCCAAAAAAAATTGTTTGGACACTATTTTAATATATTTATTTACATTAATTTTGAAGTTTTTTCTTAACGTATGAAAATATCAACCCTAAATGTTAGACCAAAAACTTCGACCTCTTATGCAAGAGGGAAAAAATTATATATAAAAGCGACAATTAGGCTGTAGCTTGACTTTAGACTAACAAAAACCAAGATGGAGCACATTTTTTTCTAGCAATATAGATATTTGATTGTTGATTGCTCCCAAAAAAAAAAATAAAATAAATTAAAATTCTAAAATAACATACCTCAAGTTCGCTATCTTTGTGGCAAATGCACGATATGTCGTTGTGGGGCTTGCGAAGGTAACGATTGCAGGTTGTACAGCTTAGTGTAGCGTGTGTGGGCAGCCTTTTCATTTCATGTGAAAGCCTTAGTTATATTACGTTTTGACATTTTTACTGTTATTGTTTTTGTACAACAGCTGATATTGTTTTGATAATAAAGGCGGCATTTGATAACCGAATTGAATAATAGATTTATTAACAAAAATCCAGTCAATTTGAAAGAAACACGAAAGCAATGTTTTTAAAAACGTTCACGAGAAGCCTTGCGAAGCAAATACCGCGAAATTTAAAAGGAAAAAGCAAAAGTTCCCAAGAATGGCTAACGAGACAATTGGCAGATCCTTATGTGGAAAAGGCCCATATGCTGAACTATCGTTGCCGGAGTGCTTTTAAGCTATTGGAAATGGATGAGAAGTACAAAATCCTCAAGCCAGGAGATGTCGTTGTAGATTGCGGAGCTGCACCTGGAAGTTGGAGCCAAGTTGCTATTGAGAAGACGAATTCGAAAGGAAGTTTGGAAGAAGAGCCAAAAGGTGCAGTGTTTAGTGTTGATTTGCTGCATTTCCATGAACTAGAGGTGAGTTTGAATTGAACAATCTAAAGAATGGATTGTTTTTACAACTTCTTTCCTTTTAACAGGGTGCGTCCATATTTGGGGGAATGGATTTTACAAAACCCGAAACACAAGAAAGATTAATGAAAGCTTTGAACGGTCGTTCAGTCAATTGTGTACTGTCGGATATGGCTCCGAACGCCACTGGAATACGTATGCTCGATCAGGAGAATATTGTTAATTTATGCTACTCGGTACTACGATTCTCCCTCAATATATCAGCCGAAGGCAGTAATCTAGTCATGAAAGTTTGGGACAATGGAGACACCGGAAAATTGGAAAATGACGTTAAGCGCTTCTATGAGAAAGTGAAACGAGTTAAACCGAAATCAAGTCGTTCCGATTCTGCGGAATTATTTCTACTAGCAAGAGGATTTAAGGGCAAAGAAACAACTAAGAGCTGATAAGACTTTATTTAAGTAGGAGGAAAATAAATCGATTCTAACACCAACATTCTCTAATATTAAATCTTTACAGAGACAAAGCTTTTGTGACCTTACTTTCTTTTTCGGTTAAAGCAAATTGGAAACTTATGCAACCTTTTTATAGTGAGTCAAATGATCAATTAGATTGAACATCCATTTCGGTTGATCGGCTGGTGCCATATGTCCAGCATTGCGAACCATAATCTCAATGAGATGTCCAGCGTGCTTCGCATATCCAGCCACTTCGCCATCAACTCGCCATATCATACGCTGTGCGGTTTTATATTGATCTGCAGCAGCGAATTTCAAATGTTGCAAATAATTTCGCGTCAACGGATAAGCTACAATAATATCCAATTGCCCGTTATAGATGCAAACGATGTAGTTGTCCAACAGCTCAGCTATCCACGGCGCAACTGTATCCATGACATCTTTTTTTAGATGTAATTCAACTTGATTCACTTCATCCGTATCGTGGAACGTTTTATTTCCCACATGAATAGCACGACGAGTCACCGAGGATTGTAGGAATTTAGCCATCGCCTCACCCGCACCATCGTCTTTTGTTCTCAAATAATTAAAGTAGAATTCAAAGCCGGTTAGATTACGAAATATCGATCCATTCGTTTGGTCACCATTGATTAGACTATCAAATGTATCAAAAGCGCAGGTCATATTATGACGTTCAATACATTTCACGCCTTCATCTTCGGCGCGATAAAATTCGTCACGGCCATGTTCATCAATTAAACCTAACTGATACAAATAGTCACTATATTTTAACTGATGTATGGGATCTGAGAAGCCGTTTCCGATTGCAATTCCCTTCAAAGGAATATGCACACGTGTATCAACTGAATTTTGAACCCTATGTATATGATAGGCCAGCGCTGGTACATATTTTCCAGCGTACGATTCACCGCTTATCCAAAATTGATTTGTCGGATTCCAGTCGAACAATTCATATAGTTGCATAACAGCTTCATGCAAATTACGTCCAACATCACGTTCATTGCGAGCATAGCCAGCATCCTTTTCCGTAAAACTGAATCCAGTGCCCACTGGATTGTCAATATAGATAAGATTATGAGTGCGACTCCAAGTATAGTTGCGTTTTCGCAAATGACCATTCGGATCGATTTCAAACGGTCCATTCTCTGTAAACAATCCATATAATGATGATGCGCCTGGCCCTCCTTGCAACCATAATAGGACAGGGGCATACGCTTGATTTTCCTCTGCTGGGAAATACCAAAAGAACATGTTCGAATTGTAATTCTTCGCAACGGTCAAATAACCAGAATAACTCTCAACTCCACGAAATTGCGATCCATTAACTCGCGCTTTATTCCTTATTTCGGATTTTTTCATTTTCGGATCTTCAATTAAGGGTGTAAGAAAAAGCGGCTCTCCAGGATCGTCATTATCATTGTATAGTTTATAGCGCGGATAAGGATTAATAAAACTGCGCTTCGGCCTTTGTTCTTTTGCTTTTGCATTTGATAAGCAAAATATGCAAATCAATGCGAAAATAGCAACAACAACAACAATTGCGATTTTCATTGTTTTCCAATTTCAGTTTATTGCTGTTTTTTGTGTACAAAAACGAACAGTTTAATGGGATTTTTTTGAAACTTGTATTTGCATACTTACATATTATTTTCTGCTTACGAAGATCGCAGCAATTATGTAAAATAAAATCTATTTTGAAAATCGAATGTGAATGAGCTCTCTGCCGGCGTTTTCAAATTCCGATTGGAAATTGCCGATGTACTGCAAGTGGTGCTGCCACTCTTAATACTGTCATTGGGGTATTTTTATATTGCTGCTGTTAAGTTGGTGTCACTTCATATGTGACGACATAACTGAAAAACATTTGTGTTTTGCATGGAATTGATAAAAATTGTTTACCACACAAATTATGTTAGCCTACATTGTTAATATATTTTTTTTTTTGAAGAAATTTAATGGCTCTTGGCATTAATGGCATTAAAACTTATTGAAAATAGCGGTCAAAATTTTGGTACGATTTAATAATGAAAATTTTTTGATTTATGTTTGTTTATTTTTCGACCTTTCTCTAAATCTTAAATGATTTTTTGAATTTATTCCAGCTTTTTGTTAATTTTCTTTACTAAACTGCGAACTGATGGAAAAGAAGATTGCGCACAACGTTTTTCAAATTTATTCGTTCTTGCAGCTTCGTCATAAATAAACAGCTGTTTGAAATTTTAAATTTAAATAGGGTCGCGCTATGCTTTTTAAATTTTCATGCAAGTGAAAATAGTTTGACGTAACGAAGAGTTGATACGTAGCATTTTTTTGATGAAGTGTTTATGGGGTACAGTAGTTTCGCTATATTTATTTATTATTCATTTATTAGTTCATAGGCACAATATAAAATATTATGACTATTAGGGGGCACTGCACTAGCCAGCGGCCTTCGGCATGTTTCGCTATATAAGAAACTCGTATATATGAAAAACCCGCATTTAGGAAAGTATTCTCAGGGCACCAAGTCCATATATATTAAACTCTGTACAAAAATGTTTGTATATAAGAAACTTATATATAAGAAAACCCCGCCTGTAAGAAACTGTTTACCAAAACCAAAAACTCTTTTTGTATGGAAAAAATTTTTATATAAGAAACCTACTTTTTTTTATCAAAAATTTAAAACCCCTATTTTCAAATATCGGTAGTTTGTATAAGAAAAAATTTTCGTATAAACGGTTTTTTTTTTATAAGGAAGAATTTTCTTATAAACGGGTTCTTATATAAGAAAAAATCGGATATAAGAATGAAATTTCTAGGCAAAATCGACTTTCTTATATAGCGAAACTACTGTATTTTGTAAAATTATTCTTTGGCCCTGCCTCTCTGTCTTTGGTTCTTGGGCAATTAAAAATTCTTAAAAAATTCCACTTTTTCTAACTTTAATTATCTATAGTTCAAAAACGAAGAAAAAAATGTGTTTTAGCGCTATCACAAGGAAAAATTCCAAAAATTGTAAAGTAGTGTAATAGCCCCTAAAAACTTCGAAATCAATAAGGGTTCTCATCTAATAGTGAAAACCTGATATACTTTTACCCTCATATATCAACTGTCAAATTTTGTATGAAAGTAAGTTTCTGCGTTTTGCACTACGATATGGTAGCGCAAAACGTATATATAAAGCGTATAAACTCGTTTAGTATAAAATCAGCTGTTTTAACTTCACTTGCGCTAAAAATTTTTCGAAGGTGCGTTCATGCAACTTGCCGGATAAATTTATTCAAATGTCAGTTTTGCATGTTTTGCACTATTACATGAGAACCCTTAATATGATTTCAATATAAATTTCAGCTATTTCGAATTTTTTTATATGGCGATTCGATTTCTAGAGCAGACCTGCACAGTTTTTACCCGCGGGTAAAAGATCTTACTCGTATAGTCTGTATGAACGAAAGCTTTCGTTTAGCAGCGACGCGTGTGGCGATTTCAGTCTATCTGAATTCTGAATTTTTTTATCAATTCATGCACAAAAATAACAAAGCTTTTTGTTTGCTTGTATATGTAGCTCTGCCGACTGTGTTCAGGTCTGTTCTAGAGCATGCCCGAATGTAACACGTAAAATCCCATTTATCCATTCACATCTGACCTTCCGTCATTGAAATTGTGACGTCACGCAAACAGTTGAATCGCATGGCGAAATTAAAAGTCTGGCAGCTCGATCTTTTGGTACAATGGCGACAATCTGATTCGAAGAGCAATTCGTGTTTACATCTTCGTGTCAAAGTGCGTAAAAAAAAATGTGTTAAGTGTCGAAATTCCGCAAGGAAATTGTGCAAAAAGAAAATCCCAAACTAAATTCTATAAAAATAATGTACATGAAATTAAAAAAAATAGTGTGAAAACATTGCAAGAAAATGGCAAAAAGACGATCTGCATATAGATTAACGCCAAATAAGGTCGCAATGATCTTATTGAAATTACTTTGTTTCTCATTGTCAATTGATATTGCATCAGCATCTGGAAAATACGAAATAAATGCAAAAGAACATGAGATACAAAACAATCGCGTCGGCATTAATGAAAAAAATGCTGATAATGTTGTCCCAACACCCAAAAGCCCAACACCTGTAGCTCAAAATAGCCAAAAAGATGTAAGTTGTTCTTTCCATTTATCATTGAATAATATCATTGAAATCATTGAACCGAAACCGGAATCGCTAGGCCACCGCTTGTACCGACTTGGCGCGGGACGATGAGACATTAATGGTATTCTCAACATTGGGGGGCGGACTTACAGCCGTCGATCCGATAACGAGCGAAATACGTTGGACAATCGATGATGGTAATTTAAAAATAATCTCTTTTTTTATACATTCATTTATTTATGCTTTGATAATTATCCCTTTCCTTCGAAACATGCTGCTTTTGAATTATTTCGTAGATAAAAAAAGAATTAAAGAACCCAACCAGCATATTGACTCTTTTGAGCACACACACACACACACATTTATACATGCATCTTGCCATATTGCGTGTGATATTTCCTACAAAAATATTTAAACAAATGTTTTCTTTATTTACTTCATATTGAAATTTTCTTGATCAACCCGATGGAAGAAGCAAATGTACTTGAATCAAAAGAACGTACATTTTTTTAATTGACTTTTTTTTACAATTGCTTCAATTAAATTTGCATATATTTTTCGTTAAAAAGTTTTATTCATTTTGCTTTTGTCACGCATAAAAAATAATTAAAAAATAAAATTTTTCCCCCTTGATAAGGAATTCCGATGGTATACATAGTTAAGACAAAGGTTACCAGCTTTCCAGGACTTTAATCTATCTTCAATTTCGATAAAGAACATTGAGGTTCGGTTGTGGCGAAAGCACATGTTTTGTTTTTATGCTGACATTGAAAGATTCCCACCGAAAGAAAGTAGTTGGAAACCGTTCAGAACTGGTTTTTCTTACGAATTCCTTTTTGTGCTCGAGGTCAGAGACCTTTTGTTTAGCACTTTTGCGGGCAAAATAAAAATTTCTGTGGTTTGCTTTCTTTCAAGCCAAATAGGAAGAAGGTAGAAATGGTTGATATGTGTGGGGCTAATTCATATATATTATATTGCCTGTTTGATCGGTCTGCATGGACGATATTCTAATTTCCTACTAATGTTCTGGTCTCAAGTCACTCATCATTAGATTCTTCGAAATTTTGGGTTGACTAGCTAGTTTAAAATACTCCAATAATGGACTCAAAATACGGCCTATTGGATAAATTGAAGGAGGATACAGTCAAACGTCCATAACTCGTAACTTCTACAACTCAAATTTTCTATAAATCGAACTGAATCGAGTAGCAATAGCGGATATTTTATATACGATTTCGTTTCCCTAACTCAGTCTCTATTTTCAATTTTTGTTTGAAATTTTTCAATTTTTGATTTGGATTTTGTTTTGCTTGGTTTTGTAAACTTTCGTTTTGTAGTTATGGAATTGTTGGGTGCAACATTCCTTTGCTTATAACTTCTGTTGCCACAATTGGAGGACGTTGTGACCAACCCTTTCAAGTTAAAGATACGGAACCGTCCAACTGGAGGACGTTGTGACCAACCCTTTCAAGTTAAAGATACGGAACCGTCCAACTCAGTCTCTATAACTCGAACTATTACCTTGGATAATGGTGGTTCGAGCTATGGAAGCTTGACTGTATTTCAAGTTTTATGGATAGAAAGATAGAATGGATGGATAGAAAAAACTTTTAAGGGAAGACTCCGAATGCCGAGCGGCCAAAGTGCTACCTACAGAAGCGATGAACCGTAACACATTTCGTAGGCCGTAGGCGTTAACCCTCTAATGCCACAATTTTTTTTTTTCAATGAAAAGTTCAGATATGACTAATTTTGGGAGAAAAAACACGAATCTGAAATTATTATTATAAGTTTTTTTTTTTTGGTAATTTGTTCGGAGTCAGGAATTAGAGGGTTAAGGCATACGACCTCATATACCATCCTAGTATACTTTTGTTCGAGCGTGGCCATTTTGTATAGTGAACGCCTACCATCACCACATAAAGTAAGCTATTGGTATGGAGTTCGCTTACAATCTCGTATACTTTGTAAGCTATTGGTAGGAGTTCGCTTACAATCTCGTATACTTTGTAAGCTATTGCTAAGGTAGTTTGCCTACAATCTTGTATACTTTGTTGCTATTAATATTCAGGTCGCTTACAGTCTCGTATACTTTGTAAGCTATTGGTAGATAGTTCGCTTACAGTCTCGTATACTTTGTAAGCTATTGCTAAGGTAGTTTGTCTACAATCTTGTATACTTTGTTGCTATTAATATTGAGGTCACTTACAGTCTCGTATACTTTGTAAGCTTTGGTAGGGCATGTTGCGCTTACAATTTCGTATACTTTGTAAGCTATTCTTATGGGTTTTACAATCTGTATACTTTGTGCTATTAAGATAGGTCACTTACAGTCTGTATATTTTATAGCTATGTACGTTAGTCTTGGATTTCAATGACAAGATACATAAGAATTTTATCGAAAACATTTTCCAAAGAAGGTAATGTGAGAAAATTTGAAAGGAATTTTAAGTAAATATTTATGTTATTGTCTTGAAGCTCAAAGTTTCCTAGCTGGTCACTCTAGCTAAGAATTACTCAATAGTGACAACGTGCTTTAGATATGATTGTTTATTTAATTTCTTTTTTTTTCTTTCTTGTACCGAGAAAGCTTTATTATTTGGGTTTAAAGTTTTATAAGCAGACAGGAAAAATACCAAAAAAAAAAAAAAAAAAACAATAAAATAAAAAAAAAAGAAATAGGAAGCCTTATCGCTTATTCTAATAATTTTATGAAGCTTTTTTTTATTTATTTTAAATCTTTTGCGTACGAATTCCGTCACTGTTTGTTTAAAAAAAAAAAATACCAAGACGTCTTTGGCCAAAAATGCTTAGAGTTAAATTTTAATTACTTAATATTTAACGCTTCACGCTGTATAGCGATTTCGGTTATTCAATTATTGAATAATGCTATGCAATTGAATTCACCCTTAAAAGGGGCAGAACTAATGATTCGCTTTGAAATCTAAATAAAAAAAAAACAAGTAAGGGTGTTATAGTCAATACAATAAAATAACCGACACAGAAACACATTTTTAAATAATTTGTAAAAAAAAAACGCCCAAAAAACGTGACCATTAAGAAAGAATATTCTATAGATTTTAAAGGCCGCCAGAGCTTCATATACCGACTATTCTTTATGACAAACCGCCCTTAGTCAAATATCTTGAAAACCCACTTTTCACGAGCATTTTTGATTTTCGAACAGACCCTAGTACTGGAGGTACCCTTAAATAATGGACCGATCAAGAATTTTTGAGGATGTTTATGGTAAAAAGGAAGCATAGTGCCAATTTGTTCAAGTCATTTGAGTTTCGTGTAGAACATTTCGAAACCCTTCTGCCACGCCCACTTTTCAAATTTTTGGAAATCACATTACTTGCCTTTATATATGTTCAAATATCAAATTTCATCAAAATATCTTGAAAACCTCCGATTTTAGAGCAGTTTTTGTGATTTTCATAACAGACCCTAGTACTGGAGGTAACCCTAAAAATGGTCCGATCGGGTCCATTCTCGAACTTGTTCTTATTCACGTTCCCGTGAGCACGCATACCAAATTTCGGTAAGATATCTCAACTCCTTCGATGAGAAAACTGGATGCAGACAGACGGACGGACATGTCTAAATCGAATCTCCTGGTGACGCTGATCCTTTTTATATATATTTTGTATGGTCTATCTCGACTGGTTCTGGGTGTTCCACACAACCGCACAAACGCAATATACCCTCGACACAGAATGTGTCGGGTATAAAAATAGAAAAAAAACCCGAACGGGAAGAGGCCGAGATATTTTCTACTTCCAAATGTATTTCTTATCACTAAAGGCGCAACAGGTTTTCCAAGTTAAACAATGTTGTGTTATGAAAGATAATTGGAACCTTGTTTTTGAATTATAATTTTTTTTCTTTCTTAAATTGTTTTTTCTCCCTGAGAGTGACAGCAATCGATTTTAATGTGATTTTATTCCTTCTTTTTTTATTTTATTTTATTTGATTTGAATCGAATAATGTGTGAAGCACATGGCCGACCATAAATTGAAATTCATTTTCAAGAAAGAAACATATGTCTTAGAGCACAAAAACTCCCATGATTGGCATCTTCATGCGTACCTAACTAATTAACTAACACTAGTTTACAAAACATTAAATATCTCGGGAGATCTCAAAGCCTCTGAATAAGAAAAAAATATTTAAAAAAATCTTTATCAAAGCGTTTTTTGTTATCAGTTTGATTTTAAATATTCCGGGGAATTTTTCCTTGCGGGTTTTCCCCATTCTAAGCACCCTGGTGAGGTAATATGCAGGGAGCAGGAATTTCGAACATTTTTAAGCAATGGCCATCCCTTATATTTTTAATTGACGCTATAGTTACCCCCTTTTTCCGGGGAGCAAAAATTTTGGGCGAAAAAATCCCGGGGAATATTGATTTAGAATAGGGCTGTATATGAATTAATTTTTGAAAAAAAAACCTCAGATCAGGCACGGGTGATCATACCATGGGGCTCCTGAGACCCGCTGTACCAAGTTAAGAAGGTCATTTGGTCAACCCTTCGTGATCGTAAAGCCACTACGAGTTCGATTCTATACCCAATCTTCAAAACTGTTTAACTGTTGTCTAGGGTCCGCGGGTTTTCCAAGCCCGAAAAACAATTCATATACTAATTTGAACTGTTGTCTAGGTTTCCTGCGGGAATATTCCATGTATGCTTCCGATAAAAATATAAAATATTAAAGCATATGACTAAACTCACGATCTTGCATCAATGCTCCAACCCTGACTACAAAAACTCATAAGACAAACTTACACATGTTCTTGCCACTTCATGTCGTGAAAAACGCCATGAAATGCTTGCCAGTCTTAGAAATGTGTCCCATTATATAAACAAATGAAATTACATTTGCGTCATGCTTAACCCTGTACTGCCATGCGTATGCAAACCTTCTACACCTCCTTGCCACTTCATGTCGTGAAAAAGCCCAGAAATCTTGCCAGTCTTATGTGTCCCATTTTATAAACCAAATGAGAATTATAGGCGTCATGCTTAACCGCTTATGCCATGCGTATGCAAACCTTCTAAACCTCCTTGCCACTTCATGTCGTGAAAAAGGCCCAGAAATTTTGCGGGTCTTATGTGTCCCATTTTATAAACCAAATGAGAATTATAGGCGTCATGCTTAACCGCTTATGCCTATGCGACTACTGCATCAACAAACTTCCTGAATATCCTTGCCCACTTTCATAATGTTTTCGTTGAAAATAGGCTATACCAAGAAAAATGCTATTGCGAGTCTTATGTGTCCCATTAATTATAATTTTTTACCAAATGAGAAAAATTAGTAGAGTCTCATGCATTAACCAGCTTATTCTACTATGCGGTATGCAAACCTTCTAAACCTCCTTCGCCACTTCATATCGTGAAAAATGACGCCGAAATTTTGCGATACTGTAATGTGCCGAATTTTATAAACCAAATGAGCTAATTATGGCGTCATGCAAAGGAAGCCATTTTGCCATAAGAATTAAAAAAATTCTAAACCTCCTTGCCGTTCATGATCGTCGAAAATCCATTAAAGAAAAGTGTATTGAAATCCCCAGATAAAAAAAAAAAAAAATGCTGTAAACTAGTGTAATATGACATATTAATGTCTGACCCTCGATGAAGGAGAAAGCAATTTAAAAAAAACCTATAATTAAATATCAAAATAATTATTTGAAATCGCACCTTTTCCTTTCGCAGAACCTCCCATTTTCGCTGAACAGCAACAGCACGAACAGGTGCCACAATACTTGCCCGACCCACGTGACGGAAGCATTTATCAATTGGGCGATATGGGTAGTTTGAAGAAACTACCCTATACGATACCGCAACTGGTCGCTAGTGCACCATGCCGCAGCTCCGATGGTATACTATATTCGGGTAAGAAAAGCGATACGTGGTTCATAGTCGATCCGAAAACGGGTCGACGTGAAAAAGTGATGGGCTTCGGCGGACCAATGGATTCGACAATTGATGGCGAGAAAATCGGTTGGGCGACATCGCGTGCGATCTATTTGGGTCGGACACAGTACACCGTCATGATGTACGATAGTCTATCGAAGGATAAAAATATTAAACCATGGAATATAACTTTTTACGATTATAATGCTGTGTCAATGACACCGGATATATCGAAGGAATATGGTAAGTGTTTTTTGTTGATAGCTCACGAAGTTCCTCATTTGTATTTCGCTCGTTCTTTTTTTTTCTCTCTCTTCTTTTGTTAATTTCTCAACGAAAATGTAGAGTACATACATTTGACGACGACTTCGAATGGTAATATCGTGACATTGGATCGTTCGAATGGAAAATTTTTATGGAAACGTGACTTGACAAGTCCAGTTGTTGCTGCATTCTTACTTGGACCGGAGGGTCTATTGAGTATACCTTTTACAACGGTATCCGATGAGGCATTCAATGCGATACTAGAAGAATCGAAAGGGGGAAATGTTAATACCGTAAAGCTTTTGTAAGTAGAAATTTCCTTTTAAGATAGTTCATAAGACCCACAATTAGATAGATTGGCTAGAAAACTTTTTCGGAGTGATCATATTTATGAGTCCGAAATGAGTCAGAAAATTTTACTGCAGAATATGAGACTTAAATTTATCCGTACGAAACGAGTCCGAAATGACTCCGAAATTTTTACAGAATTTAGGTACATAAAAGTTAGTCCGAAATGACTCCGAAATTTTTACAGAATTTAGGTACATAAAAGTTACTCCGAAATGACTCCGAAATTTTTACAGAATTTAGGTAATACATAAAACTCAGTCCGAAATGACTCCGAAACTTTTACAGAATTTAGGCACATAAAAGTTACTCCGAAATGACTCCGAAATTTTTACAGAATTTAGGTCAATACATAAAATCTCCGAAATGATCCGAAATTTACAAAATTGTAGTACAAAAAGTTACTCCGAAATGACTCCGAAATTTTTACAGAATAGGCTCATAAAAATTAGTCCGAAAATGACTCCAAATATTTTTTACAAATATGAGCTCATAAAAATTAGTCCCCGAAAAATGAGTCCGAATATTTTTACAGAATGTATGCTCATAAAAATTAGTCCGAAATGACTCCGAAATTTTTACAGAACGTAGGCTCATAAAAGTTAGTCCGAAATGACTCCGAAATTTTTACAGGATTTAGGTACATAAAAGTTACTCTGAAATGACTCCGAAATTGTTACCGAACGTAGGCTCATAAAAATTAGTCCGATATAAGCTTGACTCCGAAATGAGTCCGATATATTCACAAAATATAAGGCTCAAACACTTGAGTCCGAAATAAGTCCGAATTTTTTACAGAATATATGCTCATAAAAATCAGTCCGAAATGACTCCGAAATTTTTACAGAACGTAGGCTCAAAAAAGTTACTCCGATGTAAGCTTGACTCCGAAATGATTCCGATATATTCACAAAATATGAGGTTCAAACACTTGAGTCCGAAAAAAGTCCGAATTTTTTACAGAATACATGCTCATAAAAATCAGTCCGAAATGACTCCGAAATTTTTACAGAACGTAGGCTCATAAAAATTAGTCCGATATAAGCTTGACTCCGAAAGGAGTCCGATATATTCACAAAATATGAGGCTCAAACACTTGAAACTTGACTCCGAAATTTTATAGAAATTTTATCAGAAACTCGACGCCTTAATATAGAGCTGGAGAAACAATCGATGACACTATCGATCCTATCGTTGGTTTCAAACTATCGAAAACATTTGAAGACTATCGATAGAGTTTTGATTCATTGAAATTTACTTTAGTTTAGAAATGTGGTGCTGGCGGTAGCAGAGAAGGATTTTTTTTAAATGGATAGTCTCCTAAAAATTTACGTATTTGGAATAGGACGATGCATAAATTTCGGTGTCAAAAAACCAATTTTCCCCATGTCACGTAGTGTGAGTGAAAAAAAAACTCACGATCTTGCAATGCTCCAGCCCTAACGACAAAAACTCACAAGTAAGACAAACTTACACATTTTCTTGCTACTTCATGTCGTGAAAATCGCCCAGAAATTTTGCGAGTCTTATGTGTCCCATTTTATAAACCAAATGAGAATTATAGGCGTCATGCTTAACTGCGTATGCCATGCCTATGCAAACCTATACACTTCTTGCCACTTCAAGTCGTTAGAAACGTACAGAAATTTTGCGACTCTTATGTGTCCCATTTTATAAACCAAATGAGAATTATAGGCTCATGCTAAACTCTAATTTGCAAGCCTATACACCTTTTGCCACTTCACATCGTAAAAACGTACAGATTTAATTTTTGACTAGGTTCTCCTCATTGTTTCTATGGAGTCTTAATTTGGCATTTAGGAACCTTTCTAATTTAAATTTGTTAAAATTTTACAACTATCCTATTTCATATTACTAATAAAAATCAATTTATTAACTTTTCAGATTATGATGGTAATTTAACTTATTGCTTCTATACATTTCAAATACTTCATTACATGCCTATCTTAATTAATATCGTCAAATCCTAATGTGGTAAATGATCGTATGGCTATATCGCATGCCATCACTTGTTGATAAAAATACTCCAAGCATATCGACAACACCTCCGATAAAACTAATCGATGGACCAGATACCGCAAGAGATGCAAATTTAAATACAATATATCTCAATGATGTAATACGAAAAAATGCTGGTATCATTCTGGGACACTATAATGTGCCAAACAATGAGCAAAATCTTCAATTATCACCGTCGCCTTCGAAAGGCGCTGATAATCATGATCTAGCGACAATACATAAATTCAATAAGGATATCGGTTCGAATGGTTTTAGTATATTACATGGAAGTGATCATAGTACCGCATCGCCACCATCGTCGCATGTTGCTGTTCAAACGGATGCGGTCATTGATGTAACATCGATGGAATCGAATAATGCCTTTAATAAAACGAAGAAAATCATAATCGCCAATGGTAATCGTATACAGCAATTTATCACTGAATGGTTTATGGATCATCCAAGTGGAAAAGTCCATCAAATACTGATTGTTCTCATATTGGCAATGGTCACCATGTTCTGGTACATGTGTGCGACAATGCGCGAATTGAAGTATCAAAGTGAAAATGGTTCGAAAACCTATTCGGGTGGCAGTAAGGACAGTAATAATAGCAATATCAGTGCACAGGATTCAATTGATTTGGGCGAAGGTCATGTACGTGTCGGAAAGATATCGTTTAACTCGAACGATGTGCTCGGCAAGGGTTGCGAAGGTACATTCGTCTTCAAGGGTACCTTTGAGGAACGATATGTTGCCGTAAAGCGTTTACTTCCCGAATGTTTTACGTTTGCCGATCGCGAAGTTGCTCTCCTGCGAGAAAGTGATGCACACGAGAATGTTGTGCGGTATTTCTGTACGGAACAGGATCGTCTATTTCGTTATATTGCTGTAGAACTCTGTGCCGCAACTTTGCAAGACTATACCGAGGGTGATTCGAGTTCGGAGTTGCGTAATCAAATCGATGTCTATGAAGTGTTGCGGCAATCTGTGAGCGGTCTGGCGCATTTACATTCACTTAATATTGGTAGGTGAATCGGTTTTTCTTCTTTTGAGAATCATTCGATTTTCGCTTAAATCCTTTTCTTTTTTTGTTTTAGTGCATCGCGACATAAAGCCACAAAATGTACTACTTTCATTGCCCGATGTGAAAGGAACTGTTCGGGTGATGATCTCCGATTTTGGTCTTTGTAAAAAGCTAAATTTCGGTAAAGCGAGTTTCTCGAGACGCTCGGGTGTAACTGGCACTGATGGTTGGATTGCACCGGAAATGATGCACGGTCAGCGTACGGTAATTGATTAATTCAAAAATTTTCATAGCACACATCCATAATACGAACACTTTCACACTGTCCTTGCAGACAACCTCAGTGGATATCTTCTCACTCGGTTGTGTCTATTACTATGTTTTGAGCGATGGGCAACATGCCTTCGGCGATGCACTGAAACGTCAAGCTAATATACTCTCGCATGAGTACTGTTTAGCGAAATTGGCAGTAGTCGATGGTGGTGGACCCAAAGGGCAGAATAGTAAGCATGTAAGTTGTCTTTTGTCTTTTTTGCCCCGCATCCTTTCATTAAGGGGGTCTTCTCATTGAAAACCCGTTTTTTGGACCCTTTTTAAAAAAATTCTTATTTGAAAACGCAAAGAATAATTGAAAACTTTTTTTATTTATTGTATTACAAATGGTTCAAAGTAAATAAAAAAATTTTTTTTGCCTCGATACGTGGGCTGTTCAAAAAGTAATGAGACTTCAAAGTTGGTGGTGAAAAAAAAGGTCACGATTCCGGGTCTCCGGAGCGTCCGAAATGGAAAAAAAAAACGGGGTTATAATCAGTATAGATGTAATTCTCGGGTGAACCTCAAGCTTAATTTTGTGATTTTTTTTTGACAAAATGGCGGCCATTCAAAAAAAAATTTCAATTTCGGGCTTTTTTTTTTGTAGTTTAGTGTAAAAAAAAAAATAGTAAAAAATTTTTTAAAATTATGGTCGAGGTTCACCCGAGAATGGTGACAATTCTGCGTCGATTCCACTTTGTTTCATGAAAATCGGTTCAGTTGAACTGGAGATATCATGGCCGCCAGTTCGAAAAACGTGGTTTCGAGATAAACGCGTTTAAAGTTTGAAGCAACGCAAAAATTACTCGTTTTAGCGCAGATCTTGCTCGACAAAGAAGGCTATATCCTCTAAACTATTTCGAATTTCAAAAAATCCTTTTAGGGGCATATTCACAACTACCCAAGCTATAAATAAATGCAAAAAAAAAAAAAAAAGTCGAAAAAAAAAGTTGCTCAATGAGAAGACCCCTTAATCATTTATCATTCTAGATATTAGCTGAACAACTGATCGCCGATATGATACATAAGGATCCATCAAAAAGGCCGCCAGCTCGTTATATTAGCAATCATCCACTCTTTTGGAATAATCAGAAAATTTTAGCATTTCTACAAGATGTCAGCGATCGTGTTGAGAAGTTGCAATTCCATGTGGAGCCATTGAAAACATTAGAGAAAAATGGTCGAATTGTTAGTGCGCGATGATTGGAATTTACATATGGATGCGCTCATAACGGAGGATTTACGTAAATATCGTGGCTATATGGGCGCCAGTGTACGCGATCTATTGCGTGCCCTTAGAAATAAGGTAAATGGAATGGCAAAAAAAAAAAATTTCAATCTTCATATAAAAAAAAAAAAAAAAATCATTATTCCAGAAACATCATTACCACGAATTGAGCAGTGAAGTTCAGAGCATACTTGGATGCATTCCGCATGAATTTACAAATTATTGGATTGATAAATTCCCACACCTTATATCGCATGTCTATCATGCGTTCAGTATTTGCTCAATGGAGTCAGCATTTAAACCCTACTATAACTCCGACTATCTATTCACACGTCCAAATTATTTCGATATGGATGATGCACTCTTTCCGATTTTAGTGCGCGATCCGAAACTTTTGCCCAAACAACAAGGCGGCTGTGGCGGCAGTCCGAAAAGGAATCAGCAAACGCCACACACACCCGAAAAGGGGAAAACACGCAAAGGCTTTTATGGTTTTCGTAAAAGTTCTACAGAAGGAGGAGGAGAGGAGGAGGAGGAGGAGGAGGAGGAGGCGGAGGAGACCTCAACATTGGTCTACAACGAAATGTAACCGCTGAGAATATCGATGAAGAGGAGGATCCGGATCCCACGTTAACGCGTGATATGTTTGCGAATTTTAAATTTCGACGTCATAATAACAAGTCGATAAATCGTGGCGCCAATGCTAATAATCAGAATAATAACAACAACAACAACAAATTCAATGCCACAAATCGTGAAAATAATAAAAATCATCCCCCGTGGATATTACCAACAATAACAAACGTTGGCAATGATAATGCTTAGGTTTAAGTTGAAAAGTTCACTTCATTGACTATTTTTTTTTTGACTTAGAATTTAATTTTAAAAAGCGCAGTGTTTTTTTGTTTTTGTTTTTTAATGATTTCCACACACATAACTACATATTTAGATCGTTTAATTTGAAAGTGATGAAAGTTCAACATTTAAATTTCAAAAAGTTCCTTTGAAAAATGCACTTACTCTACTTTCAAATTAATCGATCATGTATTGATTTTGTGTTGTAATTGAATTATTATATTTAAGTTGAATTCTGAATTTAATTAAGTATTTATAACATTGAAGAGTACACTCAGGAGTTTCCCCCGCCCCCTGTATTTCAATATATAGACGTCTCGATGCATGGCAAAATTTATGAAAGCAATCAAAAAGAATTCATAATTTTCATTTTATAGAAGTAAACACCCCCACAACTTCTGATTTAGGCACATTAATTTACATTCCCTGTTCATCCACAGTATTTCTGTTAAATTTTTCAGTCTTTACGACTCATCGAAAAATTTACTAAATTTTTTTTTTTAACTTATTTTGAAACTCTAAAATGACATAAAAAAAAACCTTAGATTTAAAGCTCGTAGGCATAGGCATACCAAGTCAAATGTAATTGTTTGCAATACGGAAGCTCTAAGATAAGTGGCAACCTCGTTTTTTTTTTTCATATATAAATATATCGCACACTAATCACTAAATCGGCACAACTCAAAATTTGACATTTCTCGGGCAAACAGTCTATAATTCTCGACGCCTGTAAAATCAATTTTTTTTTCTAAATTTATATTATTTTTAATTAACTGCAGAATCAAAAAATATAAATGTTCATTTTCCAAGTGTTCCTTTTCCTGCAGTAAAATGTTGGCGAACATGAAAAAATTGATTGAAAAAATTTTGAATTGTGCCGCTTTAGTGATTAGTATCCTTTAATTAAGTAAGCGTGCATTTCTCATGGGACTGAAAGTTATCCGAACATTCATATGTGTTTTATATAACCTGTTTTATACTAACCTTTTTTACACAACGTATGAAATTTGTACACTTTTAAAAGTTTTTGTCTGTTAATGCACGCACTTGTCTGTGATAATAGTTTATATTCAAATGAATTTAGTTTCTTAAGTGATAAAATATATGAATTAACATGAAATGATTGGACGAAAATGCTGAAATAAATTAATTTATACTATACAATTTATATACTTAAATATATAAATCAAAAGCAAAATGCTTCACTTTGGAACTGACGATTTTATTATAATCAATTGAAAATTACCTTTATCGTATCCCAAATCTCAAACGAAATTTACACAACATGCGATTACACATACACAAAATACTTCGTCTCGGACCTACACAAAATACTTCGTCTCGGACCTACACAAAATAATAATGTATGCGATGTTCAGGCGATTCTAAATATTCCCGGGAAGTTTTAATATAACGAATAAAAGATATATACATATATATTTATATATTGATGTGAAAATTAGAAGCCCTAATTCGATTTGACTGATACGATCTCAAACTACCCTTTCGATTTCTAAAAAAAAAATCTCGGCAAATATCTTTATAGAAATAAAAATACGAGTACATTGATTATAAAATTATTCTATTACTGCATTTTCTTCAACTTCCACTTCTTTCGTGCTAGTTTAATTTTATTAGAAAAATTTTTGTTAAATTTTAATTCATTGATGTCTAGAAAAAACAAAAAAAAAAAAAAAGTGTTATTGAGCCTTTGGGTTCTCAAATAAAAATATCGCACTGCTATTAAAATATTAGAAAATCTCGCAGTGAAATAATAAAAAAGCTTTAAGATGTATTCACATTTCCATTTTTGATGTTGGCAAACTTGATTTTGTTTCTTTTTTACGTGTAAATAATTTAATTCTTTTCTAAATTTAAATTTTATAATGCTTAAAACATTTGTTTCCATCGATGTGTCCAATTTATCTAAGTCTAATTTATTTAAGAAACACCTAGAATTTCCATTTGTGTTTGTTTAAGAGATGTTTTGCATGAAAATCAAATTGAAATAAAGCGAATTAAGTGGAAAACTCGATTCTTGATAATTTCTCATCAAAAATGTAGTAAAAATTGGTATCTAAAAATTAATTTCATTCTTAAAACACTCAGAATGACTAATTAAATCTCCTTTCAGTTTGATCAGAAGCCATTCGAGTCCATTAGGAGCCAAAAAGCGAATTTATACGTTTTTAACGATCTGGCAGACACGATCGATTAGAAGTTTCGCGCCGGTTTACTAGCGTCGTTCGTTTTAGTGAAATAATTTATAAAGTTTTAAGAACTTTCGGGACAATTAATGACTTTAAATGTTGAAAAAAGCTCTGCTAATATACATAACCGATCGTTACTTGATGTTTTTATGCCGGTAAGTCACCATTTAATGTAAATATATGTGTACAATTAATCGGGCCTATTACGGCAGTCGCCGTCGAAGCAAAAAAGTGCCGGTTTAAATAGGGATAGAAAACGCGTGACACACTAGAAGGAAACACATGAGAGTGACGGATATGGAATGTCTTTCGTCTCTCTCACTCTCATTCCAGGGTCTCCTCCTAATCTAAACACGGACAAATAGACGAAGCGACAGATTCATATTACAGTAGTCGCCGTCGATGCAATATTGTCGTCGTCGTCACTAAATATCTATTGCCGCGAGAGTCGCTTCTTGTCGTTTGCTGTCGCTATTTATTTTGATGACGACTAGCAGGCGAGCAGAGCGATAAAAGTAAAAAATGAAAAGCAATTTCATTCAATAGTGAGCCAGCTTGAAAAGAACCAAGTTTGGCAAGAGGTTAGCAAAAAGGAAATATTCCTAGCAATTTTTAAGGAAGAATGGGAAGTTACTTCGTCAAAAATATTCTTTGTCTTAAAATTCTCCTCTCGAAATTACTTGAATTTCCTTCATTTTCGCTTGAGCTTTCCAATTTTTTTTTTGCTCTTAAAACTGTCTCATAAACAAATTTTCATAAGATTTGTTCAATTTTCCGAATTAAAAATAAAAAGTGCTACCAATTTCATTTAAAATTAGTCGTCATCGTCTCGAACTAGTACCGTAATAGCTAATAAGGGGCACTTAACGTCGTCGACGATACCGTAACTAGGCCCGAATAACGCACGCCATCGAATTCCTTGTTGCAATAAAAAGTTTCTTTAATCTCGCTTTTTAACTTAACACATACAATAACAATTTTATTTAATACTCAACAAATAATAATAATAAAAAAAAATACTCAAAGCTACGAAATAAAATTTTTAAAGCACATGTATTAATTTTAAAAGCATTTTCTGAATACAGGATGCTGCTTGTTGGCATTTAAAAAAGGCGTTTTTAATATAAATATGTATTAATAATTTAATTTTCGGTTAAAAGCACTCATCCATATTATAATTTAAATAAATATAAGAAACTAAGGAACACATTTTTTTTTTTTTTTTTGTTTTACACAATTGATCCGAACGGCGTCTATACGAAGGGAAGAATGAATTAATAGGTACATTAAAGAAATTTACAAAAAACAATTTTTAACCATACAAAAATTCTTATAATTTGTTCTAAACTTCTTTCAATGCATTAATTTTTGACTGTGTTTCGCATTTCCTGTTTAACGCAATATTTGAACGCCTCCCAACCTTCCGATTTTGCAACAGACTGAAAGAGAGAATTGAAGATTATTGAAATTTCGAGGGAAGTATTTCTTAAAATTTTTTTTTTTTTTTTGTTAAATTATATTATTTAAGGAATTATTAAAGAGACACAGAGAGCTCTTTGTTGTTTCCCTAAATGTGGGGAAGCATAACAAAGACTGGCAAAAAGGGTAATAGAATGTGGACTCGATATTAGAGATCTACAAGTGACGAACGGCTTAGATTCGTTAAATTCCTCCTATTCCATCCTTCCAATTGAACCTTCAAAAGCAAACTATATACTCAAATGGTTTTTAGACAGTCGCATTTAACTGAATTTAGTGCCGTGGGTCGTAAGTTCAAATTGAATTTAGAGTTTTCGTCTTCAAATGCAGAATTAATTTGATTAATTTTTTATCTTGTTCCGCAAAAATGTCCGAAAGTATTAGGGATAGAAAATTAGAGGGAAGTTGTTTCACCATTTGTTCTTCAGGTTTCACATGCCCTCACTAGACATTATTGGGTTATTATGAATCTTACTCGCTTTTCTGCTAATCTGAAACTAAACTTTAGATGGATATAAAACCAAATTCATTACAAAGTAATATCAATATGCGACTTAGGATTATTGTCTGGTTCAAGGAATAGAAAAGTCTAATTCTTACATTAAAAAATTAATTAAAATATAAGCAAAAAACAAAAGCCGGTTTAATAAAGAAAAGCCAATTTTATTTGGAATTTTATATGAATTGCCAGCAGAAAGTATTTAGCTTATTAGCTTAAAATAAAAGCGAGTAAAATGAACATTGACAAAAATTCTTTGTGCTAAGAAAATAATAGCTTAAAAGTGTAGTTAGACTAATTTTTAAATGCATAAGGAAAACTCATAAGAAAAAAAGCATAAGAACATGTTAAGAAAAATCGCGGTGTTTACAAACAAAAAGAGATTTCAAAAGTTTATTTCTTAGCGTCTGAATGATTGAGTATTTAGTAGAGTCCGACCGAAACTTCGGTTTCGGTTCGGCCACCGAATCATCCTAAATTTTCAGTTTCGATTCCGGTTCGGTTTTTAGCTCGGAAAAGGCCGAAACCGAATCTTTCAAACATATTTTAGTATTTTGAAAAAGAAAAATTTTCACATTTTACTGTAATGGAGTGGCTCTGGGATAGCGTGGGAGATGCGTGCTATGTGCTGTTGATCCTAGGGTCCGAAGATCGATTTCCGACCCAGGCGAAACGGAGTGTAACGTTCTAAGTCTAGCACTTGTTTTTCAAAAACTCCACTGCAACATACATATATACATACTATTATGGAAATACCAAAAGACTTGAAACAAAACTTTGTAAAACTACTTAAAGTGAAAAAGCCTTAATTTTAACAATGTGAGCTCGGAGTTTTTTTTTTTTTTTTTACACATAATACTGTTGTTTTTTTTTACATTAGTAATGTATGTGCCTCGGAATTTGAATATGTAAAAAAATGAAAAAAAAATTTAAAAAAATATTCAAAAAATTTCAAAAAAAAAAAAAATGCAAGAAATTCAAAATATTCAAAAAAAAAATTCAAACAAAAATGCAAAAAATTCAAAAAAAAATTCAAACAAAAATGCAAAATATTCAAAAAATTCACTGTCAAAAATTCCAAATTAGTTCGATTTAGTATGCCTATTAAAATGTTGAATTGTCAAATTAACAAAAAAAAAGACTACTTCATTGAATAAAATATTCAAAAAGTACAGTTAAATGCAAAAAATTCAAAAAAAAAAAAAAAAATTAAAAATATTCAATAAATTCAAATAATTCAAACAAACTCAAAATATTCAAAATCCGAGCTTTAGTAATGTATATATTTTAAATTCATATACTAGCACACAATAAAATTAGTTTTGTTTCTCAGATTTGAAAAGTTTCGGTTTCGGTTCGGCCACCGAATCTTTAAAAAAACCGAATATTCGGTTTTGGTTCGGTTTCGGTTGAAAATTTTGACTTCGGTCGGACTCTAGTATTTAGCAATACTGTGTAAAGGTGCTTCTCCACTTGGCAAGTAGAGCACTTTTAACAAGTATTTTGATTTCGCTTGATAAGTTTAGTTGATCAAAAAGCATTTTCAGCAAGCACAATTGTTCTTAATAAAAAGTTTTTGAACAAGAAAAATTGCTTCTTCAGGCGCTTTACTTGCTAAGTAGGGAAGAACCTTCAATCACAATCACTGATTTGATAGAGAGCATATCATCATAAGGTATATAAAAATCAAAATAAGAAAAAAATGCCTTACAACACATTAAACGTAACAAAATTAACACTGTAACAAAAATGCATGTAAAAAAAAAAACAAACTTAAGATAACACCTTAAACTCCTTAACAAAACTTTAAATGAACAAGTCTTCAGTATCCATAAAATGGTCCAGACGACGACAGACTCGACGACGCCAAGCGACAAATAATGGATACTTACGATCTTCTTGTTCAAGTTTTTCAGTTAATTCACTTACTCGAAAGCCGCGATGTACACGATCCTTCATGATATAGATGAATTCCTTATAGGATAGAAGGCCATCACCATCCACATCGAAAATAGCGAAAACCGTATCGATTAAATGTTTCGAGAGCGTATAGCCGGTGCATATTTTGACAGCTCGTGAGAATTCATCTAATTAGGATTTTTTTCAAAATTAAAGCCCCTCAAATAAATAAATTAATTTGAATACTATGTATACCTTGCGATATAGCATGCTCAGCTAGCGTATACAGTCGCATTGCGATGGCAAAATCTTCCAAATTGTTGAGAAAGCGACAAAAATCACGAAATTCGGCAAACGAAATGCCACGCTCATCTTTCACACGCTCCAATAGACGTTCCAAAAATAAATCATACTCATCGGTATCCAAATATGTATATCGTAATAAGATTTTTGCAAAATCGACTTCCGAAATTGCCGTATTGCCTTTGGAGAACTCAATAAATTCTAATTCGAGAACTTCGGTTTGTAAATTATCCATGAACTTATAGAAGCCCTCATAGTGTAATGCCTGATCACCCTTTTTCCCAAAGAAATGTATCTGGAGTGTTGTATCGACCTTATGTCGTCGTTGAAGACCCTCCTCATCATCGATGTAGCTATCCTAGAAAATGGAAAAATATATTTTTGCATTTATTAAGAGATTCTTTCTGTTTTTTTTTGGCATAATCCTTAGAAGAACCACAAGACCGCTTAATAGGTGAAAAATTATTTTCAAACACCATCATCATACCTCCTCTGATTTTTCTTTTTCTTCGCCCCCTTCTTCCGCTTGACCACGTTTATCCTTCCATGCACCACTAAATATACGTTCCATCTGGCATTTTAGGCGTGTAAAAATTTGGAAATTATTTTATTTCGGACATTTCTAAAGCATTATTTTTTTGCGCAGAGTAACGAAAAAGCGGGATTCACACAGGTACCGGGATAATTGCATTTTCTTTTTTTTTATATTTATTTATTTTTTTTTTTAATCCACAAAAATTGTTTAGAAATTTTTAAAAGCCATCAGTAAATTATGTCAGGAGCTTCATCTGATTTTTGAATGGGGCTTACAAAAAAAATTGGTTAGTTTAATATTATACCAGCACCTCGGTGAATACCTTTAACCAAAATATGAAAATCAACGCTATTTTATATACAAATTAAGGGCATTAAAAAACAAACGATTAATTTTTAAATTCAATCAAACAAAGGTAAATAACTAAGGCAAACACTTAAGAACTGAAATTTAAAGAAAAGTAATTCACAAAAATACTTAATTCAAGCTTCGGAAAATTAATAAAAAATTAAATGAAAAACAAAACTTAAACTTTAATATTTCTTGTACCAAGTTGAAGTCGGTACATAAAGCAAAAGCCATCGTTACGAGAATAACGCAAAGATAAAGCTTAAGTGTGGCAGCACTAGTACGATGTTCTAGCAAAGCCATTGAAGCTGCGGGCTTAATACCGGACAGCGGGAAATAGTTGCAATTTCTTCTGAGCATTCAAATTAAATGAAAAAAAAAAGAGTCAGAAAAATAAAAATTTATTTTCTCTGTTTTAAAATATTAGGTCTGTTCCCGTACTTCAAGAAACTGCCCTAAACTGCACAGAGAAAACGATACCACATAAAATGGAAGAAAAATAATAAGATTTCTCTATGGTTTTTATCCAAGAAGATTGTCTTATTGAAACCATAGAGAAAAACTTATTGTATTGAACGAAAAGTTAAGAAGATAACTTCTTCATTTTGATACGAAATCTTGTAAAAAAGAAAGTCGGCGGGTTCCATCCCTGCTCCAGCGAGGGTTTTTTTTTTTTTTTTTTTTTTGGAAAAGTAGGTTATTTAACATTTACATTATTTAAAAAGCTGAGAAATTAAAGATTTTACCAATCTTTTTATGCTTAAAAAAATTAAAAAAAAGATTTTATAGGAATTTCTTGAAAGAACTTGTGCGTGACCTTTTGGAAGGCCCGACGAAAGCAACTTGTTTTTATTGGTTCGCGTCAAAATTACTTTCTGCCCCCCATATATTTTCCTTAAAATTTACTTGCCTGTTTTTTATTCTCCATTTTTCCACAAATTCTTTGGCCTGCGGCAGGGTTCGAACTCGGACCTTCCAGATTACAAGTCTAGCACACTTCAACTACGCCATCGCGAGATATGATTTAAGCTTGCCAGATTGATTATATCAATGTAAGTGCAAAAAAACTGGTCTGTCTTTTTAAACTATGGAATGAATACGGAATTCATATACTTTTTTAAATCAATAAGTCTTGCTTTTTATATTAAAAAGGCTTCTTCTTAAAGCGATAAGGATAACTTATCAAAAGGTCACTTTTATAAAAATGTCACATAGTTTGATTGATAACGTCACCTTATTATTTTACTATATCAAGAAGTTTTCCATAATCTTCAAAATAAATAATAAGATATTCACATTAAATATATGAGGATATCTATTAAAATGTTTCAATAAGATTTTCTCTATGCATTCAAAGAGTTTTCTCTATGGAAAAAGCACATCGTTCATATAGTTTAAGAAGATTTCTCTATAAAATTTCTCGATTTTATGGGGTCATATTTTTCTGTGTGTATATAATATTTGTCTTATTCTGCTGTCAAAATCTCTCTCAGTTTCACAATGGTGTAGTTCGTTGACAATTTTCGGTGAAATTTTGGGCAGTACGGGAACAGACTATTGTCTCCTAGTTGAAAATCAGGGGTGTCACAGAATCCGATAGCTGTCAGAATCGGAATTAAAATCGATCGAAATTTCATACATCCTTTACAAGTTTTGTCGTTTTTGGTTTTGAATCGGAATCATTATCGGTTCTCAGTTGCACAGAACCCTATTTTATCCGGATGTCTATCAGATATATATGAAAAATCAGTCGACTAAAATTCCAATTCCGACAGCTATCGGATTCTATGACAACCCTGAATAACTCAAGTTTATAGTAAAAAAAAAAAAAAAAACAAAGCTAAATAAGAACATCAACAAAAAACATATTTTCTAACACAAAAAAATTGCACATAACACAAGAAAACTATGCATTATTTTATCTAACAAAAAAGCAAGAGAACCGAAAAAAAAAAACTTAAAAGACTTACGAAACCGGGTGGATCGGGTTTGGGTTTTGGTTTTGGAACTTTTTTCAAAAATATTGCTTGTTCTTCAGTTGATATCAATCGAAATAGCTAAATGAATAGGTGGTTGCAATAAAAAAATTAAAACTAATTACTCAAAATTAATTTAAAATAATATTATTAATATTATTTAATACAGTCAAGTATAACCAGCTTCTTAAAACAAATAAAAACCCATAAGCCAATTGAGAAAATATTCGAATTACTTATTCAAATGAATTCGTTTTGTACGCAAATGAAAGTCATGAAAATTATTTTCAGTTAAAATATAAATGAAATATGAGGAAAATGGAAAAACAAAAATGCTTACAACGTTCCGTGTTTCGTCATCTAAATCGTGATCTTTAAATGAACCAGCAATAATATTCCGAATCTAAAGAAAAATTAAAGGAATAAATATAAAGAAAATCATAAAACTATGGGGAGCGGATTTAAAAATTATTACAAATATTAAGGTAAAAAATATTTAAATTAAATTGGAAAAAAATAAATAAATAAAAAAATAATGAAAAGTAATTAAAAATTAAATTAAGAATAAAAAAATAAATTATGTATCGATAAAAAAATTTTTTTTGATAGAAAAAATAATGAAATTATAGTTCCGGAACCAAAAAAAAAAAAAAAATAATAAAATCATAATTTTAAATAAAATAAATTTTAAAAATAATTAAAGCGATCTTAAAATTCCACTTTCACTTACGACTAGAAATTCCTTTTTATCCACACGTTGATTTCCATCAGTGTCGAACATATTAAAGGCGATTCGGAAGCCCGACGTTGGTTCTTTATTAGGTTAAAGAAGACAAGGTTAAGGAAAAAACTAATTATTGACCCAACAAAAATTTCAGCAGTGTTATTTAGGGTTTCCCCTTTAAAAGTTAAAAGATTGAAAAAGTGTAAATTTTTCATACAAAATTTCATTCATTAGATTTTTGGCATTCTTGATTAACGAATTTTCGTGATTTTCGAGGCAAATACACGTTTCTCATTCCGGAATGGGAGTCATATTAAACTCCTTTAGGACTCAGAATATTTACTGGTAACAAACAACCCAAATATACTTACTCGTTAAAACTGAGAGGAGAAAAAGATATTCCGTGTATGAGATTATTCCTGGAAAAAAAATGTCAATTATGAACAAAAATAATATTCTACGCTTTTAAAACGACTCACCTCGGTCCCTTAAATTACGAAATAGTTTTGTTGAACCCTTTTTCAATGCAGGCGTGTCATCCTTGATTTTATTTACTTCCTGTGCCGTTAAAGTTCGGCGTTTAAGGCGTGCTGGAGTAGGTAATGGTTTATGAAGGAATTTTTAATAGACAGCGAGAGAAAGAGAGAGAGAGAGAGAGAGAGAGAGAGAGAGAGAAAAGGAGAGAGAGAGAAAGAGAAAGAGAGAGAGAAAGAGAGAGAGAGAGAAGGAGAGAAGAGAGAGAGAGAGAGAAAGAGGAGAGAGAAAGGAGAAGAGGAGAGAGAGAAGAGAGAGAGAGAAAGAGAGAGAGAGAGAAAGAGGAGGAGAGAAGAGAGAGAAGAGAAGAGAGAGAGAAAGAAGAGAGAGAGAAAGAGAGGAGAGAGAGAAAGGAGAGAAGAAGAAGAGAAGAGAGAGAAAGGAGAGAGAGAGAAGAGAGAGAAGGAGAGAGAGAGAGAAAGAGAAGAGAGAGAAGAGAGAAGAAAGAGAGAAAGAGAGAGAAGAAAGAAGAAAGAGAGAGAGAGAGAGAGAAAGAAGAAAGAGAGAAAGGAGAGAGAGAGAAAGGAGAGAGAGAGAGAGAGAGAGGAGAGAGAGAGAGAAAGGGAGAGAAAGAGAAAGAGGAGAAGGAGAGAAAGAGGAGAGAGAAAGAGAGAAAGGAGGAGAGGAGAGAGAGAGAAGAAAAGAAAGAGAGAAGAAAGAGAGAAGAAGAGAGAGAAATAAGCATGTAGAAAGGAGACAGAGAATAAGAAAGTGAGTGAGAGAGAAATGAAAGCATGAATGAAAGAAGAAGATGAAAAAGAGAGAGAGATGAAACTGTAGAGCGAGAAGAGAAGGGAGAAAGAGAAGAAGAAGAGAAGGAGATGAGAAGAAAGGATGAGAGAGAGAATAAAAGAAAAACATACGAGAATTCGAAACTGAATCAAGAGAAAGTGTCCAGACAGGCAATCGAACAGAGAGAGAAATTGTGTAAAAGCCGCGACAAGAGCTGAGCAATTAAGGCATGAAAGAAAAGAAGGTGAAGAGAGAGATAAGGAGAATGTTAGATACCATAGGGAGATCAAGAATCAATCGTTCCTGAAAAAAAGATAATTTTCTGTTGTAGATGCTCAAACAGAGACAATCGAGACGTCCAGAAGCAATTTAGATAACAATAATAAATTGATGAGAAATATGAGCAGAAAGATGCATAAAAAAATGAAACTATAAGATAAAATTAGTATCCTCGGAAATCAGGAAGGTAAGATACAATTAGTAAGAGAGAAGAGTTGTTATGCTGAATTTTGTGTTTGTACTCAACCCGAACTTACTGGCAAATGCAAGCACAGAATTTAAATGAAAAGAGAGAACGAAATTCGAGAGTAACATTCACAAGAGAGCCATAAGACAGATTATGACAGAAATTAAATATCTGATAGGAATCAATCGAAGCCCAGAACATTGTGTTGACTCATAAAACGAATTGCAACGATAGCAAATTAATAAAATAAGTTTCCCATTTAAATCAGGCTCAACGACGTTCTCGTCGACGACGTGGTAAATTGTTGTTGCTGTTTCTGTTTCTGTTGTTGGTGTTGGTGTTACCAACCCGAATTGTTATGCTGTCCATGACACAATGGAACAATGCCACCCAACGCAATAAATTGAAAGATGATGAATGACTACTTGAGATGTTTAATTGCCATATAAAAAAAAAAAAATACTCCGATAGAGATTCAAATCAGGTCCCGGTCCCAGTGATGTCACCTCGCTTATGAGGAATTGCTTGCACCTCATAGCATAAATTTATTATGCCTACATAAAATGCAAGTAGCAGCCGTGGGAGTCTATTATTTCTAGTCTTTTGCATTGTTCTAAACCTGAAATCGAAGCCTGCAGACATATATCCCCACAGACACACAAGTCTGATGTGATAAAATTGTCGTCTTGAGGCGTCTCAAATTGCGTCCGAGGCCACATCCATATATCCGTGTTCGTGTGTAATTTAATATGAGAAAATGTTGTCCCGTCGCTTTAACGTAATGTGCTCTTCGAGATTGAGTCATTAATTTTTTTCCTTGGCTTTTTTTTCCCCCCTAAATGAATTGGGCGAGTCGAATTGAAATTAAAATTCAAATTCAAATTCGTTGACGCATTTTGATGGCGTGAACTGCATGCGGTCGTTATTTGTCATTTTTATTGTTATTATCATGTTCTTGCACGCTTCATGATGGCATGGTTGTTGAATTTTTGTATTTTGGCCAAATCTTTGAAGAATTTAAAAAAGAAAAGTTTTTTTTTTTTTTGTGTCTGAAGACATTTTCGAGGAATCGATTTCATTCACACGATTTCGATAGTCATATAATTTCAAGTTTAAGGACAACGAAGCTAAAAAAGAAGGAGTTTAATGACCTTCTAAATTTTGGTAGTTAATAGAGATGTATCAAGGTCTTGAAAAATTTGGTGCATATGTCTGAAGTTTCAATTGTAAAGGAGTTGGACTATTAACTCATTATATTATTATTATTATTAAGTAGGCTGTAAAGCACCACGACCTATAATGATCTTTTATGCAGCCCGTAATCCTTTAGCATAATTTAAGACTATTATTGATATTTTCTTTGGGAAGAATTTTCAAATGGATTTACGACTACATCTGATTGAGAGGATCATTATAATTTCCTTAGACAACGGCGAGGTAATGCCTCTAATGGTAGTAGGAGTCAAGTCTAAAAATTGGTCATAGCTGATTTCAATCTGTGAAAAGTGTGGACTATAATCATTTATATTTATTACTAACCCCGCCATATCTTTTTCAGGTATTACTTTCATACTACAGTACCGTATTAAATAATCTTAGAATTTCTAAAGACTAAATCGACTATTGCTTGAGGGACCATTATTCTTGCCCCTAGACACGCCAGTCTGCGCCTAGCCGCAGCAGGCAAGTACATAAAACATGGCTCTGCTGTTCCTGCTCTAACTTGCAAAGTCTAAGAGATCTTCGTTTATCACCCCCATTTTTCGGTGATATTTCAGTCTACAGTGCCCCGTTAAGAGTTCAGTATAGATCTTGATATTGTTTCTGCTCAGGTTAAGTGTAGCTTCCGCCCTGATGGTCGTGAGACTTATGAGCCTTTTTGCCTGCCGCATGCCCAGCAATTCATTTAGCTTTTCTCCTCCCATTTCCTAATCAGGTCGTTTCTGTAGCTATTGTTAAACCCCACAGAATGGTTCTGGTCCAATGAAAGGGTTTGCCGCACCTCTTTTGGCTAGGAAGTCCGCTCTTTCATTGCCTGGATGTCCTTCATGCCCCGGTATCCAATATAGAGTAACACAGTATTCCTCCTGGATAGGGTTTGAAGAAGCCCATGGCATTCATATACCTGTTTTGAGTTGATAGTGAATGCTGAAAGGGCTCTCAGAGCCGCCTGACTGTCTGAGAAGACACATATGTGGGAATCTGAAGTGTCCTTCGTATACATTCTCTGACACACAGCTCTAAGGCGTGGAACTCCGCCTGAAAAATGGATGATGTTTTCCCCATAGCAGCTGCTTTCTGAAAATTAGGCCCAACAACTCCAGCTCCAACGCTGCCGTCATCCATTTTGGACCCGTCATAACTCATAGTATATCTTATGAGAATCCTAACATGACGTAAGAAATATTTATTAGTAGAAAATGCCTTAATTAGGTCAAAAGAGTGTACGGTTGTATAGATTGGGCAAGAATATTTAAAGTTAGGGACCGTTCAAGTATTACGTAAGTACCATTTGGAGGGAGGAAGTATTTCTGATTAGCTTAATTTAAGCAGCCCGATTCTGAATATTCCCGGGGAATTTACTTTTCTCGAGACTAAAATTCTCCTTTTTCAAATAGTTAGGGTAAGGAAAATTATGGGTATGGGTCAAATACCCATTTCCCATCAAATTTCTTCCCCTTAAATATTTAAAAAAGAAGAATTTTACTCACGAGAAAAGTAAATTCCCCGGGAATTTGTTCCCCGGGAATATTCAGAATCGGGCTGAAGTTTTTTTTAATGGTGGTATTTTAAAAAATTTTTATTTTCTATTTGGGCTTTAGGTCGCTCGTTTTCCACTTTTGTTGTGAAAAATGTTAACCCTCTAATGCCAAATTTTTTTTTTTCACTGAAAATTCAGATAAGGCTAATTTCGGGTAGAAAAACATGAATCTGAAAATATTAGGATTTTTTTTTTTTTTTGATAATTTGTTAGAAACCAGTCCGTCTAGAAGACAGAGCCAGGAATTAGAGGGTTAATTGTTGGCAATCGAAAAAATGTATTTTTCAGAAGTTTGGAAAGCCGATGCGATTGGTTTCGTACCTAGCTTACAGTTCTCATCAGGTATCTTTAACCAACACTTTAGCCACTATGACCACCTCAGCTATGTGACGTAGGTCGGCTAAATTGTGTGTATATACACACACCTTTGGCGTGTCCGCCTTTGTTGTAATTTGTAGTTTTATTAGACCTGTTTAAGTTTTTTTTAAAGAGGTTTGCACACTCTTTGCCGATAAGGGGGAAGGGGGTATACAATTTCCATAAATATGCTTTTAACCCTTTATCGCATACGAACCCATATATGATTTCTGATTAAAAAAAAACAGAAACAGAAAGAGAAACATAGGTATTTTTTGATGAAAAACGATACATAGTTATTTTTGAAGCCTTAACAAAACCATTTACTGCGAAAAAATTTTTTGCCAGTAAAGGGTTAATAAAACTAATTATACCGAAAAAAAAACTGTTGAAAGTTAAGAGTTATTATGGAACCTTTTTCACGACTAGATTTTAATGACTCATGTTTTAGTTACTGAGAAATCTCAGCCTGTAAATTTCCTTTAAACAAGGATATTTTATGAACATCATCATATGGTAAAGAAAAACGTATTTAGGATATTCCCTATCGGAATTAAGGCAATCAGATGAAAAAAAAAAAATGTTTCTGACATGACATGACATGATTAGGAACAAATTCGAGAATGGACCCGATCGGACCATTTTTAGGGGTACCTAAAGTACTAGGGTCTGTTACGATGAAATTTGAGTATTTAAACATGTTTAAATGCAAGTAATGTGATTTCCGAACATTAGAAAAGTGGGCGTGGCAGACGGAATTTTTTTGAAAATTGTCCCCTACACCCCAAATTCAAATGGGACTTGAAGGAAATTTGGCAATTATGCTTCCTTTTTAGCCATAAACATCCTCTCCAAAAAATTTCCTTGATCGGTCCATTATTAAGCGTACCTCCAGTACTAGGGTCTGTTAGAAAAATCACAATAACTGCCACAAAATCGGACTTTTTCGAAATATTTGAATGAAATTTAGAATTCGAGCGTATATTTAAGCCTCCGATTAGAATTCACCAAAATCTGGAAAAGTGGGCGTGTCTAAGGGGCGGTTTTAATAAAGAAATTGAACAAAGTCGGTATATAGGCCCTTATGGCCTGAAAAACCTCTAGAATATTATTTCTTAATGGTCCTGTTTTTTGGGCGCGTTTTAAAAATTATTTAAACATGTGTGTCTGTGTCGGATATTTTATTGTCATTCTCGCCTGACTATAACAGGTTTAAAAAAATCCTAGTTTTCTCCATCAAATCAATCAATTGTTCGATTAATTTAAAATTAGTTAAATTCCTATAGGAACTGTACATGATACAAGAAAACAAGATAGCGCCACTTCAGCCCGATGATCAGTGCTCGGACTTCTACCACTTTAGTGGTAGATCTACCACTATTTCTACCACGCTAGGTTCAAATCTACCACTTTTTTTTTTTTACTTATTAATGCATTAGTTATATTTATTTTATGATCATTTAGAATAATTGAGAACATAAAAAATGTGGTTCAATGTTATGTATTATTGAAAAATATGTTGGCAACTTCTTATTGTCAAGAATGTTATCAAGAATGGCAGTATTGGCGCTTAATGACATCCCATAAATATTGACACATTTTTATATAATAGGTTTCTAAAAACATTTAAGTTTCCCAATTTTCTACATGATCAGATGTGATGCATTATATTATTATTTTAAACAATTTTAAATCTACCACTTTTTATACAAATCTACCACGTTTTTTTTTTAAATCTACCACCTTTAAAAATTTTCAAGTCCGAACACTTTGTACAGAAAAATATTAAAGCAACAAAAACGAAGTAAATAACAACAACAGACATTGTTATGAAAATCGTGAGCAAAACAAAAGCACGAAAAACAACAAAAACAATCGACTCTCTCAGCGTGTATTGAGAAAGAACGTGTAATGAAGAAATGTCAGTTCTCTCAATACGAATGAGCTAAAAATAGAACCCAAGAAGATGTATGAAAAATCGACCCAATTCCGAGAAATTTCATGTATAAGCTTTCTGAAGTTTTTAAGAATTCCATCGCTCACCCGTAATTTTTTAATGTTCAAAGCTTTCACTGAATTCCAATGCCAATTATAAACTTGAATTGTCGCCATTGTAGCTGCACCTCCAAGTAAATACATGAATTTATTGAATTTCTTTGGCACATTCCGGAAGCTGCGATAACTCGAGAACTCGCGTCGAACTAAAGCTAAATTTCTTGTTAAAACTAATCCCCGATTTGCAATGGCCAACGCCATTTTCCGATGAGTAAGAAGAATAATAAAATAATGGAAATTTATTGAAAAACTTTCTGACACATCAGGAATGCAGAATGCTGCCAGATCGGTTATCTTAAATTCCGCTAGGAAGCTTTAGCTTCCGCTAGATTCCGCGAATAAGTCGCCGTTCATATTTTGGCGACAATCATGCGATTAAATTGTTTTTGATCGATTTATTTAATTAACAAAAAAAAGACTTCAGTAGAGAGAAAAACGCTGCCAAACACTTTCATACGTCGCTCGACCTCAAACCAACCTATAGACTGGGATTTTCGTCTAAAAGGAATGCAACTAATTTAAAACAGTTTTCTTCTCAAATGACAAGGAATAAATTCCTACAGAATATTTTCCGATAAATGTTTAAAATTTGTAAGTCATATGTAAAATAAAATGCAATAAAGAAGTCTGAAAATCTATTGGCATCTTATCCTCACTTCTAATATAGTGAATTCCTTTTTAAACAAAGCAGAATTTCTGGGCACTTATTAGAATTTAGAATTTCCCAAGTGTTTATAAAAAAACCGAAGTCTGGTCAAATATATTGGACATAACGCTCCAATTCTTCATCGTCGTCCCATACAACCAACTTTTCCTGTATTTGTCAACTTACAAAATGCGACTATCAAACTCGTATTTTTTCAGAAATCTTCAGATTTCTGTTATAGAAATCCGGAAAAAACTTTCTGGGAGGATACTTAATAGGTAAAAATAAGATGTTAGCAATAGTTCTAGAATCAGTGAACATCTTATTCCTATTCTCAAACGAGTCATAAGCTTTTTCTGCCTCTTAGCGTAAATATTCTGGATCTGGTTAGATTTAATACCAATAGTAAAGAAATTCTTACAATTGTTGCAAATCTTAAGTAATTCAAATTGGCTAAAATCTACGATCAACCGTGAAATTCCGCTAGATTTTCACTATGCCCGAAATGATGAACATTTTTTCCACTGCTTATATAAAAATCTGCTAGTCTAGTGGGAAATTACTGATCTGGCATCCTGTAGTTTTGTTAAGATGTATCGATACATCGATATTCTGATTATGGTGTATCGTGAGTTGAACCGTATTTGATGCAGTTAATACATACAGTAGTTTCGCTATATAAAAAAGTCGATTTTGCCAAGAATTTTCTTTCTTATACCCGGTATTTTCTTATATAAAAAACCCGGTTTTTTAAGACAATTCTTTCTTATTAAAAAAACCGTTTATGAGATAATCTTTCTTATACAAAAACCCGTTTATAGACTTTTTTCTTATATAAATTATTTCTTAATAAAAGGTTAAGTACAAAGAAATTTTGACATTAAATTGGGGTTTTTTATAAGATTGTATAACGAATTTTTGTACAGATTTAGGTAATTGATGGCCTATTCGTTCATAACTTTTGCCATTCTTAAAGGAATTTCATTATGCACTACTGTAGAACCTTTCATTTTCAAAAAATTGACATCATATGTTCAGAAGTACTCTTGAGCTGCTTCACCAGTAAAATTGTTGTAATTTTGACAAGATACAGATTGGGTCAGTCAATCTGGATGCCAGGTTCTTCTGGTTAAATAAAGCGATGGACTTTGCATGAAGATCTTAAAAAAATTTTCCCGGAGCTTTGGCGATCAAACTATGAAGGTGTCCTGCGTATTCCTTGCATGGAACACAATATCCTATACGGATAATTGAGCGATGGGCATTGTCTTCAATGCTTTTCGCACGGTCCTTGTTGACATTACGATTCATTACATTTTCCGCTATTGGAATGCTCATAGGGTAGAAATTTCCCTGAATCCACCAAACACACAGCAAAAATTTCTCGTAATCCTGGCTTTAGGGCCACATTTCCGCAAGGTTCACGTGTTTGACAGAACGTTTACGCTTATTGTCCGTAAACCCAACTTGTTTATCATAGTAAATCCACTTAAAATGGTCGATTTTGTGGAATCATCATCATTCGTAGAGGAATCGTTATAGGTTTTTTCAGTAACATGAAAGGACACATAATGTATCATTCAGTTGTTGTATCACCTTATTCAATGTCTAAACGGTTTTTGGATTTTTTAGCCTTTTGCAATCGAAACAGTCTAAACATTGACGGGGATCTAATTTCCATGGGATTTTATCGACATTTTCGACAAGGCCTTCCATGCTTGCATTCCTTACATGAAGTTACCGGAACGGATCGAGAAATAAATTGGATATTCGTTTACAGGCCATAAAGTTTCAATTTTAGGCCGGTTTTTTCTTTTGAAAAAAACTGTAAAATGTCAAATTTCCTTTCGATGTCCATTTTGAAATTCAAAAAAAAATAAAATCAAAAAAGTTCAAAAAGCTTTTTTAAAACTTCATTTTCAATGCCCCTAGCGGAAACATGGACTTATCAAGGAGATGCAGATAAAAAGCCTCTAGGAAAAATAATGGATTTCTTTTTTCACCTAATTAAAAAATTTTTCAATAAAAAAATTTTTTTTTTTGGTAAACATTTCAAAGGCTTTTGTTTAACATGAAATTGAAAACTGAAACCCACAAATGAACCCCCGCAAATCGCATTTTTTTTTACCATTGATATTCTAAAACTCAACAAATTTGAACTCAAAATCGAAAAATTTTTTCTTTTTTTTGTATTTCACAAAAAAATGTTTTGTTAATTGACATCCCAACACACGATTTTTGCTTTTTCTCAGTTTTTGGTTGGGAAATCCAGTTATTTCGCAAAAGTGAATTTTTTGTTTAGTAACATGCGAAAAATTATGTTGAAATGCCCAGCAGGAAAGTCCGGTAAAAATTTGTTTAGATAATTAACCCAATTTCCTGACTTTTTCACCCTTTCTTAAAATTACACATAACGGCCGTCATAAAAAACCGTGGCCTAATTTTTTCTTTTATTATGTCATCTTGGAATATTGAACGAATGATTGCTTGCATGATAAGAATGGTGGTTTGTTGCAATAGGTAATTACCTTAACGATTTCCCTTACATTATAAGTGAAAACTTCAAGGCTGTCAAAGTGTTAACACTATGTAAGCAATCTTTCTAGACAAAAATTTTTCTCTACATAAAATTTGTTAACATATCGATGCATAAAGTGAGCCTTGCGCTTTTGCTTACGCCGTATGTAAAGTTCGTATAGGTAAATTATCTGAAAACTGATTTTCTGCCTTACGTGGTAAGCGAAATCGGCAATGCCTGAATTTCTAATGACATCGCTGTGTTAAAAATAAGGCATTCCGTAAGGAGCTCTTCGCATGAAGTTTCTGTAGAAAAAATCAGAGTTTTCCCACTGGGACGTGTGAAATGAGAGATATCAAATTATGTATAGCGTGAACATCACCCCAGCGGGAAGTTATCTCATGCATGACAAAGTCACCAGTGATGACGGATGATAAATTGACAGAGAGAAGAGAGCAATGTGCTGCTCTCAAATGCTTTTTTCGCCACCGCAGCCCCTAGCATTACATAGTCACGGTGAATTCATTGTACCACTCTGTACAAAAGTCTATATGAATTGTCATGCATACCGGAGGGGACATTTCCCGCTGGGCACTGCTCTACCCTAAGCGTCACTCGCCAGCGAACAAAAAGTTTCTCGAGATCTGCGCGTTTGAGGCGTGCGCAGAAGCCCGCATAGCGACATTTCTAGTTGTTCTAAGTAAAGATAAAAGTGTTACGATTTTTGTTTCCAGAACATCTTCTCAAATTGATATTTTCGTTATTGGTAATTTCGCACACTTATAACTGTTATATCGATATCTGAAAGAGAAACATTCCATATCACTATTATCGATAGAGAGAGAAAACTGTTACAAGTAGATACCAGTACAAGCAAGAAAACGAAATAGATGTATATGGATGGATCGATGCAGGCCTTTAGTGTCAACCGTCCATTACAACCTTCGGTACATTTTCTAACCAACTTCGCTATCATACTCGGTATTTTTTCAGACAATCTGCCAGATTTCTGTTATAAATCGGAAAAAACTTCCTATGGGAGGATACTAATTAGAAAAAACTAAGATGTTAGCAATATTCTAGGATCAGGGGAACATTTTCTTTCTGTTCTCAAACGAGTCATAAGCTTTTCCTTGCCTCTTAGGGTTAATATCTCATAATCTGGTTCGATGAATACCAATGAGACAAATATTTTTTTTAATATTGTTGCACACGTCTTAAGTAATTCAAATTAGGCTAAAATATCTACGAATCAACCGTGAAATTCCGCTAGATTTTCTGCTACCCGCAATGATGAATTTTTTCCCAATGCTTATTATAAAAATCTGCTAGATCTAGTGGGAAATTACTGATCTGGCATCCCTGTAGTTATGTGTAAGATGTATCGATACATCGATATTCTGATTATGGTGTATCGATGAGTTGAACCGATATTTTGATGCAGTTAAATACATACAGTAGTTTCGCTATATAAAAAAGTCGATTTTGCCAAGAAATTTCTTTCTTATTTCCGGTATTTTCTTATATAAAAAAACCCGGTTTTTAAGAAAATTCTTTCTTATATAAAAAAAACCGTTTATAAGAGAATTCTTTCTTATACAAAAACCCGTTTATAAGAACATTTTTTTGTATATAAAACCATTTCTTATATAAACATTTTTCCCATACAAAAATATGTTTTGGTTTTGGTAAACAGTTTCTTAAAGGCGGGGTTTTCTTATGTACGAGTTTCTTATATAGCGAAACTACTGTAAATCCATTTCCCACCATATTCAAAAAAATATATTTATTTACTATATGTTTAGATATTACATTATGGAGCTCGAAGACCTTCAAGTAAAAATATTTTTTTAAATTTTGGACTGCAAGTATAAACATATTTTGGAAGTACAGTCGAATCTGGGACTTCCAGCTGTTAGCTTTTTTTGGAGGATTTGAAATTTCATTATCAGTTCGATGTAACGACTTTTGAGTCAATGAAGAAATTTATGATTATGAAAATTTATGAAACCAAGGCATTGGCATTAAAACATAGAAGAGAATTCCGTTGGTGATACATTATACATTTGTGCAGGATACATTTCAATATTCATAACGGATAAGTTACTGATGACGATATGGTGACATTGTCACATGTAAGCTATCGTATTTCGACACGGTCTTTCCTTGTGGCATTAACTATTTTTAGTAATTACATTTTCTTGCTTTGTCTTTGTGAGGATAATGTCAAAAATAGGGCTGCAGAAAGTTTTTGAAATCAGCACCTAAAAGTATGCATAAAAATATTTAGACTATTTCTTTGTAGTCCTGTAGTTATATCAATTTAAACACAATTTTAGCAAGGTTGTTTTTGAAGTCATGTGGATATCTTTAAGGCTTTAATTATGGTCCTTTGGTAAAAACTTAGTATTATATAAGTAAATCTACTTTTGAAATATTCAGGTGCATACCTTTAGGTGCTGAAATTCAATATTTTCATTTCTAGAGAATCCTTGTTTTAGGGACTTTTTTCAGAACAATATTGAAAGGAGCACCAAATGTTAATTTTAAGGTGAAATTGTAACTAATGATTCATTGATGATCATTTTCAAACAAGATATTATTAGGTATTATTTGATAAGGGCTTGAAGACTAAGTGTCCGTGACACTACTTTTGCTGGAGGATCTATCGTGCCATACCCGAGGTTATTTTTATTGGTAGACTTGGTTCATTGTGATTTTCAGAAGCCGAATTCTAATCTGTCCTACGTGTAGTTCAAATTGCGCTCTGATTTAGGGGATGGCAAGCCGGGAAATGATCAGAGCCGCTTTAGGTGTGGGGACGGTTAATTTTCTATGGATATGCGAAGAAGCAGGTATTTTTGCTGTATGATTTCCTTGAGCAGTGTGCTCCTATTCTAAAAATGGGGAGCTGTATATACAGCTATAATGTGAATTGAGGTTTCCTCTTCCTCTGAACAGAATCTGCACACCTCGTTCGGAGTAAGTCCCAGTCGAGATTTGTGCCTGTTCAAGTGGCAGTGATCACCAGGGCTCGGATATATATGCATTTATATATTTAAAGCATACTTTATGGAGTAAAAATTTTTTTGTTCAACTCACATAAAGTTAAGATTTAAATGGATTTTTTACTTCAATAAGAATTTTTATGAAGGTAGAAAATCCGTTTGAAGTTCAACTTCATTAGACTTATTCGCAAAATGTTGGTAAGAAAAGTTTTTCCCCCCATAAAGTATGCTTTAAATTTATAAATGCATATATATCCGAGCCCTGGTGATCACTGATCACTCACAATTAATAACTCTAATGTCCAAGCTGCTTAGTCTCAATAAATCCCTTAATTTCTTCCTTGGAGATAGCGTGATAGTCCTTTGAGGGCTGCCAGCTCTAAAGGACCATTAGTTTGTCATAGGAAGTAAGAACCTAGAGAAAAAATATGATTTTCTATTAGGATAATTTAATTTGCATTATTTTCCATCATTTAATTTGCTTGAAAGTTCACCTCTCATTAATGGGATTTGATTTTTTATACTTTTGGCGCCCTGCAATTTTAATACAATTTTTCTTTGGCAATTTAACAAAATGAGTAATTCTCGGGTTCATCGACCAGTGTCATCGCATCAATTAATCAAATTGTCAATTGAAAGTGTTTAGAATTCACAGCAAAGTCAAAAATAGTTCAAAGCATGACAATTTGACGATTGCCAAATTTACTCATGGTAGAAAAAAGTGCAAATCGTGGGATAAAATAAATTGATTCAATTCCGGTTCTATACCCTTCGGGCAAAGATATCCACTGCTCTTTTTATTTTAAATACATAATCACAATAACCGATTGAGTAATGAAAATTCTATTTTTATAAATCTCTCATAACGATTCCGATTCTGATTCTGATTCCGATTCTGATCACTTCATTAACCGCAGACACTTTCAGATCAGAGCGCACAATCCATACAAAAATTGCATCCAATCGTGCATGAAATGTCTCAGCGTCGCCATAAATATGATCCTAACCGCCTCAGGCTACTGGAAATGCGGAACGCTTTTGTAATATCACAGCTCGTCGCCCCGCCAACTCTCTCTCTCTCTCTCTTCTCTCTCTCTCTCTCCTCTCTCTCTCTCTACTCGCTTCATAAGGCATTATATATGCCCTCGTGTCCTCGGCGTTGATCATGAGCATGAACTTGAGCCACAATGGAGATGTCTTTTTTACAGCAAGTTTATTCGTTTAGACCTGAAGGGTTCGGAGTCAGGACAGACGGGAGATCGTTGGTTTTGGTCTCTGATGAAGTTGTGTAAATAATGGAAAAGTCCACAGCAAAGTGCGAAAAGTGATCTCTTCTGCGGTTCTTTGTTTTTTCTTAATGGGAAGTCAGACTCGAGAGTGCTCGTTGGTTCAGCTACGTCAAGTCTAATTGATTTGGCTATGACGAAAAAAAAAAAAATAACAAGGAATGGTGAGAAGTGTTGTGTTCTTTGTTCTTAAAAAGCTTAGGTTTGTGTTGACCTAGTTTCGAGATGGGATTTGCTTAAGGAAAGTTTGTTAAACAAATTTGTGACGTTATTAAATATATCAGTTTGAAAAGGGGCAGAAGGATGATTTAAGGTTTAAAAAGTATGCGTCAGGGGATCAAGATTTTTTTCGGAGTTAAATTTTCGATCCTCATATTTTCTAAATACATATGTAGGTATTTCGGAACCATTTCGGACTTAATTTCTGAGTAAAATATTTTCTTAAAGTTTCGGAACCATTTCGGACTTAATTTCTGAGCGTCATATTTTCTATATATGTAGGTATTTCGGAACCATTTCGGACTTAATTTCTGAGTAAAATATTTTCTTAAAGTTTCGGAGCCATTTCGGACTTAATTTCTGAGCGTCATATTTTCTTATATATGTAGGTATTTCGGAACCATTTCCGACTTATTTCTGAGTAAAATATTTTCTTAAAGTTTCGGAGCCATTTCGGACTTAATTTCTGAGCGTCATATTTTCGATATATTTCGGAGTGCTAAATTTTTAAAAAATAGTTCTGACTATTTCGGACTATGTTTTTGAGCCACATATATATTTCATATTTCGGAATCATTTCGTAGTCAAGTTTCTGAACCGATTTTTATAGATATGTATTTCGGAGTGATATTTCCGAGCTGTATAGATATTTTCTACATATTTCGGATCCAATTTCTGAGCGTCATATATTTTTTATATTTCGGAGTCCAATATTTTCTAAGAATTTCGGAATGATTTTGGTCTCAGATTCTGAGCCTCATATTTTGTGCATATTTTGGACTCATTTCGGAAATAAATTTCTCCGAATATTTTCGACTATTTAATTTCTAACTTAAATTCTCATCCTGATATTTTCGACATATTTCGGGCTGCTATTTTTTACTCTGAAAATTCGGATTCAAATAAATTCCAGAGTAGGTACATATTTTATATAGATTGCGCAATAATTTCGGAGTAAGTTCATGCCCTCATATTTTGTGCACATTTTCGGATTAATTTCGGGGTCAAGTTTCGGAACCTCTATTTTTTATAGACATTTCGGAGTAATATTTTTGATCCTTTTACAATATTTTCTACATATTTTGGAATTATTTGGAACTCAGTTTCTGAGCCTGATATTATTCTACAAATTTCGAAATCTTTTCGGACTCAAATTTTTGTAACAATTTCGGACTAAAAATTGGAAAAAGCACTTGTGGGATTTCATATAATTTTTTGGTATAATGGCAAATTAATTGACAAATTAGTGAAGTACCTTGTACATACCTTTATTTTGAAATTAATATTAATTTCCTTTTGGTACGCTAGATATACATAGAACTTCACCAGCATAGGTTGATCTATTATGAGAAGTTATTCGATGTTTACTCAGCTTCAATATGACCTAAATATTTACACTAGATTGCAACACCCAAGATGCCAGGCTCTTTTGTGTGAGTTTAGCTGAGGATGTGGTCATATAAGTACTTAAAGAGAGTTTAATTTTGGTTTTAAAGACCAATTTAACCCTTTTATGACCAATTTTATTAAAATCAATTCTGGTTTAAGGGTTTTTTGTCCTTTTTATGAACAAGATTCTTGGAAGAAGTGATAAATTTTAATTTTCATACCAATTTAACCCTTTTATGACAAATTTTTAAGAAATAAATTTTTGGTTTTAATAGTTTTTGTTCTTTTCATGAAAGAGATACTTTGAAAAAGAGGTTCGTTTTGGTTTTAAAGAAAAATTTAACCCTTTTATGACCAATTTTATTAAAATCAATTCTGGTTTAAGGGTTTTTTGTCCTTTTTATGAACAAGATTCTTGGAAGAAGTGATAAATTTTAATTTTCAATACCAATTTAACCCTTTTATGACAAATTTTTAAGAAATAAATTTTTGGTTTTAATAGTTTTTGTTCTTTTCATGAACGAGATACTTTGAAAAAGAGGTTCGTTTTGGTTAAAAAAAAAATTTAACCCTTTCATGACCGAATTTTTGTCTAAAAATTTTAGCTTAAGGGATTTATTTTATCTTATGTATACGAAATTTGAAAAACTGGTTAATTTTAGTTTTTGAGACCAATTTAACCCTTTTATGGCCACATACATACATATTTTGATAAAGTTCGTTTAAGGATTTTTGTTATTTTTATGGATAAGATTTTCGTAAAAGAGGTTAATTTTGGTTTTTGAGAAAAATTTAACCCTTTTGTGACCAATTTTCTAAAAATAAATTTGCGTTGAAGGGGTTTATATGGTTTTCTATGAATAAGATATTTGGAAAAAGCGGTTAATTTTGCTTTTGAAGACCAATTTAAACCTTTAATGACTAATCTTTTTTTTTTAAATTTTGTTGTTAAAGGTCTTTGTTGTCTTTATTTAAAGAATAAAAATTTGGTAAATTTTTTTATCCACTATCGAAAATTATAGGATTCACCATTAAAGGGTTAAAAAACAGTTTCCAAAAATTGAAGCATCCTTGCTAAACACATGTCAGGAAGCAAGCATTATTGAATTACCATGAAGGAGACGGTTGCGGTCATTAAGTTCGAACAGCATTCAGCCTCAGGGATAAAACATTCGAAATTCCCAGTTATGCCTTTTATGTTGTTTCATTCCAAGAAGCGCCACTGTGCGTAAACCGTAAATGAATGAGATCCCTAAGTGGGCGTTTACACATGTTTTATGACTTTTGAATGATAATTTCGATATTTTGTTATTGCCAAATTCCCAAGTGTTCACCCATATTCGAATGCAGTTAATTGCCTTTATACTTTCATTCATTCAGTCATTCCATTTTTTTCAATTATTATAAAAAATATATACATACATATATGTATGAATGTAGGTATGCATATAGTATATCATAAACACAGAACACGATAATAACAATAAAAATCTTTTAACGACCATACAAAACCGCACAAAAGGTCTACAAGAAAATGTGTGTTGCGCATGCGCCGCAGCAGGGCGCCAAAATTTTTCTCTCATGCGCACACACATATATGTATTGTGGGTTTTGTATGAAAACTCACTCTATTTATCGATGACGAGAAGTCTTATTTCAAAATTTTCTTCTTTCTTTGTCATTCAATCAGCATAAAAATGATAACAAAAATAAAAAAGAGATGCCCGAATGAATATTTTTTTTTTCCGTGTAATGAAGTGTCAACAAAATGCTGGCCGACAAAACGAAATCAAAGTCGAGAGAGATCGCATTATGAGACGGGCGTGTGGTTTATGAATTTTCACACATGCTTGAGACTGCTCTAAACTGCTCTCGAGTGTGGTGTGATGCTAAAAAATTTTGAAGAAAATTTTTTTCTATTTTTTTTAAGGGGGTCTTCTCATTGAAAACCCGTTTTTTGGACCCTTTTTAAAAAAATTCTTATTTGAAAACGCAAAGAATAATTGAAAACTTTTTTTATTTATTGTATTACAAAAGGTTCAAAGAATATAAAAAAATTTTTTTTGCCTCGATACGTGGGCTGTTCAAAAAGTAATGAGACTTCAAAGTTGGTGGTGAAAAAAAAGGTCCTCACGGGGCCACGATTCCGGGTCTCCGGAGCGTCCGAAATGGAAAAAAAAAACGGGGTTATAATCAGTATAGATGTAATTCTCGGGTGAACCTCAAGCTTAATTTTGTGATTTTTTTTGACAAAATGGCGGCCATTCAAAAAAAAATTTCAATTTCGGGCTTTTTTTTTTGTAGTTTAGTGTAAAAAAAAAAATAGTAAAAATTTTTTTAAAATTATGGTCAGGTTCACCCGAGAATGGTGACAATTCTGCGTCGATTCCATTTTGTTTCATGAAAATCGGTTTAGTTGAACTGGAGATATCATGGCCGCCAGTTCGAAAAACGTGGTTTCGAGATAAACGCGTTTAAAGTTTGAAGCAACGCAAAAATTACTCGTTTTAGCGCAGATCTTGCTCGACAAAGAAGGCTATATCCTCTAAACTATTTCGAATTTCAAAAAATCCTTTTAGGGGCATATTCACAACTACCCAAGCTATAAATAAATGCAAAAAAAAAAAGTCGAAAAAAAAAGTTGCTCAATGAGAAGACCCCCTTAAACTTTTTTATGTTTTTAAATATTTTTCTATTTTTGTTTAACTTTTTTATTAATAAAAAAAAAATATTTGTTGTATTTAAAATTTTTTTTTTGTATTTTAAAAATAAGAAAAAAATTTTTTATATATTTTTTTTTTTGATTTTCATTTGTATCTCACTTTGTCTGCCGATGAAACTGATATTGTTGATATAAATTTCCTCAAAACTATTCCGGACTGAATTCTATTGTCGCTCTTCATCAGAAATGTTTGGACACTTTTATTGCATTTCTTATTAATTATTGAAATGAGAAATCTGAGATTTTCTTCTCCCTTTCTTTTTTTTTTTTTGGACCATTTTGATTTACCGTTTATGGGGTGATTTTTCATTGTTATTGTTTTGACTTTTGTTTCTTTATATTTTTTTTAAATATTTTCTGTTCATATGAAAAGTCAAAAGTCAAAGACAAATTGTGAAAGGCAAGACAGAAGACGAGGCATGGATCTAAGATGAATGGTGTCAGGTTTAAAGTCGCTTCAGAAATGTCATGAAGTCGTACACATGTCCAAAGCCATATGGTGAGCTTTTTTTTGGCTCCCCCTTCAAGTTCAATGCCATTTGCAGAAAAGAGAAAAACCAAAATCCAAAAATCATTGAAGATCAAGATCATCCAATCTTTAAAGTCTCCCCAGAGAAGCAAGTCAATAAATGTCTGACTCAAAAAAAAAAAGGGAAGAAAAAAACAAAAACAAATAAAAAGTCAAGCCCACCAACCACGCTCCAGCATGAAATTGGTGTGACTATAACCACAAGAATGATTGTTTTTTTTTTTTTTTGTAAAGATCATCCGTATCGTCGATTGAATCTCCGGATTACGCGGAACGAAGAAGCGAAGTTGCGTCAAATTATCGATAAAAATCACATTCCGAGAGTCATTCGACTAAAGTCGATTGAATGATTTCATTTTATGCTTAATTCGATAATGCTTAATACTCCGGAGAATGACAAAAGAATTTCATAAAACCAAAAAAAAAATAAAATAAAAATAAAGAAAACAAAAATGCAGGCTACGAACTGCGCATGCGTGCATCTCAAGCAGAAACATTGGCGCCTCAAAGCGAAGGAAAACATTTTTTTTTGGAAAATAAGAAAGAAAAGATAATTTTCATCTTGAAGAAAGCGCTACAAATTTTCTTGACTTTTATTAAGCTTAATCTTTACGCATGCGCACGAAATCTGAGCAAGCGCCTTTGCCCTTTTTCGACTTATTAATTGTTATTGCTTCCAAATATAATAAATCCGACTTATCTAAGGTACTCGTATTTTCCACTGACTTTTCTTTTAAAGTTAATCTTAAACTGTTTTAAGTTTATCCCTCGATTGATATTTGATATTTCGTCGAGTGGATTTTCGGAAAATTATTAGCATCATTAAAAATGATGTTTTGTGATCAATAAAGTCTTTGCAGTTGAAAAATCGATTAATTTTTTTTGTATTGACAGACAACATAATTTCATTTCGAATTTCTATTGATTTTTGTTGGGATTTGAGTATTCATAAAAGAGGGCTTTGAGTTTGAGAAAAAGAAATTTTTTATGTCTTCAGTTTAAATCAAAATTCTTACGTGGTAGTGCTAAGACACCCAGCGGGAAATGTCACCCTGACATCACCGGTGAAGTCAGGGTGACTTGTCACCCTGGCATGCGTGACAATTCATAGGACGCCTAGCATGACATTTGTACAGGAGTTGGACAGTGATTTCACCGGTGACATGTCCTCCTAGGAGGAGCGATGGCAAAAAAAGCATTTAAGAGAAGCACATGCTCTTTTCTCTCTCAATGTTAATTTATAGAATCCATAGCTGGTCAGTTGAAAACTCTCTTCTTTGCCCTCTCTTTGAATATTTCGAAAATTTTTTAAAATCAATTTTTAATAATTTTTGTTCGCCTCAGCCAGGGATCGAACCCGCGATCTTCGAATTCAGAGTCGAGCACTCATCATCTAACTACGCCACTTCATGCTAACGCTGAACTGACGCGAAAACCTTATTTATATTTCAGTAGCCAATGAGAGGCAAGCACATGAACAGCATCCCTCCACGATGACATGTCCTCCAAGATGTCATGCATGACAATGTCACCTATTTGTCATCGGTGACATCACTGGTGACTTTGTCATGAGAGAGATAGAGAGAGATAGAGAGAGATAGAGAGAGATAGAGAGAGATAGAGAGAGATAGAGAGAGATAGAGAGAGATAGAGAGAGATAGAGAGAGATAGAGAGATAGAGAGATAGAGAGAGATAGAGAGAGATAGAGAGAGATAGAGAGAGATAGAGAGAGATAGAGAGATTAGAGAGAGATAGAGAGAGATAGAGAGCGATAGAGAGAGATAGAGAAAGAACGAGAGGCAGAGAGATTGAGAGAGAGATTGAGAGAGAAATTGAGAGAGAGATTGAGAGAGAGATTGAGAGAGAGATTGAGAGAGATTGAGAGAGATTGAGAGAGATAAGAGAGATAGAGAGAGATAGAGAGAGATAGAGAGAGATAGAGAGAGATAGAGAGAGATGAGAGAGATAGAGAGAGATAGAGAGAGATAGAGAGAGATAGAGAGAGATAGAGAGAAGAGAGAGAGAGAGATAGAGAGAGATAGAGAGAGAAGAGAGAGAAGAGAGAGATAAGAGGAGAAGAGAGAGAGAAGAGAGAGAAAGAGAGAGAAGAGAGAGAAAGGAGAGAGAAAGAGAGAGAAAGAGAGAGAAAGAGAGAGAAAGAGAGAGAAAGAGGAAGAAGAAGAGAAAGAAGAGAAAGAGAGAGAAAGAGAGAGGAGAAGAGAGAGAAAGAGAGAGAGAGAGAAGAGAGAGAAAAAGAGAGAGAGAGAGAGAGAGAATGAAAGATTAGAAAGAGATAGAAAAAGATAGAAAGAGATAGAAAGAGATAGAGAGAGATAGAGAGAGATAGAGAGAGATGAAGAGAGATAGAGAGAGATAGAGATAGAGAGAGATAGAGAAAGATAGAGAGAAGAGAGAGATAGAGAGAGATAGAGAGAGATAGAGAGAGATGAAGAGAGATAGAGAGAGATAGTATGTCCTAATAGAAAAAATCAAGTTTTAACTGAGTGGGGTTTATTGTGACAGTAGGCACGACAGGGTTAAAGATTAGCCTTGATAATTTTTTTATAGGAGAACTAATAAAATCTTTATTTGTAGCTCTATTGTGATGTCGTTGGCAAAAACAAAAAAAAAAAAAACAAAGGGATATGAATTGATTCTGATGTGATTCTTTTTGAGAGAGATCGTTAAATTTCAGCATAAAACTCAATCAAGATATCTAGTAAATGGTAAAATAGTTTCTTCTAGTCATAATTCATCATATATATCCAGTGGCGGACACCTTAGTAAGGGTACATATTATAAAAAAAAGAGTATACTAGGCATACTAACAAATTTCTCTCTTAAACGAAGTTTCCTCAACGTAAAATTGGCTTTCTTATGTTTGTTTAATGCTTTGGTCCCAATCATATCCCCCATCCCCCTGGGCCAACCCGTGTACATATCATTTATAATTTTCATTGCTTATTATAAAGTTGGTACCTATCAATAAAATCGTCTTCAAAATGCTCCCATATTGCTCCGTATGTGGGTAGATCTTATGATCCATTTCGACAATCAAAGGCGTTGACGACCCCATTGGAGGTTTTCCTTCTTATTTATGTTAATTTTGAGAATAAACGGTAAATCAAAATTGATAAATTGTTCCCAAATGAAACTCTTGACATTTATTGAATCAACAAAACCCATTGGAGAGACGATATCTCAATAATGTCATCGCACAATCATAGATGGTGGAACTGTGCTGACTTCATTCTTGAGAAACCTGAACTGATTTTTTATTTATTTTTTTAAATAATTTTTTTTTAAATGTTTAAGTTTCTTTGATTGAATTTTTATAATTTTTAATGTGTCACGTAAGCTTTCGATATGCTTCCAAAAAAAAAAAAAAAGTGAAAAATTCTGTTTACTTTGGCTTGGCTCAATTCAAGATTGTGTGCTCCGCAATGACACAGATGTAGATGGATCTCTCTCTCTCTCTCTCTTTTTTTTTGGTCTTATTATCGAAGCGTGCTGCTCGTTGGAACCGTCGACCACCTGTTGTTTGTTGACCAAGAAAATGTGAAAATTCTCATGAACAAGACAAGACGAGACAAGAAACTCAATTAAAATTGATAAAAAGCGATTCGTAAGTGATGCAGTCACTTATATGAAAGATGAACCGATAAATGTAGAGTAGAAAGAGAGTAGAAAGGCACCTACAGATGCCCTTCCCAGTTTATATACTTATACAATTTTTTTTTTTTACTTTTTTCTCTTCGATTTAATTAAAAATGTGCCACACGCACTTGACATGACGCGCATGAAGTGCATTCTTTACTTCTTTTATTTTTTTGTTACTTTTTTTTTATATTATTTTTTCCCCCTTTGCACCCACTCTTTTCACTCTTTTCACTCTTTTCTTTACCCCTACTCCATTCCATCGCTCTTCACTCTTTAAAGTGAAAATTACTGTTCATGACGACATTACGATGGCCAGGCGCCTTCGGCTCTTCTCCTTATGCCACACATAAGGCTGATCGCTTGCGCGACCTCATGCCGTGTTCGAACTTGTCAAGCATAAATCTTTTCCGCATTTTATTTTTCTCTCTCTCTCTCTCTCTTACTATTCTTTAAATATATGTATGTATTCCCGGAGTAGTTTCAGCCGTTCTACCTGTAGGCCAAACTCCAAGGAAGCGACAATATGCTGAAGGTGACTAGCTAACAAGAACTGAAGGTTCAGAGCTGGTCAGTCGCCTTCACAAAATACCGCTAACGTGTTATGTCACCTAAAAGGAAAATAAAAAAAAAAAAAAAATCCTATAAAAATGAATAAGGAAAAGGAAAAGAACCTCGTCAGATCTATTTTTCCATTACATAGTTAATTTTTTTTTTTTTAGAATGTCTGCATGAATTTGGCGTGTGCGCATGCGCAAACACGCGCCATCGCAACAGTTTGGATTGCGTAAAAAGAAATTGCTGACAACACAAGATAGAGAGAACTATTTGTGAGATTATGGTGAGGATTTGCAGCTGTGAAATTTCAGTGCCTCAAGGATCCTTAAAGATTTGTGCCTTTAATTTGGATAATTCGTTGGAGAGATATTATGTTCATGTTGATACCGTTAATTTGTTCGATTCGATTTCGCGTGTCGTTTGAAATATTCGGATGGTTTTTGTGGATTACTGAGGACAAAATTCTGGGAGTTTTTAAAGTATTATATTTTCATTGGTTATATTGTCAACTGTGGTGGATTTTTTCCTCTTATTCTCTATTTTTTTCAAATATTTTTAAGCATGTTCTGAGCCGGCTAGTTAGAAGAAATCAAAAGGGAACTAAGCCACCATTTGAGGGTGCTCTTACACAGGGGTGGACTGGGGATCAAAGGGCCTGCCGGGCATTTGAAAAATGGGCTTCGTTACCTAAGAAAAAGAAAAAAATCGTAACAGCTAAAACGCACAGCGAACTGGGGGCCCACCGGGCTTTTGCCCGGTTGCCCATGGGCCCAGTCCGCCCCTGCTCTTATATCCTCATTGGGAACAACTTGGGGACGTTCAATTGTTGGGTTACAAGCTTAATTCACGTGTTCTTTTTGTAATTACTTGGAGAGACCCGGCCTTATAGACAATGAGATGATCATTTTCTCTGGATTTAGGATTTATGAAGAAGCCCATCATCAGAAGAATTTCTTTCAAAGCAGTTTAAAGTTTTTTTTTTTTTAATTTACTTTCTAGAATTGCCTTTTAAGATCTGTAAGGAGGATTTTAAACTCAAAGGTCTTTTATACTGGGATAGTTTCGGGTTTCTAATAGGCCATAAAACCAAAAAACGGGTTGAACAAAATTCCCAAGCCATTTAAACTTTTACAAAGCTTAGACCTATGAGAAACCATACCAATCAATCAATCATCCCTGCTTTGGAAGGAAAGGTTAGTTATTAAGGTGTAGCATGGGATTTAAACCAGTTCCTCTGGATCTGGCGCTAGAGGAAAAAGGGAGCGACATTGTGGGCCTGTGTTTTTTGCATACTCAAGTGGAAAAAACTGAAAGACTTTTGATTGATAGGAACGTATTTTTTCTACTTTCGCGTGAAGTTCTCTAGGATAGGTTAGGTTAGGTTAGGTTAGGTTAGGTTAGGTTAGGTTAGGTTAGGTTAGGTTAGGTTAGGTTAGGTTAGGTTAGGTTAGGTTAGGTTAGGTTAGGTTAGGTTAGGTTAGGTTAGGTTAGGTTAGGTTAGGTTAGGTTAGAGTTAGGTTAGGTTAGAGTTAGGTTAGGTTAGGTTAGGTTAGGTTAGGTTAGGTTAGGTTAGGTTAGGTTAGGTTAGGTTAGGTTAGGTTAGGTTAGGTTAGGTTAGGTAAGTTAGTTAGGTTAGGTTAGGTTAGGTTAGGTTAGGTTAGGTTAGGTTAGGTTAGGTTAGGTTAGGTTAGGTTAGGTTAGGTTAGGTTAGGTTAGGTTAGGTTAGGTTAGGTTAGGTTAGGTTAGGTTAGGTTAGGTTAGGTTAGGTTAGGTTAGGTTAGGTTAGGTTAGGTTAGGTTAGGTTAGGTTGAGGTTGGGTTAGGTTAGGTTAAGCTAGTGCAAGGCGGATTTCTTATATAGATACACTCCTTTGTGATACCCTATAGAGGTTAGCACCCAATTCTAAAGTACTCTAATAAATTGCATCAAAAAAATTGAGATATTAAACCATCTCTTTTCCTCCTCAATTAGGTTATTTTTTATATTTGCTTTCTTCTATAGAACCTTGAAGTATGAAGGTCTCTTGTTCTGGGATCTTTTCAGTATTCAAAAAAGTTTGAAAAAAGTTCGTGAACCAATCTGGCAAAGCACCCATTTCCTATCTAGAAAGAGTCTCCTTTTTCCTATCTTCTTCTGTAGGGTCTCAGTGACATTTTCGAAATTCCAACGGCCCTGATGTGTAGTGTCTTTCAACGCAACAAAATGGAAATTTCTTGTTTCTTGTCGGTCAAAAATGGATTCAAAAAGTCTCAGAAATAGTCACATCTCTGATATTTTTGTGCATAAATGACCCAAATAATTGATTCCGATAGCCTTCCTACGGTGAACAGATCCTATTTTTATATCGTCACTGATTTCTCGTGTGCCTCTTTGATTTCTCGCATTCTAGAGGGGATTTGAACCCTCAAAACTACCCTCTATGCACGGAATGATAGTTTGCCTCCTTCTTATGTGGTAATTCTACGAAGTACTAACAATTTATATATGGACATTTCCACACGGACGCGACACTTACCTGAGCAATTTTAAGTTCCGAATCGAAGAAGGCCATAAACAGTGCTTTTGTCTGTGCCGATCATGCGGATTTGTATAATTATCGAAATTTCGGCTTAAGTTTACTTTACGGTCATTTCTGGGATTTGGTACATAGACGAAGAATGGTCTCCTGATTCCAAATCTGCAATCAGAATTTGGGGGTCGCATGTAGTTTAGAAGTTATAACCATTTGAAGTTTGTATGAGAAATGATATACAAACTCACTTACAGCTATTACGTAGCGCTGCCAGACTTAATATTTTTAATCTAACTAGCAACTAGTAGATTTTTTTTAGCTGTTTGTATTTCAGATAATGAAAACCAGAGAAAATGTCGCGGCCGTAGCTATTATGTCGCGTCCGTAGTCATTATGTCGCGTCCGTAACCACTATGTCGCGTCCGTAACCATAATAAAGAGAAAAAATGTCGCGTCCGTAATCACTATGTCGCGTCCGTAACCATAATATAAGAAAAAAATGTCGCGTCCGTAGCTATTATGTCGCGTCCGTAGTCATTATGTCGCGTCCGTAACCACTATGTCGCGTCCGTAACCATAATAAAGAGAAAAAATGTCGCGTCCGTAACCACTATGTCGCGTCCGTAACCATAATATAGAGAAAAAATGTCGCGTCCGTACCATTATGTCGCGTCCGTAGCATTATTGCAGTCCGTAACCATATGTCGCGTCCTGCAACATAATAAAGAGAAAAATTTCGCAGAATGCCTAAACATCTTGTCCGTAAATTATATAGCAGAATCAAAGACAATCAGATATTGCGAACGTAACCTTTTGGGGAAATGCCCACATAGATAGGTTATATCTCCAAAATGGATATCAATCGTGATGACATCACATTAGAATATTACAATGGCACTGGTAAATGATAAAACCGACATTGATCGATCAACGCCATTTATAAATGTGTTATTTTCTTCATAAAAGCAACTCCTTAACGCGTGACTTGAAAGTCCTTGAAAAATTGCTCTCATTTTAACTTTTATTTAATATTTTATAATAATGTTAAAATTAGCATAAATTCCTGAAACTAGTTTGTTTTTTGTTGCAAAAAAAAGGCTTTATTTCATTAGTTTTCTTTTCTTCTTCTTTAAATTGCAAAATCTTATTGTCACACGATACGCAATGCACGATCTTAAATCACAATTCACAACTCTCAGCATTATCCAATCACTCAAATATTTTCATTTTTCCATAATAAATTTAATCCATTTAAAGACGCCTGCATGACTAAGTGGGAATAAGGCAGCAGCAGCAGCAGTAGACTTGCCAGCTTCCTGAAAAAACGATTGAAAAGTTTTTATTTAATTTTTTTCTTTTTTTTTTTTAAGTTCGAATTTCAAAATTTGTAATTCAAAATACCAACGACTGTCAACTTAAGCCAATTGGCTGGCAACTTTTTAAACATTTTTTTTATTTTTATTGCAACTTCTCGAAGCGTGAAATTAGCATTCATAGCAATCGGATGAGCAGCAGCAGCAGCAGCACACGCTCTAATGTCAAGTTAGCTGGTCAAGTTAAGTGACATGACAAGGCAGATCATGTAATTCAATATCTTGGACATGTACAATGTACAATGCAAATTCATTCGTCCGTCTTGCTTTTCCACGCCACGCTTTTGTCCCCCAATAAGCCCAACAGCCAATGGGACAACTCGACCGACATTCGATGCCATTCGATCCCATTTGATTCCATTCGCATCTCCATTCGCCTCCATTCATTCAATTAATAATGTTGGCAACATTTTTTTGTTAAACTAGAAAATATTTTTGTAAGTCTTTAAGCACTTACAAGCCAAGACGACAAGATGATTGAACTGTTTTAACACTTTGTGGGCAAGTTCGTAGAGATCAAGCTGCATAGGCCGCGGCGCCAGGCAATGCAAATGTTCGTGTGCACTCGGGCAGCCCCGAAGGAGATAAATTACTCAATTTCCTTGTAAACAAGCAAGGTGTAAAGCAGGATCGATCTTTATGCTCTTCGCTTAGGCCGAATCGTATTTTTGAATAACAAAAGGGAACAAAGTAAGAAGAAGTCTTCGAAGAGTCTAGATGTGACAGAGAGAGAGGGAGTGAGAGAGAGAGAGAGGAGAGAGAGAGTGCGACCCCGAAAAGGCGTATGTTTTCGTTGTCAGACCTCGAAATTCCACACAAAAAATGACAGTACATTGAAAAATCGAAATTTTCATAATCAGCGGCAGAGGCGGGTCCAGGGACTTGTTTTAGGGAGTTCAATATAGTCCCGAATAATAAAAATTCTCCTGTGCACGCCCCTGATCAGCGGCATTCTCTCTCTGAGTTCAGAGGACACACAGCTGTGGGTAGAGAGTATCATCTATTTTAAATTGGTCTCAATGCACCTTCGAATTTTCCACTATTTTATACACATATATATATATATTTATGTATTAATTATTTATTATTCAACCAAAATGACGAAGGGTTTCTTCCCTTTCGGGTTAATTAATTACTTTTTTTTTGTGTTTTCTTAACTCAACTTAAAGCGGTGCATGCCAAAGGGTACATTGCTTCAGTTCTTTAAGCATTCAAGGCACTAATTAAGTCATTAGAGGGCTATGTCCTGCTGAGTGTAATTAATCATTGGGAAGCCCAATTGAGCGCTCCATGGGTTGAGTTTTGAAGGCATTCAAGTGAAAAAGAAAAGGAAAGGGATGGGTTAAGGAGTTGGTTTAGTAGAAGAGTAGGAGATGTTGATATCATTATGCTTGTGCGCATGCACTCCTGAATTAAGCATAACTAAAGCATAAGAATTTATAGTTATTTTGTGTGTGAGAGAGAGAGAGACTTTAGGGAGAGAGAGAGAGGGTTTTAAACAGAAAATATTTGAATATGGTATCATCCAGAATGTCTGTAGATATTTTTTAGAAAATTTTCATCGTTTAATCCCTAAATACTATGGGTATTCACATGTCCTGGAATTTCGACATCTTACCCACCTGCAGCACCTCCAACACATTCGAATCAGAAGATTGTTGTATCCCAGTGGCAAATGTCCCGCTGTAATCATCTGGATCCGATATGCATGACAATTCATATGACACTTTGTATGAAATTTGTACAGGAGTTCGACAGTGAATTCACCGGTGACAATGTCATGCTAGGGGGTGCGATGGCGCAAAAAATCATTTGAGAGCAGCAACATTGCCTCTTATCTCTCTCTAAATGTCAATTTATAGAAAACCAGTTTGAAAGTCTCTTCTTTGCCCTCTCTTTTGAATATTTCGAAACTTTTTAAAAATCTACTTTTAACAATTTTTGTTCGCCTCAGCCGGGGATCGAACCCGTGATCTTCGGATTCTGAGTGAAGCACTGCTAACGTTCAACTGACGCTAAAACCTTATTTAAATTTCAGTAGCCAATGAGAGTCAAGCACATGAACAGCATCCCTCCACGATGACATGTCCTCCAAGAGTGTCACACATGACAATGTCACCTATATGTCATCGATGACATCACTGATGACATTGTCATGCAGGATATAATTTTCCGCTGGTATATTAAACCGAACAGAAGAGCTCTGAAAAGTGTGACTGTAGCGGACATAAATTGGGTCCAGAATTTTCTAGTATCGAGACAATATTTACCAAATGATTTCTCAGCATTCATTTCCTCGAGTTTTAAGCTTGGTGAACTATAACATCCTATATACAAGGGGTCTCCCTTTAAACGTGAAATGATGGAAAAGGCGGAAAAATGTACAATTTTTATACAAAACTTCGTTCATTAATTTCTAAGCTTTCTTGATTTACGAGTTTTGGAATCAAATTCACTTTTAAGGGAAGACTAATATGTTTTGTTCATAACATAGGGGAACACGTGAGAAAGTGAGAGATTCCACCATTCAAAACAGGGGCATAGACTAGGGTTCTTTATCGGGGTTCAAACTCTCTATAAAAATGGCGATGAATCCAAAAGGAACCCTAAAAAATCTGAATTTATTTCGCCAATGTTACAAAGACCCTAGAAAAGGAGAGGAAAAAAGAAGGCTCCGATGAGAGGTGGATTGGCACTGATCTAAACTTTTTGAAGGGACCGAGATTGGGTCACGAACTTTTTTCAACCTTTTTTTGAGTACTGATACCAGCCTGGCATAAAATACTTCCATACTTAAACTCCACCTTGCCGGTCTGTCTGAAGGATTGGAAAATATATTAGATTATAGCCTCATTTTTTAGTCCGTTTGTTAGGAAAATCTCCCGTAAATTAAGGGAAATACTGGTCTTCCTAGTGGCTTCCAACAGGCCTTAGTGTATGGGCTGGCACCAAAACATTTCCTTCTTGGTGCGTTGTTGACGAGTGCTTATACCGCCACTGACTCGGTCGCCATTTCCTCATTAGTGATAACTGGGTCTGCCACGAGAAGGCTGAGGTTGACATTAATCTGGAGAGGCTGTAAGAGACGCATTCTAGACCATAGACCCCATAGTCCCCTGGTCTTAAGAAGAGACTTAAGGGAGGAAAAGTCTACAGGGTTAATTTTTAGGGGTAAGAAATTTTTTTAAAGAAGGTCTTACAATGATATTTAAGACGAATTCGCCCATATTTTGATTCATTCAGGGGGTAAATCTTCTAAAAACCGTCAGCAGTGGTCCTTTCTAAAAACAATGCAAACCTTCTTAAAGGGCGGCTCAGTTCCCTTTTTATCTCCAGCTCGCTGAGGATCTTCTTGAAAACATTAAAAAGAAAAATAATAGGAAAAATGGGAGAAAAGTTCACCACAGTTTTCAATGTCATGAATAAAAGGTAATCAACCCAGAAAGGACATCGAAATAAAGTCTCCCTTGTTTCTTTCACTAAGTCTCATAGAAATTTCTCCATCAAAATCAAAAAATGAATGACAAATGAACCGATCACTTTTTACGATTGGCAATTTCTTCTAATTAAAAAGTCATTTATAGAGCTCCCATGCACCGTCGAACAAATCTCATAACTCCAAACTGAAGTCAAGCGCCCATCAATAATGTCAAGTCTCGATATCGAACGTTGAAAATCTTCAAAAAATTTCAACGGACTCGACTTTGAGTTGTGTGTGCTTCCAGTCTTGCGTCATTCTTCGGCGGTCATCCGACACAGTGCTTTGATAATGCGTAAATGCTTTTCCTCAAGACCAGATAAGGTCCTCAGCATGCAGTACAAGTCTCTATCTCTCTCTCTCTCTCTCTCTCTCTATCTGACACTTCCCAGCGGGAAGTTTGTTCTTCGATTACCTTATTCGTCGAGGAATTCTTCGATGAAAGGGTCATAGGAGAATGCTTCGAAGAAAAAGGTAAGGGAAGCGGAAAAATTATTGCTCACATAGTCGTCGTAGACTTTTTGATGAAAGGTTCGTCATAGAATTCGTCAACAAAGAAGTAAGCGAAAGAGGTAACGAACGAATTTTCAATGACATCGCCGTGTTAATTTTCATCGACGCGGGTAAGTGGTAGACATATGTTGTATCGATTACCTCGCTCGTTTACCAATGTCTACCTTTTCCCGCTGGGTTATAAGGCGCCGCATTAGCCTACACACGAAGAAAACCGTTTGGAGAAAGCGCCGTCGCGCCCATCGTAGAGAATAAATCCATGGCGCAACATGCAATTATGGACGCTTAGAAGATCGGAAGATCCAAAGATGCGCTCACTTAGGCATGGCGAAAATTGAATTATGCAATGTGCATGGAATATAAAATTCGAAAATTCAGGATCGTATGTAGAAAATCATTTCTGGAGGGGTTTTAGGCATTGTGAAATTTTATATCTATATGACTATTTTCTTTTTTTTCGTTCCTATCGCATGTCATAGGGGGCTTAAACCCCCCAAGAACCCCCGTGTAAGCGCCACTAACTTCAGGGCCGTCTTTCATCAAATATATGGAAATCAATTGAAGTATAAGTAGATTTTAAGACGATCCGACAATTTTTCTATTAAATAGTGCACCTTCGTCTTCAAAAGTGACACAACTCAAAAAATTTTAACTTCCACATTTTTATGTTTCAATTGAATTTATTACGAAAGGGAAACCGTTTTAATGGAAAAAAAAAAATTTTGAGTTGTGACACTTTTGAATACGATGTGCCATTTTTAAAAAAATATTCTACATTGATCTTTCTGATTTCACGGTCAAAATATTTCTAGGAGAATTTATTCGGGATCTTCATTTTTCTCTAAATCCTTTGGAAAATTCATTGAGACTTTAAAAGGGTAAACTTTGGAAAACCCCTCCCCGCCCCTGTCTGAATGCACGAGTATTGATTAAAATGCTTTCAAATTGATATTCATAGCCATCGAAAGCGTTGAAAGTCTCTCGCTGCTGTAATGTTTCCCGATGGTGGGCGTTGCGCATGCGCGCGTTAATCGTCGCATCGTATGCGCGAAGACATTGCAAAATGCAGTGCAGTAGGTAAGAACGTTAGACAGCGCGAAGAGAGTTGATTGCGAAATTTATGCTTTCAATGATATTTAAGGCGTTGCAACGATAAATTATGTCCGCTTCGAGGAAAATTTCATCTTCACTATAAATTTTTTTGTTTTTGTTTTTTTCCAATAATTTTCATCGCTTGGAGGCTTCACTTTTTCTATGTTTTAAGTATTTTGTTTTTTTTTGTTCTTCTTTCGTCTTTTATTAATTTATTCATTTTTTCGTTCGATTGATGAGAATCGGATCGCAAGTGATCGGAAATTTATTGAACGCAATTTGTTCGGTAATAAAGTTCTTGGTGCGTTCTTCATGCCTTGTGGTCATAAAAATTGTGGTTTAAGGTGTCAATGAAATATTGTAACCGACTAGCATAGTCCAGGGAAATGTGTTGAACAAAGTTTTAACGGTTTTCCCGCAGATCAGCCTAAGATGATTTATCATCACACTTTAAGTCGGAACCACGCAATTTTTTTTTGCTTTTTTTTTACTTCCTTTTTATGGAAATTGCATTTTGTGGGAAAATTTTTCAATTGGAGATCTTCGCGGTGACGAAGAGTCAATGAGAATAGGAAGGTTAAGGACTTTGAAGAGGTGTGGTATTTTTTGAAATTTTAAAGAGAAGATGAGGGCTTCTTGAAGCTGATTAAAGTATGGTGTACTCTGTCTAAAGCGGACACCAACGAGATCGAAAAATATGCCCTCTTAAGAGGAAATTATTTGAGAAACAGAAATACTAAAGCATGCCCAAAAGAGTATCCGTTTAAGAGGGGCATTCGCTTTAAGAGGAGTGTACGCAAACGTTCACGTATTAAACTTCCTCTTTCAATAATATTCTAATTACATCTGTATTATATAGAGGGGTCTAATCAATTCCACCGTGAGTCGAAAGATTCCAGGGAAATCTTTCTACCGACGATATAGTTTCATAACTTAGTCCTTTGTCTTCATAATGTTATTACCTAGCTCAATAATTTCTGTCTTCTTATGTCATCCCTCGTTTAATTAATTCGAAGTACGTATATTTATAATGGAACTCCTTCCAGAGATTTATTATTCTTCTCAAACTCAGTAATTTCTGAAATGTCTGACGATTTAGAATATGTTTATCTTAAAATTACCTCAAAATTTCAGTAGAAATTCTTCTAGAAGTGAAGGATATCAATTTCCTTCGCAGCGAATCATTGAAATGATAAATTTTCTGATCTTCCTCGTTGTATAAAGTATCCTCAAAACTTTCATAAAACAAAAGGAGTATTATTTAACTTCGGATCAACTTCCTGAAATAACAACTCACCGGCCTTCTCGATAATCGCTCGTACCTAAAAATTATCCAATAGAGATCTGAACTCCTTCTAGAACTAAAAAAGTTATCCTTGCTATTAACCTGCTTCAATAAAATCTCAGCTGTCTCATTTTGATCATCCCACGTATATTTTATCCTACAGTCACCTTTAAGTGTCAGCCATAGATTACTCTACCGAAAAGTCATAGATTATTCCATCATCTCGAGCGGTTACTTTCAATTTTCAAACAAATTGAATTACTGCTTTGAATTTCATAGAATTTTTTAAATATTTGTTCCCCCAATTTTTTATTTTTTTCACCATTATTGTGTGGGAACACCCGAATGTTCTTAAAAAAATTAAATTATCTTTTACTCTTTCTATCGATTGTCTTTCTATAAACTTTCAGGTCTCATATTAAGGGGCTTTTCGCACTTTCGACCTATCGCCAGTCTTCAAACTGTGTACGATTATCAAAAGGAGTGGCAAAGTAGTCCTCTTTGACAAAGGTCGTTCGCTTGCAATCTAATATTATGACCTTAAGTCTCCTCGGAGTGAAAATTCCTTTCAAGTCTTCTTTTCGAAGCCGTTTCAATTTATTCCACGGAAATTCAAAAAATGCATTTCTATAAAAATCATTGATTAACACACTTCCATCTCTTATCATGTTCAGAACCCCACGCGTCATCTCTTAAAATAACGCTCATTTTCCCCCCAAAATGAAAAAAAATGTGGAATATTTTCATCAATATTTCACCGTCACTTAAAAAGTAATAAATGCCTTCAAACTTAATGAATTTGTTGCAAATAAAATCATCGCCAAAATGACATTTCCCAGAAGCTGCACATCTGCTTCCAGCCACGTCGCCTGAGATCATAAAAGCCTCAACACATAAAATCGCAGTGTTTCATTTAAATAAAAATTAAAAAAAAAATGAATAAAAAAATGAAGTCAAAATAAAAGTTGCAACTCAGAAATTTGAAATTATTTTCACTTCCATTTTTTATTTTAATTTTTTTTTTTTTTTGGTTTTTCGAATTCGGGAACATAAAATGAAATCATGAAATTTTAAGCATTCCGTATGCGCGGCGCCACAATTCGCCACCTCAACTTTAGTTGGATGAGACAATATGGCACATAAATAATGTGGGCAATTCCTCATGCAACTGGTAGCTGCTTCTTCCAAAATCCGACAAAGGAAAAATATTTAAAGAAATCAAAATTAAAATGAGAAAAAAAAATGAGATTCTCAAAGGCGACGATGGCCTCGACGAAGACAGGCAAATTAATTTTGCATAATTTTTGCGAATATTTTGTCGCGATCGCAGGGAATTTTTACTTTTTTTTTTTTAGAATCTGCATCGAATTAATTAATACAAAATTTATTAGCTTTTGAGCGCAAAAAAATTACATTTTTTTTAGTTATTAAATTTGTATCGAAAAAGTGTTGAAAGGTTGTCACAGCTGTCATCTTAAATTTATGTGAATTCTCAAGTGCCGATTGCAATCGTTAGAAGTTCGTGATTCACTTTAAAATTTGGTTTTTTTTTTCACACGAAAATTTGTCTTTTGGGATGTTTTTTTTTGTCTATTGGTCTGAATATTTGAACGAATTCTCAACTAGGATAATTTGTATTAACCCTTTAAAGCAATTTTCAAACAGTATTTTATCCCTTACAAAAATCTCACCATTTGCAACTCCGAAAGAAGCATAAAATACCATGAAGTTATCCTTTCAACAAGAAAAAAAAATTATATTAACCCTTTAAAGCAATCTTCAAACAGAATTTTATCCCTTACAAAAATCTCTCCATTGGCAAAATCCGAAAGAAGCATAAAGTATTTAATATAAAGTTATCCTTCCAACAAGAAAAATAAATTATATTAACCCTTTAAAGCAATCTTCAAACAGAATTTTATCCCTTACAAAAATCTCACCATTGGAAAATCCGAAAGAAGCATAAAGTATTTAATATAAAGTTATCCGTCCAACAAGAAAAATAAATTATATTAACCCTTTAAAGCAATCTTCAAACAGTATTTTATCCCTTACAAAAATCTCTCCATTGGAAAATCCGAAAGAAGCATAAAATACCATAAAGTTATCCTTCCAACAAGAAAAATAAATTATATTAACCCTTTAAAGCAATCTTCAAACAGAATTTTATCCCTTACAAAAATCTCTCCATTGGAAAATCCGAAAGAAGCATAAAGTATTTAATATAAAGTTATCCTTCCAACAAGAAAAATAAATTATATTAACCCTTTAAAGCAATCTTCAAACAGTATTTTATCCCTTACAAAAATCTCTCCATCGGAAACTTAGCTTAACTAACGAAAGAAGCATAAAATACCATGAAGTTATCCTTACAACAAGAAAAATAAATTATATTAACCCTTTAAAGCAATCTTCAAACAGTATTTTATCCCTTACAAAAATCTCTCCATTGGAAAATCTGAAAGAATCATAATGTATTTAATATAAAGTTATCCTTCCAACAAGAAAAATAAATTTTATTAAAATATTAACCCTTTAAAGCAATATTCAAACATAATTTTATCCCTTACAAAAATCTCACCATTGGAAAATCCGAAAGAAGCATAAAGTATTTAATATAAAGTTATCCTTCTAACAAGAAAAATAAAATATATTAACCCTTTAAAGCAATCTTCAAACAGTATTTTATTCCTTACAAAAATCTCCCCATTGGCAACTCCGAAAAAAGCATAAAATACCATAAAGATATCCGTCCAACAAAAAAAATAAATTATATTAACCCTTTAAAGCAATCTTCAAACAGAATTTTATCCCTTACAAAAATCTCACCATTGGAAAATCCGAAAGAAGCATAAAGTATTTAATATAAAGTTATCCTTTCAACAAGAAAAATAAATTATATTAACCCTTTAAAGCAATCTTCACAAAAAACTCCCCATTGGTAGCTCTGAAAAAAAGCATAAATTGCAATAAAGTAATCCTTACAACTGAACTCTCAACTTTTGCCAAATGACTTTACTACTGAAGATAAATTGGAGGATTTCCCCTCAAGGATTTACGCTTCTAGTCAATTTGAGCTCCCCCAAAGTTATTTCACACGTACTTGTGAAAAAGTAATTCCTTTGAAGGTTACGCATAGCGAAGTTAAGGGATTATTGTAAACTTTTGTGCGAACTTTGACATAGTTTCTTTTTAGTAAAGGGTAAATAGGGTAAATGATAGTTTGCGATGGCTCTTTTCGCAAGGAAAACTAACGAAAGAAGTTTGAAATGGTGGAAAAAATAATAAAAGAAATCTCGATGAAATTGAGAGCAGTAATTCCATTTGTTGGAAAATTGAAAGTAACCGCTCGAGATGGTAGAATAATCTATGACTTTTCGGTAGAGTAATCTATGGCTGACACATTAAGGTCACTGAAGGATGAAATATACGTGGGATGATCAAAATAAGACATCTGAGCAGGTTACTGCCAAAGGCTTTTTTTTTAGTTCTAGAAGGAGTTCTGATGGATTTTTAAAATCTCTGTAGTATGCATTATACGAGGGATTATCGAGAAGACAGTTGAGTTGCCTAATATATTGAGTTACATTATACGAAGGAAGATCAAAAAGCCTTGATTTTAGAGCCTTTGTCGCTAATTGAAAAGGATTACTGACCTTGAATGAATCCTATATCTGACCTTACCCACCCACGGGAATTTTAAAGGTTACTTAGTAGTAGGCTGACGTAAATACCTTAACGTGTCGAATCTTGATACCAGTGTTTTGTCACTTAAGAACCCTTTTTGATATTATAGAGATTGAAATGCTCCTTTTTTTGAGTCAGTCGTTAAGTTAAGTTATTATTATTTATTAAGTTTTGTTATTAGTTAAGTTAAGTTAAGTTAAGTAGTTAAGTTAAGTTAAGTTAATTAAGTTAAGTTAAGTTTAAAGTTAAGTTAAGTTAAGTTAAGTTAAGTTAAGTTAAGTTAAGTTAAGTTAAGTTAAGTTAAGTTAAGTTAAGTTAAGTTAAGTTAAGTTAAGTTAAGTTAAGAATCAACCGTATACTGAATATATTGAAAAAGTTAAAATAAGTAAGTTAGGCAATTCAACTCAAATTTTATTAAGTAAATCATAACTTAGCACCTAAATCTAAAAAAAAAGTAATTCACTCCAATATATTTTAAAGAAAACATTCAGAAATTAGCATCCACACAGGCTAGATACTTAAAAATATTCCAAAAAATCATTCCATTCAAAAAATTCACCACTAAGTGTTCCCAAATATTTTAGAAATCAAATTCACCACGACATTTTCCGCTTTTTGGCTCTTTTGATATTTTTTTTAAGCGACCAGTATTAATAAATACTTGTTTATTAAGAACGTTTAGCTCTCGCCGAAACATTCGCCTTCGAATCGAGACGTGTGCCCAAACATTTGCCACTTGTGCTTCTAAGTTTTCCCATGCATGCCACAGGAAAACGTCTTCGAGTACGAAGCGACACCTCAACCCGTTCAGCTGAGCAAGCCACTTGGTGTTTGGCGTCTTATATTTTTGCCAATACTCTAGGCTTCTATTGAAGCACCCAGCAAACACTTTGGGTCCTAAAAGAATCATATATGGGTGCTGATTGGAGTCGGAGACCTCATAATGAACTTTTTTAGGAGTCTTAAAGAGTGTGTTTCCCTTCATGCGAAGGTCGTCCTATACAATATACCGAAGGAGAACATAGGTAAAAGAATCATATATGACTCCTGCAGCATTCAAATCTGACTTCCGCTCAAATAAGAGCCATAAAAGACTCCTGCCGTACTAAAATTTGACTCTTATTTCCTCTCAAATATGTGCCGTATATGACTCCTTCTGCACTCATATTTATGGGTTTAAAAAGACTCAAAAATGTTGAGTGTTATTAATAATCGTATGCTTTAAAAACATTATTGATACATGCCCGCACAATTCTTAGTTTTTACGTACCTACTTATAATATTTAATTTCAAATATTCTTCTTTAATGTTAATTTCTCTCCCTTGTGTGAGATTTGAGCCTCGGAATTCTCGCTTTCTAGTCAGGTGCTCACCCATCGACACATTTCGGACTCATAAATATGAGCACTCCGAAAATGTTTGCGTCATTTCCATAAATTTCATTTGCGTACAAAAGAACTCCAGATTCCACCAAAAAGATACCGCATATTAATTCGAATTAATATTTATCCTGAAAGTATACTGTATATATTTTAATTTGCTTCGCATTGGCAGCCCTGTAGAAAATTGGAGTACTCCTGTGAATAGTCTAAGAGTACTCGTAAATGCCCCAGTATTACTCGCACTCAATTTCCCTCACAATATATTCAACCGACGATTTTATCATTGTGCTGTTGTTGAAAAATCTCTACTCGCATTCGAACTAGTTTAGAAGTAGAGACAACGGGACCAATCAAGTACAATTCATATATTACGTTTATAGGAAAGGAAATGACTGGGGCTGAAGTAGCGCGAATTTTAATTTTATTTTTTTGGATTATTTACTCAAGATTAAATATTAATTAAGAAAAATAAAACACATGGGCAATTCCCTGAATACTGTCCCACCTGTGACACTAATTTTTTTTTGGGGGTTTTTAGCTCATTTGAAGTAAGAAAAAGGATGTGATTTAAAAATTTTTCAATTTTTGAAAGCGTTTGAAAATAGTTAGGCACTGAAATTAGGCAATTTTAGCTCGTAATGGGACGGTGGGACAGTTTCGCGTGAAATTGTCCAAATAAAAAATTTAAAAAAAATGCATAGAAATACTTGAGGGGAGACTAGAGGAAATTTAGAGAGTTATGGACCAAAACCAAAAAAAAACCGAAAAATTCATGGCTTCCGATTTGGATGAAAATTTATATATAGCATAAGTGAAAAAATCTAAGAATTTGTAGCACTTAAGTTTTTTCATAAAACTGGTCTTTTTTGGACCAGTTTGGAACTAGAACAAATCTAGACTAGTTGTAATCCGTTTCTTGAAAAAATTTTGACGCCAAAATTCTTAGAATCTTTTACTTATTCTTTATATAAATTTTTATCCAAATCGGACGCCATGAAATTTTCGAGTTTTTTTTGGTTTTTGGTCCATAACTCTATACTTCTTCTAGCCTCCCCCCAAATTTTTTGGGTTATTGTCTTAAAATTGTTCAATATACCAATGTGGAAAATATAACCTTTCTCTGGACACGCCACTGACTGTCCGCAGTGCCGTAGCAACCATAGGGGAAAGAGGGGGCTTTGCCCCCCCACGCATTTTTGTTTTTGCCCATGAATAAAATTGGAAAAATAATTTTTCCCCCTCACGCAAAACAGAATTGCTACGGCACTGACTGTCCGTATCTCTACTCGGGCACTAGTTCTATTTCGTATACTCGAGGACTACTCGCTAGAGCCTCAATTTACCCCAATCTTCTACGGGGAAGCTTAAGGCATGTTTCGTTTTGTCTCATTGAATAGGATTTTATTCAATTTAAAAATGGTTTTCGATTGAAACGCAATGAATTTTATTCAATTTTTCTTTTTCTATCGATATTTCTCTCTCGCCCGCAACCGTTATATTCTTCTCGCGGAAGAGTGAAGCTTATTAGGTATTTGTCCGGTCGCCCGCTACTCTTCTGAAAGAGCAATTGGCGATACACATAATTTTAACTCAAATATTTTCAGTGATATTTGTAATCCCTTTTTTTGAATTTACTTGCAGGCAGTGCTTGGACTTGAAAATATTTAAACGTGGTAGAATTAATAAAAAAAAAAAAATACCGTGGTAGATTTTAGACCTAGCGTGGTAGAAGCGGTGAAAACTGAAAAAAGTGGTAGAAGTCCGGGCACTGGTTGCAGTCCGTTTTTGTATCTCATTCGAAGTGCGTGGTTCGGCCGCAATTCGAATGTTTTCGAATTTATTTCGCGATTTTCTTTGAATGAAATATCAAAAGAATCGAAGAAGCTGATAAGATTCCAGAGTTTGAGAAAGTATTAGTTTTTTTTAATTTTTTTTTTTTTTGTTTGCTAGAATCGATCGCGATCGAAGCCGGCATTTCTTTCGAAGTGAGCTCGCGTTTGAATGGATTAAAAAAAAAACGGTTAAGAAAAAAACTTCGTCGATGTGTTTCAAGTGTTTTTTCATGAACGAATTTAAATAAAATTGATTTACATAAAAATTAAATTTATAAAATTATTCATTTAATGGTCTTTTACCATCAAAAGGATTTTAATTTTTGTGACAAAAATTTTTTACCCGAAAAAAAAAATTATTAAAATAATTCATTTTTATGAAAGATTACCACAATGAGGAGGGGAGAGAACTAAAACAAAAAATCTTTTAATTAAATATTTGATATTTAAAATTCATCGGAAAATTATTGAATTGTCAAAGAAAATTTTAAGATCCTTGATCTGATTCTGTGAAGAAGGAATTTTTACCCACACACGACGGCCACACGACAACTCTCTGGATGGCATATATTCTTGTTCAAGTTTCCGTTTCCGTTCAGTTTTGAATTTGCTCTCAAAGCGGCGTGTTGTGTGAAAAGCGCCAATGTGAGATTACCGTAAAATTTTCTTCGCCTCACATTCAATTCAATTTGATTCGATTCGATTTAGAAAAAAACATTTGTCGCACAATAACAAACGCATTGGCACCTTTGCGTGCGTTTCTGTTTTTTTTTTTTTTTGTTTAGTTTTTTTGTCTTTTTATCTTGCCTTTGTCAGGTATTTTTAACGCAATTTTGTGTTGTTGTATTTTGTTAGATGAGAAATAACGAAATTTAATTTAATTTAAACGTTTTGAGACGTCTGAGAGCGAAGCGGAACATTGTTGACAAGCTGAAAAGAAGTGCGCCGACGACGACCACGACAAGAAAGAGGAACTATTTTGGATTTTTTTGTTTGAGTAAAAAAAATTGTTAAAATAATAAAAAAATTTAAAAAATAAATAAAAATTTAAAAAATTTTAAAATTAGAAAAACATGAGAAAAAAAATTTAAAAAAATTTAGAAAATTTAAAAATTTAAAAAATCTAAAAAATTTAAAAAATTTAAAAATTTTTAAAATTTAAAAAATTTTAAAAATTTAAAAATTTTAAAAATTGTAAAAATTAAAAAAATTTAGAAAGTATAATAAACTTAAAAAATTTAAAAAATTTAAATATTCAAAAAATTTTAATTCAAAAAATTTAAAAAATTTAAAAAATTTAAAAAAGTTAGAAAGTTTAATAATTTAAAAAAATTTTAAAAAATTTAAAAAAATTTAGAAAATTTTAAAATTTTAAAAATTAAAAAATTTAGAAAATTTAAAAAAACTTAAAAATGTTAAAAATTCAAAAATTTTAAAATTGGAAAAACATGAAAAAAATTGATTTAAAAAATTAGAGAAAATAAGTACACAAAAATTTGAAAAAAAAAAGAAAAAGCAATTTCTTTCAACAAAATAAGACTCAACAGCCGGCGTGAGTGAGCTTGTCAGCTAGTCCGTCAGTCATACTCGGCGGTCGCTCGGCTTCAGTCTTTCATTTTCATCCATCCGTCAGTTGCGTGCGCGTTGTTGAAGGAGCGCAAACGCTTGCCCGGAATGCGAAACGTGTGTTGTAATTCGAACGCTAATTGAACCGCAGAGATATACAAATTGAAAAGTCGAAAAAAAAATTAATAATAAAAAAAAAAAGAAAAATTCAAATTGGAAAAGCAAAAAATTTCTTATTTGGAGTTGTTAAATTGAAAACGAAATTATTTGAAATTAAGTGTCGTGACGACGGCGGCGACGAACGACGACAAATTTGCTTGGCCGCAAATTCGTTTGCCGTTCGCAAGGCCGCCGCAATGTGTTCGACTTTTCCGGTTTTTCCTGCACTTAACGGCCTATGAAAAACGCATCCGAAAACGCTTTTATTTTGGTGTATCGCTTTTTTTATTTATTTCCTTTTTTTATTTTACTCATTTTTTTAAATTTTTATTTATTTTTTTTTTTGGTGTTAAAAGGTCTCTCGGAAGTCGATCAATGAAGAAAAAGAAAAATGTTTCTTAATTTGAAAAAAATGAAAAATTGAGAAAAATCCGAATGGAAAATAATAAAAAAAATTGTTTGAGAAAAATTGTTGCAAAAATGATTGAAAATTGTAAAAATGCGAAAGTGGAAATTTTCAGCAAAAGAGTTGCGTGTCTTGAGTGCTCTAATTTGAGAATAAAGCAATTTACAATCGAAACTTTGCGTTGAATTGCATAACAAATTGAAAAGGAAAAAAAAGGCACGAAATTTTGAAAATGGAAAATGTTTGAAAATTCTTTGAAAGTGAAAATTCATTGAGAAGAAAATCATTGTGAAGAAATTATAAAGGGAAAATTTAACGGCTTTGTAGCAGTGCGAAATTGTTTGTGAGTAAATTTTTAAAAAAATTAAAATCAATTTTTTAACCCTTTATTAACTTGATTGAGATGGGCTTAGTATGATAATATGTTTGTGTATCTTTTCAAAAAACGAAAGAAAGTGCTCCGAGGTGGATATTATTAAAAAAATTTTTTTTGGTTGTGAATGGGTTAATATGTTATATTATGAGTTCGAATTTTTTTTGTGCTTTTTGTAGTAAAGAATGTTTTTGCAAGTGGCCTTGAAATTTTTTTTTTGAAAAATAAAAATTATTTCAGTCTTAAACTTAACCCATCAAGCACAACAGCATTAAATATGTTTTTGATATGTTTTGAAGTCTTTTTTTAAAAGAAATATTGTTTCTAGCGCCTCTAGAAAGACTTTTAGTTCACAGTTAAGGAACTTTTCTGTGACGGTTTTAACCCTTTAATGAACGAGGTACAAATTTCGTCCACTCATAAGTTCGACGATTTATAGCAACACTTTAATTGTTATTCCTTTAAATCGTTTAAATTATGTAGGTATTATTTGTTCCTTGAGCACTTAAGGGTTAACGTTTTTTTTTTTTTCAAAAATTTTAATTGAGATTTACTTTGTGAAGCTTAATTGTGAAATAAAAGCTTTGGAAGCCGAAAGTCGGATTCTTTCATTAGAAGAACTAAAGCTGAAGAATTTTTCGAGTATTTTCGAGAATTTTCTTCATTGAAGAGCAGCTTTCTTTAGCGTCTTTCGCAAATTTTCTCTTAGAATGGTTGGAAAGTACCTACAAATAGTGGTCGTACGTGAACTTTGCTTGCCTAGTGTAAAATATTTATTTCGAAAAAAAACCAATCGTGATCCAGAATCAGATAATCTGAGTCTTTGATATCTTTCTAAGAGGGACGGCTCTTTGAAAATGCCAAAAAAAAAGCAACTAACAGAATTTTGAGTGTCCTATGAAGTGAGGCTTTGCTTTGTATATTCCCAGCTTGGTAGAAAGTGCAGAGAATGAGGATGATTGCACACGAAGGTCCTCTCAAACTCCTTGTGAGTCGCCTACGTTTCTCTGAAAGTAAATTCATTGAATATTTTTAGGTCAAAAGGGCTCTGCTCAGTTCTGTAAAAACAAAAATTTTAAAAGGTTCAGAAATGGTAAAAAAAATCTTTTTCTCTTCTAAAATTTCTGTTAACAGTTTCCAGTTCATAAAAAAATTAGTTTGGATTTTGATTTTAAGAAATCTCTGCTTGAATTTCTTACAGAGCTGAAGAAAGCTTTTAAAAGATGAACGTCGGGTGGGATTTTTCAAAAGTCTTAGGCTACAGTTCTATATTTTATACTACAGTAAAAACTCCGATACACGAAAAGTAATGACTATGTTGACCAACCGACATGTTGCAGTTTGAAACAGGGTCCGCAGACCCTATCAAAACTTAAAGGATGCCCTTTAAGAAGAGTTCTTACTGTAGGCATAAAAAATGTAAAATTTTCTTTTTGATCTATTCAGTGAAAAATCTTTTTAATAATTTTTCGGCGTTTATTCGAACTTAACCCTTTTACTACTATAGAGACAATGCATTACAAAGAAATTGGAAAAATTCTACAAGGCTCAATTTCTCATATATTTTTATTCATAAAGCATCCCATTGGTTCTTACACATTTAAAGAAGCTACCATTGGTCTGTTTAGAATTCTCAAAGTGTTTATAAAATTTTTACATAAATGTAAAAGTTAATGTCTTTCATAAATCGTGTTAAATGTGTGAAATAAAGTGTTTTTTTAAGTGCAGCGAAACCTATTAAAAGAAGCCCTACGTATGGTATAGCAGTGTTGTGAAATCAAAGCAAGTGAGTGAAGAAATACCTGTGCAGTTGTTGTGCATTTTTTTTTATTTTGGGACAATATATCCGTTGGTGTTTCTTATAACAGAGAAGTGGGACATATTGTACCATTGGTTGTAAGTTGAGACTATAGATAGATAAACATTACCGATGGGATATTTGATCCCAAAAAGTCATGTTAATAAAACCCAATGGGACATTTAATCCCAGGATGTAAATCCTTTCTCAGGCACGCAGCATTTTTTTTACAATTTTTTTTATTTATTTTGTGGCATAAAAACTATTAGAAAAAAATCACTAAATTGTGTGTAGATCTTCTGCTTATAGTTTGGTAGTGAAAGGATTAAGGTCAAAAGTGATATCGATTACACAACGGAATGAAATAAATTTTTCCTTCTTCCGTCATAAATTTCTTTCAAACATTATCATATATCATTGGACACAAATTATATAATTTCTAATCTCTTTTCCTTTTCGAAATTGCTGACAAAATTCCTGAAAATCCATGCATGCTCTTAATCAAAAAATTTTGATCAAATAAAAATTGAGTGACCGTTGAGCTAATTTCTGCAAAACTTTGATAACAAATCGATTTCAATTGACAAAGTTTATTGACTTCTCATTTGGGTTCGCGTGTTTAGAATTTGTTAATTTTTATTTTAACCTATTTTTCACCCTTTTAAATCCCCTCCAAAAGTTCACTTTTTACGAATTTCGACATGAAACTTCGTGTCGTTGGGAAAAGGAATGCGCATCAAATTGGGATACTATTTTTTATTTATTTAATTTTTTTTTTGTTTAAGAGGCTAAGGACTTGTCGGAGATATGAGCTTCTGCATTATAGAAATAAAAAAATAAAATAAATTTCTTAATTTCGATTCCAAACTGTCGAGTTTCTTCTTCGTTTTTCTATTCGCTCCAGTTTCGGCAGCTGCAAGAGTGAATTTTATGAATGCATTCTATAGGCATAGCTAACTTAGGGGCGGAACCAGGTGCCAAGGGTCTACGGGAGGTAAAGTTTGAAAAAAGTTACTAATACAGGGTCTAAGGTTTATTTCCTTTTTTTTTGTTTCGTTTCTTTCTTTCCTGTTTTGTTTAATAAGGCGTTCGATTGTCCGATTGCCTGACGGGGGTCTTTTGGATCTGCATATGGCGTATGAGTGATGTGTGTTTTTGTACCACATTGCACACATTTGTACTGGATATTAGTACTGGGAGCATATATAGGTGCACTTGCAATTTTTTGAATATCACACTGCTGCGCCATCTGATTGAAATATTTTTTTTCTTTTAAATGAAATTAAATACTAAGGGGTATTTCTAAAAGCAATTTATAGAGTGGCGGGAAACTGGGAATACACTGAAAAAAATATTCAAAATTTTCTTTTTAGTTTTGTAAAAAAATTTTTCTCAGTGTAAAAATTAAAAAAAAATTTTTTAACTTCCCTGTTTTATTATCAAACAGAATCTGCTTAGATCGTCTCTCTATCTCAATTGGTTGTTGAGATATAAAATTTTGAAAAAAGGCTTATTGAAAGAGGATTTTTCAGGATATTTCAAAGGCCGTTCAAAATAAAAATCTAAAAAGTGGTCTCCATAGTGTTTTTAGATGGCACCTATGGAAAAATCAAGAAAATTTAAAAATTCCTTTCATGATGCCGCATGCCTTTGCTTAACCCGCCAGACCCTTTAAGAAACTAGCGTTTAACAGGCAATTAAGAAATGCCTTTCTTTTTCTAAGAGTATTCTGCAGTCAAAGGTTAGTAATATTTCCACAAAGCAGGGACCAAACACTAGAAAGGATCGGAATGATTTTCAAAGAAGCTTCAAAAGTTGACAACTGCTGATTTTAACCTTTCTGAAAAATAAATATTTTCTGATATGGCAAACATATGTGTAAGTTCTCCTTATCCTATTCTATTCTCCTATAAAAAGGTAACAATAGAAATTTTAAAACTACTTCGGAATGTTTCTCAATGTTTCTCTAATGTTTCTTCGTTTCGATTCGACGAAGGAATAAAATTCGTTGGTTCCGTAATAAGTTTCGCACTTTATTGTTCGAAGCTCAAATGTTTTCGATCTTTTATTCTCGTGAATGCAAATTAGTAATCAGGCCGAAATAGATTTCGCAAATAGATGCGTTCCAAATCGTCATTCTCGGTATTCTTTGTTGTTTTTTGATGTTGTTTTTTGATATTGTTGTTGTGGCTTTTAGAGGCCACTTAATGAATTTTTGGCATAAAAATGTAGATTGGAATGAATGGAGCGACTCGAGATGATCATGAACATAAAATTTGGCAAAAAAGAAGTCTATGATTAAAACTGCTTAATCGAGGGTAAAAATATTGCTGTGGATTTTTTTTTTTTTTTTTTGATCGGATCGTTTGAGAAAGTATTAACGAAACAGTGCTGCCAGGATGAGGGATTTATTTCAAATTTTAATGAAATTTTCTGAGATTAAAGAAATGACTAAAAAGGAAGTTTCTGCTGTCTGATCGAGGTCTATCGAGGGTTTTTCATTTCTCCGAGTTTGACATTCCAATAATCTCATAAGACCCAAAAACGGTCTCTAGGGTTAACGAAATAAACTATTATATTCTTTAAGGAATCTCCTTCTTACGTTTTAAAAGTCCTGACCTACTCTGGGGTCCCAAAAACGTGACCAATTCCTCCATTTTGTCCTATCAGTTACATCCTCCATGGAAAGTCCTACAGCCTCGAGGTCCCATTTAACTGTGTCCATCCAACGCTGTTTTGGACGCCCTCGTTGTCTGCAACTTTTTAAATAGGGTGTGTAGACCTTGAAGGATTAAAGTACTTAATTATTAATTTTTTGAAAATTCAATTATCATTATTAAAACTGTTTTAAACAGGGCGTATCTAAGGAATGCATAAATTATCACGAAAGACTCTTGGAATCTTTGCCTTAGACATTACATCGAGTGGCACTCCACGAGAATGGATGAGTCTCGGTTGATGATCAAGTCAATTTCTTTAACAATAATATACGTTCTCTTTTCTGATACATTTCGTTCCATTAAAAACAATTCGGCAACTACAAGGACTAGCGAATAAACCCTGGTTTAATGCCGAAATTGCTCAAATTTTCCCAGGTTCTTTGTGAGCCGTGATCTTGCCTACGCATCGCTGGAAACGATATCGCTTTACTCCTGATTTTTTTTAGCCTGGAATTTAAGCAGGTGCAGTAAGACAAGGTAGTGAATCCGATATAATTTATAAGGCTTAAATCTGATTTATTTTTAAGGAACATTATTCTAGTAATGCCTTCGTGGTGGCAAGCAAACCTGGACTCTTATGGTAATAGCCAATTTGGGACTAAGTAATGAAAAACATCGTAATTCTGATGTTGCCTTTGACATAAATGTAGATGAATTAAATGCCCATTTCGTCTCTCAATGCGCACGGCCTGCAACGATTAGGACAATTGGCTCTAACTCCGCTTTGGAATCTGAAAATGACTGAAGGATTTTCATTTTATTGCGTTGACGATTGTGATGTTTTAGAAGGCTACCGGGTCTTGAGCATAAAATCCTTGTGCGATTCTGGCCTGGATCGATATTCCTCCTATAATTCATCCTAGCAATCCTACCCTAAAATTCTACCTACGATCACATCACATCTTTAATAGCATAATAACCAAGTCCGTGTTAATACAAACAAAAAGATCTGCTGGAAAAGAGCGAGGGTTTATTCCCATTCCCAAGAAACAATGGTGAATTCCGCCCTATCTCGATAATATTGCCATTCATGTCAAAGCGCGTTAATAGAAAAGGATCAATGACATACCCAAATTACTCAGTACTTATCATTCAAGATCCTTCTTTTGACAGATAAGTCAGTCAGGCTTCAGACGTAATCGTAGCTGTGTGTCTGTTATTATTAATGTAGTTGAGGATATTCGCGCTGCACTTGAAAACAATGAAGTTTCTGTTTTATGTCTTCTCGATCATTCGAAGGCCTTTGACAAAGTTGATACTAGTATTGCCTGTCTAAAACTTAATCGAAATTTCAACTTCTCTTCTTATGCAACGGGCCTATTAAAGTCATATTTAACCGAAAGATCTCAATCTGTTTGTGTTGGGGATTTTAAGTCAAAACTTTTGCCTCTGACAAGTGGTGTCCCTCAAGGATCAATTCTTGGCCCCTTGCTATTTAACACATATATCAACGATCTTCCTTCTGTATTGAAAAATTGCGATATCCATATGTATGCTGATGATGTGCAGCTTATCCAAAGGTGTAAACTTAATGAGCTAAATCTGGGAATTTCATTCCTTAACGATGATCTGGAAAAACTGCACGTATGGGCATCTCAGAATTCTCTTGAGATCAATGCCAGAAAGTCTAAGTGTCTCATAATTGGCAAGCGTCCTGTTGATCTTTTTGATGCTCCTAACATTAAACTTGGCAGTTCTGTAATTGAATTTTCTGAAACAGCTAAAAATTTGGGTATCATCTTCAACCGCAATCTTTCATGGAGTAATCATATTTCCGCTGCAACGGCTAAAGTCTACGGTCTTCTCCGATCTTTATGGGTCATGCAAAACCAAACTCCGCAAAACATTCGCCTACTCCTGGGAAAGACATATCTTGTACCAGTTCTGCTATATGGCGCCGAAATATTCGCTAACTGCGAATACGAAAACATGAGAAAGCTGAATGTAGCTTTTAACAACATAGCAAGGTATATCTTTAACCTTAGAAGAACCGACCATGTGTCTGAATATAGTCGCCTAATATTTGGTCTTAGCTTTAAAAATTTGCTTAAATTTCGAACCGTTCTATTTCTTCATCGTATAATATATACAAGAGAACCCTCTTATTTGTACAGCAAGCTAAGATTCACCCACTCTCCTCGCAACCTCGATATTATTCCCTTTTGGCATCGCTTGCGTTTATCTGAAAGGCAATTTTTTCTTTTCTCTGTGCAGCTCTGGAACTCACTACCATCGAATATTCAGTTTACAGCAAACGTCGATAAGTTTAAAAAATTGGCAAAAAGTTTTCTTGAGAGTACTTAGCATTTAAGTTATTGATTGTTATTTTTCTTCATATATGTATGAAATTCCACTCTACATTTTAAGCTTATAAATTTAATTACTTTTATTGCATTATGTAGATATCTGCACATATTCCTTTTCTCTTCTTGCTCTTTCTTTCTTTCTATTGAAATTTTTTTTTCTTTCTAATTCCTTTGCATCACCTACACTAATTTTAAGACCTTGTCTTCCTGTGTAGGATTCAACATTTCAAATAAATAAATAAATAAATAAATAAAGGGAGCACTTGGTTCAAGCGCTAACATTTTCTCTAGCAGAAAATAGGAGCTTGCCTTGGCAATATTTAGGCCCGATTTTATATTTGACTGATGAGCATGCCGACAAAACATTTCGAACTGAAGACCCGGGTGTGATTCTATTCGCCTTAAAAACTTCTCAGAGGTTTTCACCGTGTCTACCGATCTTCTACAAAATAGTCTGAAAGTGCTTCTCAATTTACCTGTAATGGGACTATGTCGTCATATATAACCTCAGAGTCGTTATTGGAATCATTCAGGGTCGTAGAGGAATATTTTGTGCCCCTAGGGTTGCTTTTGTTGGGGTTTTTGTGCCAGAAATCAGAGAGAAATTGTATGTTTTTACTCCATTTTTCACTTCTTTGAGCCCTTGGTACTTCCGGGCCATTTATAGGTACAATTTTATTGAAGTTCCCGGATATATATTTTCTCATTAAGACACTGTGTGAAAGCACAACTTTTCATCATTTTTACATCATCTTTTATTCCTATCAGAATTGCCTTTCGATTCAGTTATGCCAAGTCACCTCTTTTTTGGGCTGAACTTAGGCCCAATTAGGGTTCGTAAGAAATGAAAAAAAATTTATTTTGCCCTTTGAACAACAAATTTTCCAATATAACCTTCGATAAAGAAAAGCCACTTAGGCACAAATTTTCTGATGATTAGGGAACCTTGGAAAAACCTCAAAATCATCTATGTTATCCTCGAACCAGAGCAGTTTTACCAGGTGGTTCCCCGGGGTCTTGAAGTTAACTTGGTGGCGATTTCTTGGATGAATTCGAATTGACTCGAGATTAGATTGATTCAGCAATAAAATGCTCCTTAAATCTCCCTAGATTTGAGATGTTCCCTCTAAATAGTAAAAAATTCGTAATAAATAACAAAACAAAAAAGTAATTTGGAAATAACAAGGGCAGTTTTGACATATTCCCCTTACACCGAGAGAAATAACAACAGTTAAATCAACAACTTAGAACAGTTAAAGTAAGAAGGCAGTCAAATGAACAGTTGAAAAACAGTTACTTTTTATGTTCAAATTCGCTTTCGTTCACTTAGACGTATAAGTTCGCATTCTGATCAGCCGTCTTTCGATAGCTCAGTTGTTTAAGCTGTGACTCGACAGTCGTGAGCTTCGGGCTTCTATCCCTGCTGGCGGCGGGAATTTTTCAGAATTTGTTTTTTTAATTACTGTTTTTTTTTGTTCAGTTGTTTTGGAAGACAAAAATTTTCTCCTAAATTTTTTAAGATTTTAATTTATTTAATTTTTTTTTTAATGGTTCATTTTCAAGCAAAACATTTTGGGAGTGAAACAATTCCTTAAGCACGTTCCCCAAAACTTGAGCAACCATAAGCTCAAGTGAGCATTTTGACCAACAAATTAAATTCGTTCGTTTAGAGCGTAATGGTTAAGACGTTCGCCCAGCGAAGTGTGGAGGTCAGCGGTTCAAGGCTCGGCCGAGGCGAGAAAATTTAAAGAGATGAAAGAGAAAAAGATTTAAATAGAAACAAATAAATAAAGAAAAAATATAATAATTTAATAAAAAAAAAAAATATTAATAAAAGAAGATAAAAAAAGTCAAAGCAAAAAATTAAATTATTTTTTCCCAGTCGCTGGTGACAGTTGATTTAACCGCGAGACAGTTATATCAACCATCAGGTAGTTATATCCTTATTGACTGTGTTTGTACTGTTGAATTGACCGCTACTACACATAAGCTAACAATTAACGGTGAACTCGGTTATTTTAACCTGCTTTTTCCGTTAATATAACTACCTTTTTCTCTCGGTGTAGGTATGTGAAAATTAGTTCCCTCTAAAATCCCTCCTAATAGCCAAAAAACCCCTAAATCAAGAGGGAAAATCCCAAAACTGGCAGTACTGATCTAGAAGGCGTACTTCTCCATTTTCTCATTAGAAGGAATATGTGATCCGAGCGGACGCAAGGAATTGAATGAGAAGATAATGCCTGAGAAAAATGGACTTCTCAATGAACCACTTCTTCAGGTCTCTTTATGAGGTAAAAATTTATTATTTTATTGCTTGTTTTGGTTTCCATTTCTCCTGTTATATTTTAGCTAATTTCTTCTTTGTTTTGATTGTATTTTTATTACAATTTTATTTTATTTTGTTTCGCTTTCTGTGCTTATTGAAATTATTTCAAGCATTGTTTATTTTATTTTATTGAGTTTTTAATTATATTTTGATTCTTCTTTTTTTATTGTTATACCCCATATTAACTTTTCTAGATAGTTGCTAGAGTTCTAGATATCTGACAGTATCTAAACATAAACAAGACCCTTAAAAAATCGTTTTATCAGATTTTAAAATTTGTTTACCTAGTTTTTTTTTTTTTTTTTTTTTTTTTTTTGGTTTTTTGTTTTAATTATGCTCCCCATTTGCCTTTGTTTAATCTTTGAATTCCATAATTGCCCTTTTGGTACCTTTCTATGCACCTCATAGGAACTTCGAATTCTTCTTTCTTCTCGCCATTGCACGCGTTATAGGAACTCTGAGTGAATTTGTTTATTTAGCTGTATATACACAGATTCGCATAAAGATATTTTCTATCTTCTTATCATGTCCAACATCGTCATCATCTCCAGCGCTCCCCTCTAATTTCTACCATCTAACTAAGCGCATAACTATTTATCCATCCATTTAAAAAAAAAAAAATGTTTTTTAATTGCAAAATGTGTGCATTTGCGCGTATCGCGTACGCAGCGTAACTGAGCAAACATTTGCGAAGCTGTGCGCCGCGCCGGTGTGTTCGTGGTGCTCTTCTCGAATTCTCATTTTATCATTTTTTCAATTTTTTATTTTTTCTTTAATTTTTTTCACATATTCTCATTATCATTTCAATTATTGTGCGTTATGCAGGCACGACCAATTCTTTTTATTTTTTATTTTTTATTTTTATTTTTTCGTCTATTCTGCCTCTGGCTCGGCTAGTTCGTGTGGGTTCAACAACATCGAAACATTGCCCGATAAGCGATTTTTCCGCACAAATTCGTCACTCGTGTGTGCGAAAAAAAAACTCGTCATTTGATTTGAATTTGCTGCGAACGTTACGTAAGAAAACATGCAAAAAACAAAAAGAAATTGAAAAAGGAACAGAAACAGAAAAAATTTAGCAAAAATTGATAAAAGAGACTGCGTGATTGTGATTATAGATAAAGTAATGGCCTCAAAAATTATCGCGCTCAGATACAAATGCCGACAAGCCGAGTACATGTGCTTCTGTTTTCATTTCTGGTTGCTGATTACTTTCCGATTTTTACTCTTTTTGTGCCTCCTTCTTTTATATTTTGATGTTGTGAGTTTGCTTTTTTCTTTTTTTTGTTTCATTGGGAGTTCGTTAGATTTTTGATAAGACGAGTGTCGATTCTTGTTTTTTGGAGAAATTATGAATTGAAATAGGTTAACCGATATTAAAAGCAAAGGTAAGAAAGTGAAATTATTGTTGGCTACCCTTATTTCAATATCGTTTTACGATCAGACTCAACAGTGTATGCAAGAACTTGTGTTGTAGATTAAAAATCCCCTAGAATAGCGAGGAATCATAAATCATATGGAGTTAAGAAAACAGTCAAATTAATCAGTTTTTGAATGCCGAAACCCCTTCACATACTTTCTCGATCAGACCTATAATTCTCATATTGTTTATACAAAACTATAATTCTCATATTGTTTATACAAAATTATAATTCTCATATTGTTTATACAAAACTATAATTCTCATATTGTTTATAAAAAACTATAATTCTCATATTGTTTATACAAAACTATAATTCGCATATTGTTTATGCAAAACTATAATTCTCATATTGTTTATTAAAAACTATAATTCTCATATTGTTTATACAAAACTATAATTCTCATATTGTTTATAAAAAACTATAATTCTCATATTGTTTATACAAAACTATAATTCTCATATTGTTTATAAAAAACTATAATTCTCATATTGTTTATAAAAAACTATAATTCTCATATTGTTTATACAAAACTATAATTCTCATATTGTTTTTACAAAACGCTGTCACACATGTGACCTGGTAGCCCACATACATATGTATACATACAATTCGCATGGTTGAACATGGTTTTGTGATAAATACTCTCAAAATGAACGAAGAAAGGGAGGTTTTATTTTACACTGGAACCATCGATGATTTCGGTATTTTTGCAAAGAAATTTAACCATATAAAAATTTTTAGTTTTTCTAAAAAAAATTATCCTACTTCCATAGCCCGAACTAATATTTTCCAAAGAAATAGTTCGATCTATAGAGACTTTGAGTTCTTCTTTTTCTAGCGTGTTCTTTCCCGGCTTATACCGGGGTCCGAATGTTTTGAATTTTTTCTCCATTTTCTTCTATCCACTGCATCCTCGATTCTTAGATCAGTTAGAGTTAGGGAAACGAAATTGTATGAAAATATTCCCTATTGTCACCCGATTCAGTTCGAGTTATAGAAAATTCGAGTTGTAGAAGTTAGAGTTATGGAAGTTTGACTGTAATTGACTTGTTTTTGTTGAAAATTGGTTGCTCAAAGGGCAAAATTTTCCTTTCTTATGACCTTAATTGGGCTTGAATTGGACCAAAAACTGGGTTGACTTGGCATAACAGATTGCGAGCGAAGGTTCAACTGGAAATTTGGGCTTTCAAGACAGCTTCTTAGGGGGAAGATATGTGTGCAGCAACAAAAATTAATCTGTACTTAAAACGGTCCGGTAGGACTTAAATACCTAAAGAAGTGAAAAAGGGCTAAAAGTGTCCAATTGCACCCTTAAAAAATTTCACTAGAACCCCTGGAAATTAAAACACTGTGAAGCTTTTCTTGTGAAGGCACTCATAATTATAGTGGGAGGTGTCCATAAATCTCTAGACTAAGTATACCAAATCTAGTCACTGGCGCTACATTTGGCAGCCAATTTGCTCAGCCTAGTTTTAAATATTCCCGGAAATTTTATCCCAGTTAATTTGAAAATAGTCATCTTTATCGAAACTCACTTATAAGTTTTCTAATGAAGATTTCCTGGAGATGCAAATTAAGAATCGGCCTGACTATATGTTTCTACATTTATTTGTCATCGACAGACCTTCGACTTTCACATTAAAGTCTTCTGGAATAATACAATAAATCGTACAACCTTCACGGATCTCATTTCCTGAGGACTTCTACTCATAGTGGCAATGTTCGGGGGTTTTCTGAGATATTTGGAGGTGATAAAATTTACTTAAAAGTAGTTTTGTTTCGAACTCTAGAGTTAAGGAAGTCGTAGAGCTTTGGGGACTATGAGAGGAGAATTTGTCTTCAACCATCTAGCACCTCCTAGGCTCTAATCCAATCTCATAGGCTAAAAATATTATAAACTTCGCCTAGTCTCCTTTCAAGTGACCCAATTTAGGGCAATTCTAGAGACTAAAAGTTCAAGAAAGCAAAAATGTATGTCATAAAAAAGAAAATTTTTTAAAAGCTTTTAATAACGAAACACTTTAAAAGACCCGACCCAAACGAAATGCGATACTCCTGCTAACTCAACAAAGAGAAGAAAAATGTGTAGACATTTCAACCGCCCATTGATTTAGATTTGGCAGACACATGATTTTCATTTCAAATTTGATGATTTCTCTCCCCGATCACTCTGAACGGCGTGTACGACAAGCTCCACAGGGAGATGAATGGTTCTAGTCGTACAAGAATTTACTTGTTCAATGCACACCGAGAAAATTAAAACGAAAACGAAATGCGAATTGCGAATGCGAGACATAATAATTGTTTGGCATTTCTTGCATAGTTTTTCCGCACGATTTTCCTTCGCTTTTCCCTCATTTGTCGATTCCTCTGACCGATCGCGATAAGTGCGTGACTTTTAATTCGAATGCAATCAAAAGTTGAAAATTCTCAAATTGAATCGAGAGGGTGTAACATGGATCGATCGGCGTAGTCTGTTGTCTGTGTGCACGAGTGAGCGATTTCCGATCGAGGGAAATTATCAGACTGCGTGTGGGGCGAGTTCGAGGCGAGAGTCGAATTTTCTATGCAATTGCAGTGTATAAGAAAATTCGCCAAAAAAAAAAAATAAGGAAGAAAATAATTTACGAAAATAAATTTTTATAAAAAGTTGAAGAAAAGAAAATTTTTTACTAAATTCGATTTGTTTCCAATGGAGCAGCAATTCAGGCACACATTTTCAACACATGTAAGCATATGGAACCAGTTACAATCAATGATTAAAAGTGGCTCCATATTTTTGGGATGTATTGAATATTTGCAGAAACTTCTGCGCCGAAATTCCTGATGAATTGGAAACCAAGCCGCCATGGCACGGAAAATTATTTAATTTTTTTTTCCCCCCTCTTTTCCATTACATTCAAATTGATGAAAGAGCTCAACTTGGTGCGCAATTGTCAATGTTTTATTTGAATGGGGTCTTCGGATGAAAGAGGTACTTTGCTCTAGCGAGGAAAATCGGTTATGCGCGTATGACTTTGACTGATACCAGACCAGACCGGACAGACATCGGCGAACGCAGACACAATATAATCGCCTTTTTTTGTGTTGTTGCTAAATACTTTTAAGTGACATTTTTCCTATTTTTTTTCAAAATTTATTTTTATTTTTAATGGTTTCAAAGTGATCTTCGTATGCGTAATTTGTTTTCTGCAAAAGGTCTTTCAACTCGTCTGAATTTATTTACCTTTTGATTTTTTCTTAAGTCTCAGGTGGGAGGGAAGCTTAAATACTAACCCTTTGGAAATGTAAATAGTTGTGATAGAAATGTGGTCGCAGGAAGGAAGAAATATGAGGAGATCAATGCCCTTGTTGGGGACTGAGAACAGTTCTTCTTAGACATGAGTCATGTATTAGGAAGTCGAATTTGTCTACTATGTATACTACTACCTTATAATCTAGTGATTTGACCTTGACCTCAATCGAAACCAACATATAATAATGATAATGATGTGTATGATGATGATGATGTTTAATGTGATGATGCTGTTTATGATGATAATGATTGAAATGATAATAATAATAATGATGATGGTGATGATGATCATGAGGATGATGATTATGATTATGATGCTGAATGTGATGAAGGTGCTTATGATGATAATGATTGAAATGATAATGATAATGATGATGAAAATGATGAGAATAATGATGATGACAATGATGATAATAATGATGTTAATAATGGTGATAATGATGACGATAATGATTATGATGATGATGTTGAATGTGATGATGATGTTTGTGATGATAATGATTGTAATGATAATAATGATAATGATGATAATGATCATTATAATGATAATGATGATGATAATGATGATGATGATAATGATGATGATAATGATGATGATGTTGATGATGATAATTATTATGAGGATGATTATTATTATGATGATTACGATGATAATTATGACGATGATGATGATGATGATGATAATAATAATAATGATGCTAATGATGATGATGATGATGATGATGATGACGATGATGATGATGACGATGATGATGATGATGGTAATGATGATGATAATGATGATGATGATAATGACGATGATAATGATGATGATAATGATAATGAAGATGTTGAATGTAATGATGATGTTTAGGAAATTAATGATTCAAATTATAATTATAATGATGATGATGATTATGATGATACTTATAATGATGATAAAAATGTTGATGATGATGATAAAAATGATGATGATGATTATAATGATGATGATGTAGATAATGATGATGATGTTGAATGTGATGATGATGTTTATGATAATAATAATTGAAATAATAATAATAATGATAATGATGATGATGATAATGATGATGTTTTTAATAAAGATAATGATCAATGGCGAGAAAATTCAAAAATTTTGCTTTCAAAGCTTCTTATTTTATGGACACTGAAGGCATATGGTCAAATTCGCGAGAAAGTAAACCAGAGGAAAAAAATTTTTTTTTTAATTTTACCTCAAATGTTCTTAAATACGAAAGATTATTTCGTATAGCTTCGGGGAACACGAAATTAAAAGGAGTGTAAAATGTTTTTGGGTGACATTTATACATAGTCGTACCTGTACCTCAGTCGCGAAAGGATGGCAAAAAATAACGGATCGCAGCAAAAGGTAAAAAAAATATAGTTTCACGTTTTTTTTCCGTGCCTTTTAAATTTGATAGCATAGAATATGATGTATTTTACCTGAGTCTTATGAAGTTTGACCAAATTTTGGGTTGGGTATGCATTTTTGTCCGCAAGGATTTGGGTCGTAAATTTTTTGTAGCGTGGCAGTGCAAAAAAAACAAAAAGTTTTTTTTTCGATAAATTTAACCAGTTTTATTAATGCACTATAACAAATGTTTCGACCATTTAAAATGTGTTGTTGGGATCAATGAAAAAAAAAAAAAAAATATAACATATTTCATGTATTAAAAAGCGACTAAACACGTGTAGCGTGGCAGTGTTTTAAAAAAAAATTTTATATTTGTGACGGATCTTCAATGGACTGTTGATATGGAAAATGTGATAAATGTGCTGGTATCACGGTTTCAAAGTTGCTCGATATAGAGGGAAACGCCGAACTCAATATGCCAGTATCATGGATGGAATGGAAAAAAAGCAGTGGTTTGAATCGTACTGAAAGACTACAGCAAAACGGAACATTCCATTGTTCCAAATTTGTGGCAATTGCTAACAAATTTACCGAGATCACTCAAAATTTTAAAAATATGGAGTGACGGGCCGTCATCTCAGTTCAAAAATAAATTCATTGCTGCTGTAATTCGTCACTTTGAAAATATATTAGGAATTAAAATTATTTGGAACTACTTTGCAACATCGCACGGTAAAGGCTGCGTAGATGGGATAGGTGCAACTGTAAAAACAATCGTTCAAAAACACATCAGAGCACGTGATATTGTTGTTAATAATGCATTTGATTTTGTACAAGAATTCTGCATGACGCCATCCAAAATTAAAGTTGAAGAAATGACAGAATGAAATTGAAACTGTTAACGCTGATTTAGAAATCGTCAAGCTGTTCTCACAAGCCAAAGCCATCCCAAATATATCCAGCGCCCACCAAATTCAAGTACTTGATAACAAGCTCGTTACCTTTTATACATCAAAACAAGGGTATAACTAAAAGATGTATACCTATCATTTAGTTGTGATTTTTTTATACTTAAGTAGATAAGAAAGTTCCTATGTATTCAGAATGAAGTCTTTTTTTTACTTTTTTTCCGGAAGGGATTATATTTAATTAGTCTTAGCGTATCAACCACCAAATAAAGTATTCATATTTTTCTCACTTTTGAAATATTTTTAGTTTTTATTTGCCTGTTATAAATGATTTTTGGGCATCACTTATTATTCAATTCGTACGTGTAGCGTGGCAGTGATTTTCATGTAGCGTGGCAGTGCTCAGTTTTATGGTCATAAATCCTAGTAAAATGATTTTTTTACGCACACCAAAGGGTTCTGCCTTTGATTTGATTCTTCATCTTTTAAATATAGGAGGGAAAACGATATCGGTTGCGAAAATTCGCAGAGTTTTTAGAAAATGTACACCAGCCTCTGCACACACTTCCAAAACCGTGTAGCGTGGCAGTGCAATGAAATCGCTTATAACTTTAAAGTTATTAAACTTATAAAGAAATATAGATATGCAAAATGGAGCCTTTGGTGGTCTTCATAAAATGTGCTAAAATTATTTGCATCTTGAATATACAGTTTCAAAGTTATGAGCGAAAACATCGTACGAATGTAGCGTGGCAGTGAAAAAATTTGACCATATGTACATGAATATGGCCAAACTATCGCTTCTTGATGTGAAAATGATATATTGAATCACTTTAAATAGTTGAAATGATTAAGACATCTTTCAATTTGGAAGCAATTTTCTGATTTCTGAGACCATTGAAATAAAAATATGACATAAAGAAGACGAAAAAAAACAATTCCGAGAAACTATTCTACATTGTTTTACACGTGCATTATTTTATGGGCATCTATCACTCACACTTTGTCTCTACGCAATCGTCCCCCTTTTTAGATGAAAAACAAAAAAGAAAAACGAAAAAGAATTGAAAAAAGGAAAGCAAAACTCTTTCGGAAACTGTGCTATAACTGTCACAGCATTTCCTTTATTTTCTCAGACAACCTTTCAAACATCAATAGACCATCACAATGTCTTTAATTGTCGCTGCTCTGACTGCGCGACGAAAACAATTAAAATAAAATAAAATTGAAAAAAAAATAAGAGAGAGAGAGAGAGAGAGAGAGAAATAGAAAAAAGATCACAAAATGCATTGACGCTGCTCTTCTGCAAGTGAACTAAATATTTAAAATAGACAAATAGAATGGTTTCCGGTACAAATCGATTACAAAATCATTTCTTCGAATGCGTAAATTTAAAATTCATTACTTTGAGGTACATACATACATATGTACCTGCTCAGCTTTTTCCGTCCCTCGTGTTTGTCTCAAAGAAGCCGGCCAAACAAATTGCTCGGGGTATCGATTGCAGAGTTCTCATTTTCTGAATTTTTCTAAAATATTTTTTTTTAAAGTTTTTGGGAAGTGTTTTCATAGTAATCAGATACGCGGTAGGATCCCTTAACCCTTAACCAGTGGAGCTGTGTTTGTTTTCATTTCATTATTGAGAGTCGTGTGAAGTTGAGTGTGAATAAATATTTATTGCACGACTTTGAGTGAAATTTAAAAGATTTTCTTGTGCTGTAATTGAAAAGGAAAACAAGCTTTGTAACGATAATTTGAACGGAAAATACACTGAGAACAATTTGTCATTGAATTTTCAATTGATGTCCATGTATAGAAGATGTGATATGTTTGAGGCTTGTATATTGTATTGTGCCTCGAAAGAAGCTGTTGAGGTCGTCGCTTTGTTCCAACGAGTTCATAGATCTATGACCTACGCGGAGGTATATCTCTGGTCTCTAAACACCCTCCAAATTGCGAGAGGATCGTCACGATATAATATTTTTTAGTTTCTAAATCCTTTCCGAAATAATTTTCTGCGTACGTTAATTGATATAAAAAATTTTTTCAGTGTATTTTCAGTGCTTTTTATTTCCGGTTATATTTCAAGAGCAATTGTTTTATTTGAAGATAAATATAGATAAATTTTTAGTACATTTTTGATGCCTTGGTATTGAAATCTCTATCAAATCTTAACACATTTTTAATTCATTGAGAAAGATATGGGATAGAGATGATCTGCGGTATTTGATGTGAGTTTTACACTGTAGAAAATTTTTTTAAAATATTTAGAACAGTCCTTTTATTTTGTCTTAGATTTGAGACACTGTTACAATAATTTCAGCTTGCTATCTCTCCCTCTCTTTCTAATTCATATCAAAATTATTTGCATTGTGACTAAAACACACTTTAACACTCTCCATTCGAAGCGCACTTTCATAAATTAAGCTACTTTTTAAAAAGTACTCCAAAACAATTTTGTTAAATCTTTGGAGCCCAATAAGAGCTTCGTAACATGGCAATTACTTAATTACTCTCTTACATTATTGCATAGTTGCATTTTAAGTGCTTCGACAGACAAATAAAAAAGTTGTTAAAATTTTCTATGTGCTTCGGAGTGTTTGAAATTACCTTAAATTTGAATAGGAATTTATTATTTTAAAGCAAAAAGTTCGTTGACAGGACGTAACAGTGGGCGGTGTCGATTTCATGATAAATATACATAGCTTCGATATACGTGGAGAGGAAAATAGAAAGTTGTTGGAGTAAGAAAGTGGGGTTTAGCATAAGGTACCCTATTTTATGAAGGAGAAATAAGTGATCCTTTTTGTTTACAGAGATATGGTTTAATACAGGGATACGATCTGTGTATAGCTAAGCTGGCATTTGCCTGATTAGATGTCGATGATGGGCATTGATTAAGGTGATAATTGATGATGATAATAATTATAATGATGAAAAAAAGTTAATGATATATATTGCGTTGATGATGTGGTGATGATGACGATGATTATGATTATGGTTATGACGATTTTGATGTTAGTGATGACGATGGTTATGATGATTATTATGATTATATTGATGATGATAATGATGTGATGATGATGATTATGATGATAATTATAGTGATGACGATTTTGATGTTAGTGATGATGATTATGATGATAATGATGATCATGATTATGATGATAATGATGTTAATGGTGATGATGATGGTAATGATGGTGGAAAGGGAGATGGTGATAATAATGTTAATGATAATGATTTTAATGATAATAATGCTAATAATAATGATGTTAATGTTCAAAGGACGTTCATGATGATGATGGGATGATGATGATAATGGTAATGATCATCAAAATGATGATGATAATGGTAATGATCATCATAATGATGATGATAATAAAAATGATGATGATAATGATCATGATGATGATGATGATGATGATATGATGATGATATGAAATGATGAATGATGATAATGATGATGATGATAATGATGATGATGAAATGATGATGATGATAATGATGATGATAATGAATATGATCATGAATGATCGATGATTGATGATGATGATGATGATGATCATGATGATGATGACAATGATGATGATAATGATGATGATGCTGATGGTGATAGGTTCTAAAAAATTAAAGGATCATTAGCAGTTCCCAAAAATCGCTGTTATTATCATCTTTAAGTCCTTGATGGGCTAAGGAATCATCTTAATTGACAAATTGAACAAATTAATGAGAAATGGACATGGTTAATTTTGTAGATCATTGTTGGCAATGTTTGGCTACCGACGCAACCGAGATCAATGAGATAACCAACATAAATCTAGTAGGTATCCATTGTGATAGGGTCTTTTTCTTATCAGATTTTTCAACTTCGTAAATCAGTTGAAGAGAATGGGTAGTTTATTTAAAGCTGCATCAAATGTTGTGTCGTTATTGAACATTTAAAAAGAGAAATTAGCTTTCAACGCTAAAAGTCTGCAATGAATTTTTTCAAAATTCATCACAGAAACCTACACGTTTTGAGTTTTTTCTTTTTCTTCGCTTTTACCGAACATTGCATGGTCCAAAAGACGCATAAATTTCTTTATTAGTCTTATTAATATTAATCAGAGCAAAATAAAAGCTTGCTTGTACATATTCCATGTTTTGGTTAATGGGTTAACTTTAATTTGCTTTTTTGTCTGAATTTGCATTTTAAAATTATTTTACATGCGTAATTCGACAAGAAAAGCGACAACAAGCAAACTTTGAATTTTCTTGTATTCCGAGTGCGGCGCACAGTGTGCCGAGTGCGGCCAAAAATAGTAAAAATAAAAGTGCAGATTTTGAATAATTTTTTTTATGGCTTCTTAGAGAATACATTGAATTAGAAATTCCCAAATTTTCTTGCCGATATCTTTAGTTTTGCGATCACAACACGCCTTTGAAGTTGTCTTATGCAAAATGTGAACTTTTGTTGTGTTGCACAATTATTGCATATGCGCGGGTTCAAATCGAATAAAGAGTAAGTATACAAACTATAAATACCCAAGTATCATATATCAAATTGAAGTGTAGCTTATTTACAATCATAAAAAAGTATTCGTGTATATAAATTATTATTATATACAAAATATTATTACTGTTAAAAAAATATGTGAAATACTGAAAAATTGAACATTTCACAGAAATTAAAAATTGAAAAAAATAATTATGCGAAATATGACCTCTCTAATTTTTTTATATGTTATTAAGTAATAGGCGCTTATCATAAAAAAAAGTTAAAATTTAACAAATTTGTTGCGATTTCGGATTTATGTTCCATGTTATGGAGCACTAAAATTAGGTTATAAAATTATTAATTGCACATACAAAAAAATAACAGGAAATTTTGCAAATAAGTTTATACAAAATATATATTGTATGAAAGAAAAAACCCTAAAATTTAATAATTTATATTGTTTTTGTTAATGTTTCTATTGAACAATGTAAAAATATGCATGTGAAATAGGTAAAAATATTGGGAAAAATGCAAAAACTATGCAAATTTCAAAAGATTTGTAAAAAATTTTTTAAAAAAATGACCTCCTCAAATTTTTGATATTTCATTGCCTATGATATCTTCTAAAAATAAAAATAAAATTATATTAAAATTCGTTGCGATTTCGGAGTTATACAAGTTTTCGTAAAGGTCCAAAATACAGGCGGAAATGCACTAATTACCAACAATTGAACACAGTTCGAAAGCGTATATTCAAACACAACGGCTAAAATGTTGAAGTTTATATAATAGAATAAACTCAACTTAATTACCTTTCAAATAATACTTTGTTCTTTAATTTAGATGATATATGCATTATAACTACAAGTTTTATATGGCTTAATAAGCTATATATCTTTTTACTACACCTTATATGAACGTTAAAAACGCAAAGAAATTTAATTGTGAGTTATTCCTTTGAAATTTAGCAAATAAAAAAGCTCTACAATTCAAGAATAACGTAAGCGTCAGTATCAAATATATGGGATTTATACATTGAAATTCACTGTTTTTTCCACCTCGCTTTTTTTTCTTTGGCAAGGCTGGGCTGGTCTTTTTAAATTTTTCTATTGAAAACATGTTTGAATTTTACAATTAAATTGAAATTCATCAATTTTTATAAAAATTTTATACGATTTGCAGGGGGTTCATTACCCCTGTATCTCCCAACTTTGAGTAGGCGTAGCACAAAAAGTGGGCGTGGCAGCCCACCCAAGTTAAATTTTTCCAATTTTAGAGCATGAATTTAAGCTCTGCTCCAAATTTCAAGTCTGTAGGACTAAAATTGCGGAATTTGGGTCCCCCCTTTACATGGGGGGTGGGGGTTGGGGTGGTCGGATTTTTACAATTTTTTCAAAATTTCTTAATTTTATAAAAATAAACCTCCATGCCAAATTTCATTGCTCTACCACAACTCCTTCTATTTTTGGCCAAGCAATGTATGGAGTCGGCACACTGTGCGGCGTTTGGTGCAATTTTTTTTCAGTCTCTTTTATTTTTATTTTTATGCGTTTTTGGGCATATTTTTTTTTAGCTTTTTATTAGCTTAACAGTACTTTTATTGACTGAACTAAATTTATTTAACAGTATTTCCGAACAATAAGAAATAAATTTTGAACTATAATAAAATGGAAGATAGAAAAAAAGTTGGTAATTGTGTTCAAAGTCAATCGAATTCATTAACCCTTTGAGACACGGCGTCATAAGGGACAAGAGCTTATCAGATTTTAATGCTATGGGTTTAGGAGCGTGTCTGAAAGGGTTAAGCTTTCGCTTGTTCAAAGATAATGAAAGATATGACCAGAAAAGGTTTTGACTTCGACTTTCGTAATAAGGGGGATAAAATAATTTTGATCCTTTTTCTTGTTTAAGGAAAGCTTTCTGCGGCATAGTTAATTTGTATTTTAGTATCTATCCATCAATCGATCGTTCTATCTATTTATTTATCTTTACATTTCTATCTGCCCATCTATCCCTCTATATTTCTATGTATCTATCTATCAATGTATCTATCTATGTATGAATCTATCTATGTATCTAGCGATGTATTTATTTATGTATCTATGTATGTATCTGTTTTTGTATCTTTGTATCTATATATATGTATGTATCTATAAATGTATCTACACATATATGTTTATTTTTATGTTTATAAAATATCGATGTATCTGTCTAGCGATCTATCTATCTAAATCTATCTCGGAATCTAACTTTCTTTTTAATTGTTTTTATATTAGTTTATGTTTCTATTTATCGAAATTTTTATCTGTCTATTAAGGTGCCAAACGATTTGTTTATGAATGTATCTATCTGTCGAACTTTATCCAGATCTATCACTCATTATTTATGAATCTATCTATCTATCTGTCTATGTGTCTATCTATCTATGTATCTATGAATCTATGTATCTATCTATCTATGTATCTATCTATCTATGTATCTATCTATCTATGTATCTTTCTATCTATGTATCTATCTATCTATGTATCTATCTATCTATGTATCTATCTATCTATGTATCTATCTATCTATGTATCTATCTATCGATCTATGTATCTATCTAGCTATATATGTATCTTTCTATCTATGTTCAGTCGATGTGTGTATCTACATATCTTTCTATCGATATATCTACATAAATCTATTTTTGCATTTTTATAACTATCGAGCAATTGTATTATTTATGTATGTATCTATCTGTCAATCTATGTATCTATCCCTGTCTTTATATGTTTCTATCTCTATCTATCTATGTATCTAAGTATATATTTATCTATATATCTATGTATTTATTTATCTAAGTATCTATCTATCTATCTTTATATCTATTAATTTATCTAAATATGTACAACATATATCTTTTAATCTATATACCTATCTATCTAACATTTTATCTTTAAATCTATCTAGATCTGAATGTAAAAAAACTTGAAAAGCACACCAGTTCTAGTTAAATTTCAGCAAAGCTCTCGCAATTCGTCGAGATTGTGATCAACCTAAAAATAAAAACATTTTTTTTTAAAACGTCCGCTCTTTCGGCTATTCCAAAAATGTTCAACAAAAAATGCCAAAAAACCGACATTTCAGATTATCTGATATGATAACATAGTTAATCAATGAGAAGCGAGCTATTCGGTTATGCTAATGTGTGACGACAATAACAATAAAAACAGTTGGTATATAAAAAAAATAAATAAATAAACTTTGAATGCTTGGAATCCTAATTTGATAGAGCTTTTTCAAGCGTTTTGTGAACTTCAGACATTCGAGACAATGTCACAAAAAATGCTCAACATTGATTTTGATTGCTACGAAAAAAATGAAAAACAGTAAAACCTCCTCACAATATTCGTCAAGGGACCGAAAATTTAATTCGCTATAAAGAAAGAGTGGGGAAAAAACTATGAATTGTCGATTGAGACAAGGTGGGTTTCCACGTAGAGAGGTTCCAAACATAAAATCTCCACATTTAAATGAGTTGTAAGCGAATATAGCAAGTTAGATAAAAAGATATACCAAAAGGCGCTTCATTAATTCATTAAAAACTTGTTTTAACCCATTCATATCTGCTAGCTGATCCACCAAACGGTGGTTCAACTTACACAATAAAGAATCTAGCTAATCTTCCCATCGAGGGTTTTCTCATTAAGTCCGTCAAAACGACGTGCTCATCAAAATCAGTTCACACAGCTTATCGTCTAAGCCTCACACTTAAACGATTTTTAATTTTTTTTTTAATTTTTAAAATTTATTTTCTTCGATTTTCGATTTTAATTTCATTCCAAAAGCAATGAAAAAAAAAAAAAAAAAAAAAAAACAAAATCAGAAAAATTGGGTTAAACGGGTTTAGCACTCGTTTTCATTTTATGCTGTTTCAGGCCTTTCCGATCAGCGAGTTGCATGCCGCCACCTGCCAAGCCGACTCGAGCCGAGTCAGTATGTCATTTAATCGTCTCCCTGTACCGTCTGCCTGCCTGCCTGCCAGCCGGTCATCACAAATGTTGGTCAGTAAGTTAAATGTTCAATGTCCGTTTATGAGCTCTGCTTTTTTCTTTCCTTTTGTTGCGATGCGTCTTCCTCTCACTCTCTCTCTGTCTCCACTCTTTCATTCATTTTGAGCACGCATCTAAAACTGCTCCAGCGATTTTTTGGTTCATGCAATTTTTCGGCTCGATTACTATAATTAAGTTACCTGAATTGCTCGCGTACTACTTGTAATTAGGCTACGCATTTTGATTATTATTTTTTTTTCGATTTGTACTTTTTTTTTTTGTTTTTGGGAGGAGATTTGATGAGGAGTTAACAACTGTCAGTTGATTTTTCGTTCTTTTAATTTTTGTTGTTGTTTTTGAGACAGTGAACCCATGTGAACAAGCGAAACACCTCGATTGGAAGTCTTCTTTGATGTTGATGGTGCAGTAAATTTGATAATTTTGGGTTTTTGATTCCAAATTTAGTAAATTTTTGGCTTTATGAGGTCATTTTTGAAACTGGGAGAATTAATTTTAAACGTATAATTAAATATGTTAATTTAATTGAAAGAAATTTGTTGCAATTGTGAGGAATCGTTGGCCGAAGGAGTCAAGTAGGTACTTAAAGTTCTCGAAAAGAATTCGATTAAAGAAGGAATCAATCTCTGCTGCTAATTTAGAGGAATAATCCCTTAATAAGGGATTTTCTATAGTCTTTAAGGAAATTTTCGTAAGGACTGTAAATTGTATTATTTGCATCTGTTGGAATCTAATCCATATTGGAGGTTTTCATATAAAGCCCAGCTCTTTTCAATTTCAAAAAATTCTAATTTTTTATCAAAAGTGAGTCGCTTTTCTGATTGAAACAATGAAATTTGCGATCGCTTTCTGATCAGAAATAATACATACTTTTGTTGTGAAAAAATGGACCCCAGCCTCGACTCTTCTTGGGGAGTCCTTATTTTATGTCACTTGCGAGTGGTTTTCGAGTCATATTTGTAACCATTATCAAGTCTTCTACGATTCATATTTGTTATATTTTTGAGTCTTTTTTCACTAATATTTGTGATTACTTTCGGGTCTCCCGCCAGTAATATTTGATATATTTTTTGAGTCCTCTCCGAGATATATTTATGATCGTTATGATCGTTCCAAAAATCATTAGTCATAAATAAATCAATGCATAGAACATGCCTAAATTTGAAAATTCGTTTAAAAAACCTAATTTTCCTGAAGTGAAGCCATTAATGGAGTATGACATATGTATGTACTACGGTTTTGAAGGAAATTTAACGGATATTTTGAAAAACAATATTTAGGTTTGTGTTAATAAGACCTTTTTCATGACAAAATGGCTGCCAAAGTGAAAAAAATATTTTTTAAAAATTCGAAATTTTTACTACATGCAAATTAACTACACGATCCTTACTACGGATAAAAATGGCCAAAAATTTGTTGCAAATTTAGACGTGAAAAATTTTTTTTCTCTGAAACTACTGCAAATTTTTCCTCAGGCTTACATTTAAGGCTCCCTTTTTATACAATTATTTTCTCATCATGGCCTCCTCTACCAACTCTATAGAGAAAATAACTTTAGTACGGGCTATATAAGGCTTAGCCCAAAATAATGGCATCACTGGAATCGATATTAATCGATAATTATCGGTATTTCAAATCAAATCAATCGATCTATGTTTCTAATTTCACAGAACTAGGCACTCGATGCTGGATATGATAAATTTTTTGAATATTTTATTCTATTTTATTATTTTTTATTTATAAATTTTTTTATTTTTTTCAATAATTTTTTATTTTTATTTTTAATTTTTTTATTTTTATTATTTTATTATTAATTTTATTTATTTTTTTTATAATATTTTAAAATATATTTTCTTGTTATTGTTCTTATAAAACCGTTTCTTAAAAAAAAAGTCTCATTTAAGTGCCAATTCCTTTTAATAGTTTTTCCAAAAAAAAAATGGCAAGCATTTTTTGATTTCAGTCAGTCAAAGAGAAACGAAAAATAGAAAGCTAAAAATATCATCAAAAGTCTGCAAAATTTTGCAAATTCCCCATCCAAAAAAAAAAAAAAAAAAACATCTGCAAAAAGCCAGAAAACCCATTGACAGAGAGCAATGAATTATTTCGAGCACGCCTATGATATATAACACTTTAAAAGATCATTTTTTGCACACGCTTTGAACTTCGAATGTGTGAAAATATCGATCTGTTAAAATTGTCTTAGACGAATTTTTTTTCGCCATTAAACAGTAGTCGAAATTGTACCTTTTTAGCATTCAAATTATTGATTTACATACCTGTGCACGTAGCCACAGCACGCGTGGCATGCCAATGACCCTTGTAAAAGTTCCCATAATTATTTCAATTCATTCAAAAACATGTAATAAAATCGAAAATGTTGCGACACATGTTCCTGCAACACGCACGCTTAATATCATTCGTCATAAAAAAAACAAAAAAAAAAAAAAATCTCTAAAACAAGCGAGAAATGTTACGCTCAGGGGACTTGGTGAAAGGGCGATTTTCAGTTAAGCATGCGAAAAATGCAAATATCTTTCGAGATTCGTTCGAAAATTCTTAGGGTTTCGACATTTGATTTTGATGATTTTATACACAGTTTTGTGTATTAATTTTTATTTTCATTTCTATTTTTTTTTTTTTTTGTGATTCGCCATTTGGTTAATTTAATTTACACCGATGCCAGGTGCTATATTGTCTGGCATGTCAACGCTTGGAGTGGTTTTAATTTTTGTTTTCGTTATCTTGGCTCGTCTGCTTATGGTCTAATGTTGGTCATAATTTTTTTCGAAATTTCATTTCAGGAAGTTCAACTTTTAATGAAGGAATTTTAATGGAATTTTTTTGTAGAATATTAGGAAATTATATTGGGAAGGTGATATAAATATTTTTAAATTTTTCTTTAAGTTTGATGAGCGAAAAACGAATTTAAATTTAATTTTTAATTATTTATGTGAGTCGAGGAAGTATTTTTGGGGTTTTTCAATTCAAATGCTTTCGGTTTGCTTGATTCTTCTGTTAATACTTTTGAGACATCACAGAAATACAGTCACGAAATTAAAATATACTAATACATGTATAACAAATAGACTTCCCAAAAAAATAAATTTAAATAAATAAATAAATTATACATATGTTTATACCAGTATTGCCAAATGCAAAAACGAACAAAATAAAATTTTAAAAAAGATTTAAAAGAAATAAAAATTTCAAAAAAAAAAAAATATTGACCGTGTTCAGCATCGAGAGTCCAGTTCTAGGAGATGAGTTGGGCCCTTTGAAATATCGATATTCGATTCCTGTGTTCCCATATTTTTTTTTTTTTTGGTCTATGTATTAATATACTCAATAAAAGGCCCCAGTTCAGCGTTGCCAGATGACTTTTCCAGCGAAGCAAATTTTTTAAAAAATTTTCCAAAAAAATGCGGGACAAACTTTAATAAATTTTCGCCATCAAAAAATGCAAAATTTTTCCAAAAGTTCCTATTTTTCTGTCAATGAGGGCATGGTCTAAGGTGGGTCTTGTATCTCGTTGCATAGTTGGGACCATCTGAACTAACTCCCACCGTGCCACCACCATTGAATATATATTAATTAATATACTCCATATATGCGCCTTTGGCACTGGCGGAGAGTCATTTACCTGCTCTAAGGCCCCTATTTTCTGTAGGGTTGTATTTATGATACCCTAAGTAAGACGAAACGGTGCTTACATGTTCCAACTTAAATACATTTTTCTCAGTTTTCATAATTTTTTACTGCTTTTTCTTCCTTCATTGAGGCCATTTTCTAATTTTTTTTTCTCCAAAAGCAACCCAGCAAACACAAGTCAAATGCTTGAGAATTTGTTTTTCTCAAATTTGAATTCAAATCTGATTCTCAAATCATATTCAAATCGAGAATTAATGTTGTAAATTAAAATTTGAGTTCGATTTGAGGTTGATTTGAGAATACATGTTTCTCTGAAATTAGAATTACGATTTGAAAATCACATTCAAAAAAGGTGTGAAAACAATTTGAGAATAAACCTTTTTTCTCAATTTGAGAGCTATCATTCTCAAATGAACCTCAAATTGAAATCAAAAGTTTGACATTTGATGAATGCATTTGATGTCAAATCATTCTCGAATCATTCTCAAACCTAATGTTTGCTGGGAAATCTCTTATGAGTATCGGATTTTGAATATTTTGAATTTGTTCTGAATTTTTTTGCATTTAACTTTGCTTTTTGAATATTTTAGTCACTGAAGTAGGTTTTTATTTTATTTTAACAATTCAACATTTTAAATAGGCATACTAAATCGAACTTATTTGGAATTTTTGGATGTTTTGAATTTTTTGAATATTTTCAGTTTTTTGAATGTTTTCAATGTTTTGAATTTTTTCATTTTTTAAAATTTTTTTAATTTTTCAATTTTTTGAATTTTATGATTTTTTTGAATTTTTTGAATTTCTTAAATTTTTTCAATTTTTTCAATTTTTTTTGAATTTTTTGAATGTTTTCAATTTTTTTAGTTTTCATTTTTTCAATTTTTTGAATTGTTTGAATTTTATGATTTTTTTGAATTTTTTGAATATTTTCAATTTTTTCAATTTCTTCAATTTTTTGAAATTTTTTTGAATGTTTTGAATTTTTGAATGTTTTGAATATTTTCAATTTCTTGAAAATTTTCAATTTTTGAAAATTTTCAATTTTTTGAATTTTTAATTTTTTGAATTTTTTCAATTTTTTGAATATTTTGCATTTTTTGAATTTTAAATTTTTATTAAATTTTTTGAATTTTTAAAATTTTTAAAATTTTTAAAAGTTTTTAAAATTTTTAAAATTTTAAATATATTAATTTTTTTTAATTTTTTAATTTTTGAATTTTTAATTATTTGCATTGTTTGAATTTTTTTTGAATATTTTTTAAATTTTTTTATTATTTTGTTACATATTCAAATTCCGAGGCATACTTATGAGAATTCACACATTACTCATACGCAGTGCTTGGCCAAAAATTTTGGGGGAATTATTAATTTTATCCAACATGGTGATTTCCTGTTGGCAAGCATTTTTGAATTGGCCTGCGATTTTAAGAATACTGGAAGGTGTCCAGACCCTTTAAATCTACTCTCTGGTTCTGTTTTTCATCATTCACCATGGTGCCTCCTGATGTCTTTGCTTCTTTCACTTTTCTCATGGTTTTTTGGAGAGTTTTTTTTTATTAGAATTAGAAGAATATTTCATTCATTTCATTTATTTCAATTGCATTTTACATTAAGAAAAACTTATGTTGTACATCGATAAGTAGCAAAAGGTTCGAAAAAGGAGTTTTTAAAGGCCTGTAGTCCGGCATTTACGAAGCCAAAGGGTTAAATTGTCTACTGGAAAATTTAATTCAAAAGAAGTCCCAACAACTTCCCATTACAGCGAGTGGCAATTTTCGCCAAGAGCTTGTTACGAGCCCACTCGCCAAATTGTTATGCAAAAACATTGACTCCCTCTCCCCGCCACCCCGCATCCCTTATGCCACCACCCTGAGTGTCTCTCTCTCTCTCTCTCTCTCTCTCTCTCTCTCTCTCTCTCTCTCTCTCTCTCTCTCTCTCTGTTGGCATTATCGTTGAAAGTGAAAACATAAGTAATTTATTTTTACATAAAGAACTATAAAAGAAAAAAAAATAAAAAAGTAAATAGATACAAAACAAAAAGGAACAACAATCTCATCCGAAAGTGTGTCGAATTTGAAAATAATCTTCGTGTGTGTGCGTGTCTTCTGGTTGTAACTCGTTGGAGGTGCAATATCTCATCCAGACCATGCAAACTGGCAAATGTTATACGCTTCGAGGTCTCTTCGAAATTCTCGCAATTGTACTTTCTTCGTACTTGAGTCGTCGCCTCTGTCTCATGCTCTATATACAATATCTTTCTCGATTTATCTATTTATCTATTTATGTGTGCGTCCGTGTGACTGTGTTCTTATCTGCTTCGCATGGCTTTGGGGGGTTCTACTGATTGCTTTGGTGGTGTTCTTCGTGGTCTTTTTCGCATGTTCCAACAACACGCATTCGAATTGATGGTTTTTTGGGGTTTTTTTTTTCATTTCATCTTGTTGGCTGCCAGTGTAAGAATCTTTCACGTCACTGCCCATTGTAAAAATCTATGTTGGCAAATGACCAAACGACAATTTCTTCTTCTTCTATCTATGCCATTTTGATTGCGTTTTGGTTCCTTTATTTCAATTTTTTTTTTGAAAGTTTTTTTATTTTTTTATTTTTAATTTTCTTTTTTTGGCTTGGAAAATGTATATTTAGTTGTAATTTAAAATTGTTCTGAATGATTCAAGAATGCACAATTTTAATAGACAAATTAGAGAATTACGTGCATGAATTTTGAACATACAATTTCAAAATTATCACCTCATCTGAAATTCGTTGCATGTTTTAATTGAAATTTTTAATATAAAAGATAAATTTTAACATTATAGTGTGGGAATGAAAGCATGAAAAGTGAAAAATTAAATTAAATAAAAAAAAAAAGATTTTAAAAAAATGATGCGTGTCAGTTTGGCAAGGCGATTCTGCCTTGTGGATAAAATCAGTGACATCCAGCCTTGGAGGTATTCACTTTCAATGGAAAATCTAGAGATTTTCTTCAGGTAAAGTCTTGTCTAAAATGGCAGTTTTTAGAAAGAGGTTTTAGATCGGGTGTAGAGTGTTAAAGAGGTCAAGAAAAAGGGGTTATTTCGGTCCATATTCAGACTTCCAGAGGTCTTTAAGAGATCCCGATTTTCTCAGCTGTTTCCGATGTTTATTTTTGGGTCCATATTTGTGTCTGAACTTCAAAATGTACTCCAAGTGGCCCTGACAAGGCTTCTTCTCTCTTTAATATAATTTAAAAATACTGTTTGTTCTGGTCTTCTATACAAAAAAGATTACAAAAAATTTATTAAATCATTTTAAATAGGTTTTTTATAAAAATTTTTATTGCGAAAATCCCTAAAAATTACAGAAATTTCTCTATCTGGGATTACTTACCTTATCTACCCTGTTATTGTTGACTGCACAGCGATCGAACTCATTTGATTCCGGGACCCTTACGTAAATTATAATTAAAATCGAAATGGTGATCGAAGGTCATGTAGGCATGAAGAATTTGAATCCCTTTTTTCATTTCTATACCCAGCTTAATATACCCTGTATTGGTGCTATTGAGGATCGAAAGCTAAGTCGATTAGGACCATCTATCCATCAGGGTGTAGGATGGAACTCGGAACTTCGTAACTCCTCCGAAACAGCTGAACCAATCAAGTCGAAATTTAGGACGAAGTAGTGTTGTGCCTCGACTGTAGAGTTTTCGTAATTCCTGTATGCAGGGCCCGATCCACCTTTTTTCGCACTCCGGGCATAAACAATATTCGCTGCCTCTGTAACGTCACAAATGGGGTATTGAATTTGCTTGGTCATTGGCCCGATTTTCCACCCTTAAATCGGGGCATGCCCGTATGAAAAGGCATAGTGACTTCAAATTCAAAAAATGTTGCTTGACCATGGAGCCAATCTCATCGGGAAGCTGGGTATATGTGAATCAATGTTATATACAGGTAGTTTGTCCTTACACGGTTGATATGTTTATCCGCTGATTTTTTGTTCTTGATCTATTAGGCCGTTTAAGGACGCAATGATCGCCCCCTACAAATTTTGGAACGTCTTTGAACCGTCCACAGTGCTCAACTTCATATTGAGCCTAAGGATGGAGAATTAATTTGTAGGAGAGAAGAATCCTAAGAATTCATGAGTTGTGAACGAAAACTAGAAGTATTGACAATCAGAACTTCTTGAAATACAACTCTGAGCTGGCAACATAAGTAGTTACACAGTGTTGTATTGTGACATAATCTAAGGAAAAAATCTTTAGCTCCTATAAGTTTACTCCAATCCATTAATTGCAGTCTTGTACCTTCTAAAAATTCTATGAAAAAAATGACAAAAAACAAAATAATCATCCAATAGTAAAGAGGTCAACCTATGTTACCAAAAGGAAGTAATTTGATATTACTCGGAATATGACCAGTTAAAATGTCGAGATTTTTAAAGGATTAACTAGATCTAGACTAGCAACTAGTGGTCTAGAGGAAGGTAGATAAAAAGTTATACCAACTGGCGCGAATAGGACAATATATCTTTATTTGTTTAAAAAAACATTCTAAGACATTCATAGGTTGGAAAATTAAAAGAATGTAGTCCTGGTATTATAATTACCAGCCGGGGACTAGTTCGAGTGTATGTAGTAGAAATTACAGCAGGGAAATAACATCACGCACGCACAAAATCCCGGATAACCCAACATAGCCACAATCATACATATTCGAAATGATTTGCAGCATAATTGTGTCAGTTCCAAAGTCCCTAGTTAAATTGATGTTTATGGCTGGAGTGTTTGCAAACAGCTCGTGAAGTTGCGAGTTAATTAAGTCGTCTCGATCGGTAGGTTGCCCAGAGACGGAGCATTGTAAGTGAGCACATACTTAAAGTCAATTTGCTCGATGGGTTCTTATGCAATAATGATCGGGCGAAGACGACTTGGCATATAAAAATAGCTTGAACGAACGAGCCGTTTCAGACTCGAAAGCTGTCAACACCTAGAAATCTATAGATATCCATGGTTCCACATACTTACGCATCATGAACGCATGGCTTTGCATTCTTGCTTTATTTCTTGAATTTCCTTTTTTTTCTTATTTTCTTTTATTTTTTTGGTTTTCATTTTTCGCTTCTGTCAGCTGAGGTGAAAGCAATTAGCGCCTTTCGTTGTTTGCAAGAAATTTATTTTCTTTTTAGTTTGGTTTTTTCTTTTTTTCAATTTTTTGGATTTTGTTTTATTTTTATTTTATTTTACTTTTTGATTTTCTTCAACGTTGTCTGCGAGTTTATGACGTCGTGATGTGTGATCATGTCTTACCAGTGGGGAGTGCATGTTTTGTTGTTGTTTTTGGTGGAGAATTAAACGATTTTATGGAGTTTATTAAGAGCTAATCTTAAGAGGAGGCTTGAAGGAGAATCACATTGCTTGGCACATTCACGATTGAGGAAATGTCTCTGGGGATAAAAAAAAGTACATTTAATTATTTAAAAAAATATGAACAGTAAAACTTCAATAATTTTAATTAATATATTAAAGAATTTGTTAGAATTATGAAGAATGAATTTTAGAATGAATTTATACTGTAAGGTATTTTTATGTCGGCAGGAGACGCATGGGGAGTAGAGAAAATGGCTTCCATATTAATCAAAGAAGAAGTACAATCAAATATCCAGCAGTGCGTAATTTACAGGAATCGTCCTTAAGTGCTTAGAAAAAGACAAAGACTCTTAATAATTTTGATTGGAGATGAAGTTCTCAAAGAATTATTTAAGCCGTTAAATCAATAAGAATATTTAAGAATTTGAAAAAAATTACATATCGTAATCAAAAGTGTCACAACTCAAAATTTTTCTGATTTCCATGAAAAATAATTCCCTGTCACAGCGAATTAAGGTTAAGCATAAAAATTGTGAAATAAAATTTTTGACTTGTGTCACTTTTGAAGAGAAAGTAGACGAATTGTCGGATCGTTTTAAAATTTAAAATTAATTTTATTGTAATTTTATGCTATGAATTGCATGAAAGGAAGGCCCTTTTTGTCCACTGTTCCGATGAATTTTTTTGTTCCGAAAAACAAAAAATTTGTATGAAAATTTTGACATTTTCAGACCAATTTTCAAAAGCAAATAGGCCTAAATAGTTTTGATTGGAGATGAAGTTCTTCAAGAAATATTTAAGCCGTCAAATCAGAAAGAATAATGAAGAATATTTAAGAATTAAAAAGAAATTACATTACGTAATCAAAAGTGTCACAACTCAAAATCTTTCTGATTTCCATGAAAAATAATTCCCTGCCACAGCGAATTAAGGTTAAGCATGAAAATTGCGAAATAAAATTTTTGACTTGTGTCACTTTTGAAGAGAAATGTGCAATCTTTAATTGGAAGAATTGTCAGATCGTTTTAAAAGCTAATTTTATTGTAATTCGCTGGTATGAATTGAATGAAAGGAGTCCTTTAGTAACTGGAGGAATTACAAAGGAAAATAAGAAAATTGATATACATTTTCGTAATGCCTGAAACCCCTCCTGGAGTAATATTCTGCTTCTAGTACCATTCTAGATCGTGATGAGCTTTCAAGTTCATGGGCCATGCATTCACCTATAGAGGCTTCCCGATTTCGAAAGTTATCAGTGCTTTTGAGAAGATAAAGAACTTCTTTAATACAAATAGGTCTTCTATCAGGGAGGATTATGATTATTTTCCTGCCTTCCTTAGTACTAACCCACATATCGGAGGGCTTAATAGCCCTCAAACCCATTCCCTAAGTACGAAACCTTTTTCTTATACACTTTTATATTCTTATATTCTTACAATACCAATAGTTTTTGTCTTAAAAAATTTATATTAGAGCTTCTAAAGATTTATTTTTCTTATTAATTTATTATTATTATTTTTCTTATTAATTAAGTGTCATCTTTTCTCTTTTTCATTTCAGCTTACCATAATCGATTTGCCCTTCGAAAAAATCGTTCCCTTTTTTTACAAATTCTCCAAAAATGATTGAAATTTTGTGTGCTTTGAAAGTTATTCCAAATGAATATTACCAAAATGATGCAAGAAAACGATTATCAAGATTGATTAGCTCGCATAGACAAAACGATTGCAGAATGGTTATTGCACCACCATAAAAATTCATCAAACGAGTAGAACAAATCAATTGCGTCTGCGCAACTCTCGCCCTAACACAATTCGCTCAGTGCAAACAATAAATCAACACTAAACCAATACAGTAGTCTCAATGTGGCGGTAAAATCCTTTGTCAATGGGCAGACATTTACGACTAGACTGGAGAGCCCTAGCACTGCTGGGTGCTCTCCTTTCGATTTTAATAAAATGGCCGGCCTTGGTGTATGCGATGCCAACATTATTCCTACCGGCAACGATACAGGCCACCGAAATGAACACGTCAACGGCAATTCGGCCAACTATCAATGGAACGAATTCGACAGTGACAGTTACAGCGACACGAGCAGGAGCAGTAGGAGTGGTCATGCCAGTGTTAAATAACCCAACGAGCAATAATAATAAAAATAATTTAAGTAATTCGGTATTGAAAACGCTTAGCCATAATAGTTTTAATAATGAAAGTGATACGAATGGAAAGAATCGAAAAAATGAAAGTGAAAATGAAAATGAAAATCAATCGAATGAAGAAAAAAAATGGACAAAATCCAACGATGATGATAAATTCAAATCCAATGAATTCATAATAAACAGCACTAGAAATCCAAGTGACAGTGGCACAAAAGAACAATTAACAAAACAAAGTCATGTCAGCGAAGCTCAACCGATGCCAGTGAACGCCGAGAATGAGCAACGTCATAAGACACAGCGCGTTAAAATGTTGGATATGATATCAAATAAACGTAAAAGAAAAAAATCCAATTACGATACAAATGAAGATGTTATTATACAACAACAACAACAACAACAGAGAAAACAACAACAATAACATCAGATAATAGTGTCATAAATAATAGTGATAGTTCTAATCATAAAATTAATAATAATTTAAATAATAGAAATAATTTCAAAAGCAATCAATTTAATCCGAAACGAACGTTAAGTGCATCCAAAATTGTCTCAAATAGTGCGAATATTGCAAGAGCAATCTCAAACAGTGACAGTGATATATCATCAACATCACCAGAAACAAACAACAACAACAGCATCAACAACAGCATCAACAACAGCATCAACAACAGCATCAACAACAGCATCCACAATAATGCAAGATACAGCAATTGAGCCTACAGCGACAGAAAAACTATCAACGTCAAGACATCCTGATGACGATATTATTAATAACGATAATAATGATCATCGGGAGAGTGACGATCTAGCATCCTTTAAATTCTCATCATCAGATCATACGGCCATATTATCACGCACCGATCGCAGTATACACCAAGATATAGTTGCGGACCGAGATGATCAAGATGAGCCGATCAAAAGTCGTAGTAGCAGTAACAATAGTAATAGTAAGAAAAAACGTCGTTCATCGGATGATGTCTCGAAACCGAGAAGACTGAATAACTCTAGCAATAGTCAGCAGCAGCAGCAGCGCAATAATTACCGAAGCAACAATAATATCAATAATCGATTCTTTAACAATTTGGATCGCAATGAACGATCGACGGTTTTCCAGCAAATGGCTCCGATGCGTAAGATCCAATTGTATATTAAGAATCGTTTCCTACAGATATTACCAGATGGAACCGTCAATGGAACGTACGACGATATGAGCGATTACAGTGAGTACCTAAGTATTTGAATTGTATTTATTTCCATTTATCGATTGAGACGTGTGCATGTTTGAAGGCAGAGATTCTTAAGCTAAGATTCCAGTACACTGTTCTCAGTTATTTAGAGATTATATCCCCTGAATATCTTTTTATAAGCCTGAAATTCACTCAAACTTGATTTTAACATCTTCTAAGAACCAAAACTAGGTCCCAAAACACGAAGGATTTTTCTGCCCAAAGTCTCTCCTATAGATCAGAAACTCCTTGTAATTTAGGTGAGCTTTTTCTAAACTGGCAACAATGGACTCCAATCTATCCTAATAACATTAACCTCTTCAGTTTCGCCTATGACGTGTATAAGAATTTAAAATTTTTCCAATGGAGGACTGAGCTGGTTAAACTTTTAAATTACCAGTATTAGGTCGGTGGTAATTGAAATTGCATTGCTTATAAGCACCGGCAAAACGGTCTCAAGTATATATGAAGAAGTTGTTTAGTTATAATCCTTCTATATTTGCATTAAAAAACTTTGATAAAATGTTTATTGCCTTGGGAGCTATACGGCCATACAAAATAAAATATGATAAAAAACACGTCAAAATTTAGGAATTTTTGCAATTTGCACCTACTAGATAGAGTTTTTTCGGGTCGGTTTGTACTAAAAGTATTTAAAATGAGTTCAGAGCTATAAATTGTGATAGAAAGGAAGTTAATATATTGAACGGATTACGAGATATAGCCATAAGTAAGTGAGAAATTTAATTCTCGGCCCCACTTTTTGAAGTCTATTTAAAAAAAAAAAAAGACGTGACCTGACAAAACTGAAAATGAGGCGTTGTTATACTCACCGAGCACTTTCAAAAACAGTCGTCAAATATTTGTTTACAAAACATGACCCCTTAAATTTCGCACAGTGTTATCTAAAGCACCTCTTATGGCTCTAAGTTCCTCTTAGGATATTAAGGATTAAATATAGGAGGTATATCTTTAAAACACCTCTTCAGTTAACGAAAAGTTTTGTAAGGCGTTTTTAGGTAAACTCGAAGTGAAATTCTCTTAAAATACAGTTTGGGAAGCACTGATATTAATTAGGCCTCTGCAATCGACGCCAGAGAGTCTCTCAAGAGTTTTGAATTAAACTTGAACTGGTTCATTTATGTCAATAAACACACGATATGGGTGTTTTTTTTTTCACAAAAAAAAAAGCTAAAGCTGATCAAATATAAAATTTTCGAAGAATTTTGAAAAGGCTGGAACCTACATAATCGATATATTAGGCACAGCGAATGTTATTAGTTCAAGAACTAATTAAGGTCAAATAGTTTTCTTACAAATATTTCAGAAATTTGAACTAATTTTCTTACTATTCTGACGTCACACATGTGTATATCGTTCGCAAGAAAGTAGGTTATGTTCAATGTGTTAAAAGCAAATATGGCACAAATTACCATATGCACAGTAAAATATAGAGAAAAATTGGGGCATTTTGAAGTAAATTATTTAAGCGGATAGTATTTTAACCATTTATCGCATACGAGTCAGTCGAAATGAGTCAGTCAGGTTATTGAAGCCAGGCAGACAAATAGAGATAGAAGTTAGGGTCTGGTAATTTTTCTACCTTGGGGTCCCCTCGCCAGACAAAGGAACCGTTCGATCAAAAATAAAATAGATTATCATCCGTCCTTGGAAGGAATTCTTTGGGTATGGTGGGCCTCTTTAGAGAGTCCAAGACCGGAGGAAAAGATGACTACTTTTCCCTCTCAAAATGTCTGATACTAATGGCCATTATCAATAATCACCTCTCCATTTGTGTGTTCTTGTCAGGTCTTAATTGTGCTGCCACATGCCTTCCATCAAAAAAAAAAAAAAAACGAGATGGGTAGTTATTGGAAATCCAGTTAACTTCCGGCTCGGTTAGATTTAAATTCACCAAATTTTAATTAAAAACTTAAGTCTCTCAGACGCTATCAAGAGTGACTTTCAGAGCTCATTAAAAAAGCAGTAATCCCCAAAAATTGAAAATATTGAAACCAAATTAACACCAGAAAATATTAAAATTTATCACGGAGCTTTTTCGATGATCGCTGATGATATAAGAGCCCGAAGAGTCCGAAAAAACAAAAATGCCCACAAAGTTCAATATCATTCCACAATCGCCATATCGACATGATTATCGTTGAAGGCATCAAGTCAACGCAACCCGCTTATCACTTCACCTTTGTCAGTTCGATTTCTGTTCGGTGCCTTAGTTCTTTTGTAAGTCAATCATGCTAATGATACCTACAAAGTCGTGTTGACGTCGTCGATGATGCTTGAAAATATCGAGGAGAAAACAAAGGTATGAAAAAAAAAAAAAAAACCTGGCCCCGACCCATACGATGATGGGCCTCTTCAACCTGTTGCTTGATCGAGTTATGTCTGAAATTTTTTGTCTTTCTTTTTGCACACTTTTTCTTCCTTTCTTTTTTGGGTTTTCTTTTTCTTTATTTTTATTTTATTTTTCAGTTTTTCTTTCTTTATTTCGCTTTATTTTGACATATATTTTTTTGTAAAGTTTTGTTGTTTTTTGTTGCCTTTTTGCTTTTACGGTGGCCTTTGTTAACGGTTTGTCTTGTTCGTTTGCTTATCAAAAATTGATCCTTATAAATTTGCAATGCCATGCTATACATTCCACTTGAGGCAAGTGTCTTCTCGGCTTGCATCAGTGATTTTTGGTGGCTTTGGTGGTGGTAGCGAACAAGTGGACATGGAACAGAACAAAAGGAGATGCATTAATGTCTTTCTTTTCCCCACATTTTTCCTGTCTCTGGTTTTGGTTTTTTCCCTTCCCTGTAACGAGTATCGCGTAATAAATTCATTTCCTTAACAAGCCGAAAATTTAGTATGCCGCATACTTTTAGCGATAGGAATCTTTCTTGAGTGAGCGATTGTTTCGTCGAAAATGCTTTATTATCGGTGAGTGTTTAAGCATGTGAGATATCCGCTGATTTGATTCAGAAGTTTTCCTTTGGACGGTGAAGCTTTGAATGGTGTGATCGAGTTCTAAGAAATTATGTAAGAGATGCTGTGGTCTTTTAAGATATGGGTGAATGTTCTCAGATGGATCGCGAGAAATAGGCCACTAGAAAAGATACTCTAAAGCCGAGGGGTCTTCTGATGACCCTAAATTGCTTCGAGATTTGTGAGTGCTGATTGAAGAACGAAGGAAATAGTAATCATATATAGAATGATACATTACCTATACAGAGAGTATGAAAAAACTAATGGACCTTAACGTAAAGGTAGAAGAATATACCACTAGTTTCAGGACATTATAGAGACATTTAAGATCTTCATCTTCAGTCAGGAAACACAAAACAAAAAAATACCTAACACTATTTACTTCCGAAGAAATTCCCCGGGTTTAATGAGCTTCTTCACAAAGCTAACCATGGTCCGAAAGAAGCAGAATCTTTGCCTCCTCTATATAGATCTCATAAGATATCGAACTGGAGAGAAGACTATTGAAGATCTCTTACTAGCTTTAAATAGCTGAAAAGATTTTAATTATTTGAATGTAGACTGAAGAAGGAGTTTCTGCAGAGAGTGTGGAGGAAAGACCAGACTTTTCAACGTTGACGGGTCCAATTAAATCTGTGGAATATCTTCCGACCTTAATGACAACCTTTATTTTTTTGTGGTATTTTTCTACTCTTTGGCGAGGAAAAATCCCCGGGGGCGAATTTTCTATCTACTGGCTTGGGTAAAAACATTCTTATGATAGGACTCCCAAAGGGACCAGTGGCTTTCGTTCATTCAAGGGAGCTGTCGTCCTCCTTTAAGGGGTGTCAAAGCGAAGTATTATATGATTAGGAACAAATTTGAAGAGGTACATTTATTGGAGCTCAACATTTCTGATGTCCAGCTAAGAAGGGTGTCTATATGAATGGGCTCTATATTTATGGACCTTTCTTTGTACACTGTAAGATAACTTACAATATTAGAAAGGCTGAGAATGCCTTTTGGGTATGATAAGGGTAGGTTGATCTACTGAAGGCTTTAGAAGAATATGAAAAATATGACTCAAATCTCTGACTCCAGCAAAGGAATGAAAGATAATAATTTTCCTTCCCCTTAGACCTTATTTGAAGGTAACCTAGTCTTCTTTTAATATAATTGTTTTGCCTTTT